>JAPQNM010000043.1:7532854-7647854 GCA_029783475.1 Metacarcinus magister | reverse complement strand
AAGAAGTCAATGTCATTATTACATACTGGTGTAATGCACTATACTTTTAGTACACCAAGGAACGCAGTTTTATATATATATATATATATATATATATATATATATATATATATATATATATATATATATATATATATATATATATATATATAAATATATATATAAGGCTACCCACTATGCGGTTTATTTTATAACTGCCCGCTATCTTTGTTTATTTTGTTAGCAGACAAGAAGATATTTGTTACATGGAATTCATATTTATAAAATGTAGTTTACTAGTAGTACATAGTTCAACAGATACACTCGTTGTAGACTAATATGTCTCCTGTTATCTGTCCTTGCTATGTAATTCTATGTAATCCCATCTTAAAGGCAAAAAAATTCCTTGAACTAAAGTAAAGGTAACAAAGCAGCTCTCAGATGACATTACTAAATAAAATTAGTTCTCCATATAATAATGTTATACTCAGAATAAAATCTTAGTACAGCAACAACTAATGCATAATTTACCACGTGGTTTTTAAGTCACTGTCTGACTAAAATTCAGAATCTTCATTTCATAGATTCACCAAGAGAATTAACAGTGTACATAGTATCTGCGGTGTAACACTCACCAGATAGAAACGCTGCTTAGTACTGCTCCATACATAAGCTACTAGCTGCTGACCCTGACCCGTCAACAGCACAGCCCTTCCACGCCACCACGGCACCTGCGGGATATAAACATTCTTCACCATGATAAAGGGAGGCAGCGTTTCTCCACTTCACTGTACAGTAGTTTCCCAGAATATGAAGTCATCTATTCTATACTCACGGTGATGGGGAGAATAGCAGAGAAGGCAGACA
This sequence comes from Metacarcinus magister, assembly GCA_029783475.1. Classification (NCBI taxonomy): domain Eukaryota; kingdom Metazoa; phylum Arthropoda; class Malacostraca; order Decapoda; family Cancridae; genus Metacarcinus; species Metacarcinus magister. The sequence goes on along the minus strand of JAPQNM010000043.1, from coordinate 7,647,008 downwards.
GCTCGCCCTCAGGGACTAGCTCCTGTACTTGAGTGTAGTTTCTCCCCAAGTTAAGCACCTTTGCCCTATATTCAGTCACTACCACCAAGTAGCTTTCAAATGCCATAGTGAAGCTCGTCCATGATAGTATTGGGGCTCCCCCATCCACACGTACTACTTGGAGGTCCCGGAGCTCATACTTACGCTGACGAGGTGACTATGGGAAAGGTAGATTAAGAAAGTAAGGCAGCAATATACCATACATACCTGGTTTTAAATTTTCACTGAAGCATACTGCTTACATTACAGGTCGAGTTACCTGGATGAGTTCTTTGATCAATAGACCATCATTGTCCAGGACCGCCAACACCACCCGTCCGTCTACCTGCCACGCCCTCATCTCTGTACCCTTTGCCTTCCAAAACTGCAAACTACAATACCACATTACATCACAACAAGCTTCCTTAACTGATAATTAATTAGTTCCTTTATTCGTGAAAAAAAGGAAGCCTTTTGCCATTAAACGGTACCAGCAGTAAATCTGACAATGAATGAAAAAGATAATAGAATGTATACTATAATACGATTAATCTGATACCTAATACTTGTGACAGTATAGGAAAATCCCTGACAACATAAAAATGACTACCATTGTTCAGTACTGCACAATTCATGTACTGTGTATTGGGTCATCAATCATTGCTTCTTAGTTATTACACTTTTTTTTCATGTTTGGCTTACAGTAAAACAGGATCAAGGTACTACAACTTAAGCTTTTCTCACCCAATCGTGAACCCTCCCTTGCCGATGTTGATCATGTAGCAGCGGTGACTTGCTTCACCCGCAACAAAGCTGAAGAGGAACCTCTCCTTCGTTATGTTGCCGTCGTTATCCTTGTACATCTCACCATAACCCAGGTGGGTTACGGCCTTATCAAAATTCTGAGTGTTCAAGCCATTTTCAGACCTTACAAGTTGAACTCCATCATCATCCTGTGAAAAAAGTTTAATTCTCTTCTATCCAATACCAATTTTAAATACAAACAAGTTTTTAAATATTGTACATCATCTATTCCAGTCATCAGAGAGTAATCAAAATATATAATAAGGAGCTCAAGATGTTATGTACATTAACATGATGCAGAGTTAAGTTTTTGACAAGTAATTTAACTGGGGTTAAGTTAGGGTGCCTCAGGATTCTGCTTTCCAGAATGAGGAGTCGCACCAAATGTGACAGCGATACTAAAGCAGATACAAGTGGTTTAATCATATTTCACATTGGTTGGAGAACTGGTATATAGGTGCAATTTGATATAAGCGAGTGGGGTTGCCTGTACTTAGCATAGATAGCATAGCATAGTAAGATAACTTCTAAATTACATCATATAGGACACCCAAGTATAGGCAAGTCAGACTGTGAAAGTGTCTATGAACAGAATATCCAAGTCCCATCATATTGTGGGTGTCACTACTAGAATTCATCCCAGTTCGGATCAAAAAAGAAAATTGGCTATCCTGCCAATTAAACCCTGTCCTACCTACAAAACTAGAAACTGATAATGTAATATTAGATCTTACTATTAATGATACGAAGTGTTAGTTTCACTCTGCAATAAGCTTATGGTAGCTTCTTGGTGAGAAGGGTAGCACTCTTTGTTAACCCATACAGAACTATATGGTCTATAGTTACCTAGTTCAGGGAGATTATTTAATCACCTTTTTTTAATCTACAATGAACAGATGATCTATAGCTTGTACAAAGGAGGAAGACAAACTATCCAGGGATCGAGAACTTTTCCGGCCAGCTTCAGCTAGAGGGAGGAGTGGGTAGGGAGGAGTCTTCCACTTTGCTGTCCTTTTGTTTCTATCATGTAGATACGATAGTAGTAGAGTGTAGCCACACTGACAACCTAGTTAAGTCCAGTACGACTGTTACAGTCTGTTCTTCCTTTGCACTCCTTTGTACAAGCCAAACCAGCTTTTAGTTGCATTATATAGAAAGGCATAGAGGGCAGGGTGTTCTGATTAAGTTAGGTGAAATAAATTGATACAGGATACATAATGGAAGAGTAAATGAGTAGGATAAGACTCACAGCATTGAGTTAAAGTTAAATTGATTCAGCCTGAATCAAAATAGTCAGATATTGGTTAACAAATGATTGGTGGATGAGTAGAATAAGTTCAGCAGCTATGTACCAAGTGCAAATCCATCTATCTACCAATCTATCTATAACCAAAACTAGAAGTCTAGGGTTTGCCTCCCCCTCTGCACCCTGTCTTTTTTTATGGAAAAGAAGAGAGGATTTGTAAACCACTCGCTCAATCCTTTTTGGTCGCCTTTTACTACTCGCAGGGGATTTTGCAAAGGTGCAATTACATAGGCCAAAAAGTTAAAAATAATATGTATTAGGCATAGGCTTCAAGTGCTGCCTGCATATCCTTTCTGCCCTCCTGTAGATCCACAAGTTACTTCCGTATTACGTATAGACACTCACTATGCTGTAGATGGACAACTTGGTCCCGTAGGTTGCTATGAGGACTCTCTGAAGCCCGTGCTCTGTGTCGAAGTAGTCAAGGTAGTACTGAAAGCCCACTGCAGTTTCCAGGAGTAGCGGTCTCGGTTCTGGCTCCCAGAAGCGCCCCCAAGTCAAGTGAAGTCGATAAATAAAAATGGAAAAAACAAAAATTAGGAAATAATAGAAATCATGACACCAAGACATTAGTACATATAAATAATACATTAATTCTGGCAGTCAAGTGCTTCTTTCTAACCCTACCAGACACGAACACTGCGAACAAGTGGATATTAAATCTGGATACATTGATGGCAAAGCTAATTTCAAACTCAGCATGTCAGTATATCGTAACATAAACACAACTTCAATTAACATAAGGCAATACGCATATTACTGACTGTGTTGCTCACACGATGCCTCTGAGAGCTCTGAGCATGGAACGCAAGTGTCTGCTCGCGAGAGACACCGACAATGTCTGGGTTGACAGCAGGCGCACCCTTCATTATCTGCCTTTGGTCCACCACTCTGCAGCCAGATATGGACGTATGAAAAAGACATGTATACCAATACCAATTACAACAGCTAGATCATTCGTTACGTTCATGATGACCAGCATCGATCCATTTTATCACATGAAGTGCTGTTGATAATTAGAAACAAACTTTTTGCCCCTCTTACCTGATAGTCTGTGTGGCTGCATGAACACCCACTGATGCTTCTTGTCCACTGGTTCTTTACTAGAAGTTGCCGCAGCCTTCCTCTTGTAAACACGTAGCCCACCCTAGTCTCAGTCTGCACACGAGAAACCATCACCAAAAGGCACCATTTGGTTATTTGTCCTTAGCAAAGCACTTACCACCCCTAGATGATGATGCACACATGCATCTATCACATTCCCCATAATTGGGAACAAAACAGGTGTAGGAACTTGCCAACTGACGAGTGAATTTATGAATTGACCTATAACAGTTTCCACTCACGATGAATCTTCACCATCACTACAGTAACGACACTGATATACATGGCACAATGGCGTATACATGCTCAAACCCAGAATATGGAGCAGAAAAATGGGGTTTGTGTAAAAAATACAGATTCCCCATGTTTTAGCTTGTTTTGCCATCACATTAGTGTTGGTTATATGAGGTGCCACTTATTTTCATTAAGAGGATTGTATACGCTACTTTTATGAAATTTAACTTGTGCATCGACACTATCATAAGTTTTAGATTTTTTGCATCAGCCATCAGCAAGTTTCATTCTCGTGGAAATCACGCTCATCCAGTGATCAAGTGCAGTTTAGTAAGAGACTCTGCTTAGTTACATTGCCAGGTAGCTGATCAGGAATATTTGTCCTGAATTGCAGTTAAGTTAAGGTAAGACAAGTTAAAGGGCACTATGTGGCTCAAAAAGAATAACTCACCCGGTATATAGCCGCGAAGTTCCACAATTTTAGGGGTATGATTTTATCGATGAGGAGGCTTCCCAGGTCTAAGTCCACAGTGATATTATTTACCCTTAGCACTGAAAATGGAGAAAAGAAGTCACTAGGTCATTTGTTATATGCATTTTATCCAAAATACTACTACTACTACTACATTATCATCATCATCATCAGGAGCAGCAGTAGCAGCAACCTCCTCCCGTTTGGAGTCGCTACAATGGATTACTCTTCTCCATCTCACCCTCTCATCTGCATCATCCTCTGTCACACCAACTACCTGCATGTCCTCCCTCAGTGTATCCACAAACAACCTCTTTAGCTTTCCTCTTCCCTCCTGCTGGCAGCTCAATTCTCAGCATCCTTCTCACAACATACCCCGCATTTCTCCTCTGCACATGCCAAAACCATCTCAATCTCGTCTCTTATGTCTCCGAATCCTCCTACTTGCGTTGTCCCTCTAGAATAACAATTCCTAATCCTGTCCATGCTTGTTACTCAACGAAAATCACAGCCACCTATCGTTTAGTCAACGCCACCGTCTCCAGATAATACAATAGCATACTTTTGTAACTAATTGAATCTATTAATAGCATGAGATAGTATATGTAGGAACGCTTGATTACCCCTCAGAACTCTTTCACTAGGTTCACAATACTCACTCTCTCTGTCTCTGTAGGTGTCAAAGTTGTAAGAGTGCCAGTATTGCTGCTGGTTTGCATCTCGGCGGACGCGAAGTTGGTCTGGCACTTCCTGTTCCATTGTTACGGTCCGCTGCTCGAGAATTGCCAAATCCTGGTGGTGGAGCCTCAGTTGATTTTCGTAACTCTTGGCGATTTCTGCCTTCAGTTTCTGCAAACGAACCTCGACCAAGGAGTCCAACTGTCGAGGGAGCAACATTTGGTGATTGATGTTTGTTTCTACTATTGTAATATATTGAACCTTCCCTAACCCGACAATTAAAGGGGACACTGGCCAAATTGTAAAGATTAAATTTTCGAAGTGTTATTTTGACCATATTAGACAGTAATCCAGCAACAAGTGATCTTAGGCATTTGTAACTTAATTATCTTTCTTGATAAGTATTTTGGTATCCCCATGTCTATTTCTTCCAAGAAAATTACACTGATAATTTAGTGGCACAGCGCTAGATCACCTGTTGATCGCTAGTCATCAATTACTCAAAAGACATCTTTCGACAGGACACTTCGTTTCTTAGTCTCTTATACGAGGCTAACACCAATTCGCACGAGTTGTTGCTTACCTGTTCAGGGGAAAAATTCTTTAGGTACATTTCAGAAGGCTTTAGTTCTTTCTTGGAGAGTGCCCACGCCCCTTCCAGCACCACCCATAGTATTACTACTATCATCCACCTCATCTGTGGGAGCAAGAGGGCTTATGATATGTACATGCTCTGAGGAGAAGGTATTTCTGCATAACTACTGCTTGGACGATATCGATATAAATATGAAGTGGTACATACTACACATAGTGTACTCAACATATCTGTGAAGGTTTCAGGCGGTGCTCACCATTATTTACCTCGCAAGGCGAGGTAAATAATGGTGAGCGAGTTATGTTAGGTTGACTATGTTATGTTAGGTTATGGTTAGGTTAAGTTAGGTTATGTTTAGATTAGGTTATGTTAGGTTTGGTTGGTTAGATTCGGTTATATAAGCTTTTTATATTTTATTACTCAAAAGTTAGGCATTTCACCCTAGATTTTTTTTCCGGAATGCCATATTATGGCCTATATTTGATTATAATAACGAGCACCGCCTGAAACCTTCACAGATATGTTTAGTACACTATGTATAGTATGTAGGACTTTATATTTATATCGATAGCGTCCGAGCTGTAGTTATGCAGGTTTATCGGTAAAAGTGCAGAATAAGGCCTTTTGCCCTTTCTTTTTTCTCTCCTTCCCTACATACTATACATAGTGTACTCAACACATCTGTGAAGGTTTCAGGCTGGGATCACCATTATTTATCTCGCAAAACGTGTTTGAAGTTATGTTAGGTTATGTTATGTTAGGTTAAGGTTGTCAGGTTAGGTTACGGTTATGTTATGGTGAGGTTAATTTAGGTTAGGTTCGGTTATATAAATTTTTAAAATTTTATTACCCAAAAGTTAGGGTTCTCAACCTTGGATTTTTTGTGGATTTGGGTAATAAAATTTTAAAATCTTATATAATCGAACCTAGCTGAACCAAACCCAACCTAACTTAACCTAACCATAACATAACCGTAACCTAACAACCTTAACTTAACATAACCTAACCAACCTAACATAACATAACCTAACATAACTTCAAACACGTTTTGCGAGATAAATAATGGTGATCCCAGCCTGAAACCTTCACAGATGTGTTGAGTACACTATGTATAGTATGTAGGGAAGGAGAGAAAAAAGAAAGGGCAGAAGGCCTTATTCTGCACTTTTACCGGTTTACCGAGGAGAATAATAATGAATAAGGGAAATATTGATCAGGTTCTAAAAATTAATAGTCAGGATAGAACACGTTGAAATGGGTACAAGCTAGAAAAAATTTGATTCAGGACAGACATAGGTAGATATTGGTTCACTAACAGTGTTGAACGATTGAAATAGGCTGGGTAGACACGTAGTAAGTGCCGAGTCAATAGGTAGCTTTAAAAGACGGTTAGATGAGAGTATGGATAGGGATGACAGGTGGGATGGTTAAATATTGGATTATTCCAAGGGTGGGAGACAAGGAACTGTCGTGTAGGTCATCAACTGGCCTCTTGCAGTCTCCTCATTTTTATGTTCTTGTGTTCTTATAATATCTTCCTGCATTCATCTACGCACCTTTGAATAAAACACTTAAATAAGGTTGTTAGAGTAAACGCGGAGTCGTAACACGTGGCTCCTTAGAGCATCTGAGAAATTGTGATCGGTCACTTTTTTTTTAAATCTTGTTTGAGGGAAATAGCAAAAGAACTCACTTTAGTTGAACTTACGTAACGCATATTGCAAATCGGGCGGAGAAAAGGAAGTGACAGTACAGTGGCCTCACTATGCTCTGCCTATAGAGTATTCCCAAAAGTACAAAGCACCACCCTAATGATTAGTCATGCGTTTGTAATGAGCTGTGCATTGGTCGTGTGATGAGCCTCAAGCCAATCAGATTATGGTCTAAAAGAAAAAAAAAAAAATTTTCTTCGAATAAACTATCAAACAATATCACATCTCTTTATAAGTATATTAGTTTTATTCTCCTAAAACATCCTCAGTACCCTCGTGACTACGAACGTTCCATACGATTCACTATTATAACAGTTATTATGACACTTAGGCCTCATATTTAGTCTAGTTTCATAAGAAAAGTACTGCAAAGAACATAGTCGTCTTGCACTGCGGTATTAAGCACGGACGGTCAGACACAAACTACTGGGACTCAATTAATTGCATTATTCATTATGTAACCTACTAACATTTGTGGTGCAGTAAACAGAAAATGAATTTCGTCATTTAGCAGAAACAACAGTTCATAACCTTGCTTCGCCCCATAGCCAACAATTTCATCGCACCTGATCAGGACTTACCTTTCGGAATGTTGGCTAGTGGAGGCGGAGGACAGCACTGCTCTGAACCTCTTCACAATGACGGCCACTCTTGATAGACATCGTCCAACTTGATATGAAACACCTCTCTGTTTCAATGAAGCACTCACCAGGATTGTTAGCTTTATCTGAAGACTTCTGTCAGATTCGAAGGAAATGTACGAGTCGAATGTATCGAGATAGATACTACCGAAGTACAGTGTGTTGAATGTTCACAGAACTGTAATAGCACGTAACCGAACCATCAGGAACACACCTTGTAAATGAGGAGCTGTGCCTATAGCTGTATTTTATGGGTAACTTTATATCAAAGCATTAGTCCTTAACTCATTAAATCAATGCTATGCCATGAAGTCTTCCATAATATGTATTATTTACTTGAACAAAAAATTTCGTATGGATACACAATGACCTTGTGACAAGAAACATACATGAGTATTGTGTTGCAAGTCGCTCTGAATGAACCCTATTCATTACTTTATTGGTGTGGCATGGACCACGTATAATCTTTTCTAACAAAATTGTAGTATTGAATAGAGGAGAGGAGTGTTGTTTGCTACCTGATTCAGTTAAGCTGATAGATCTCAAGTCCCGCGTTTGCATTTGTTAATTTATGTAAGGTGAATAGAGGTTTCAACATAATGAAGATACACAATTTTCTCCATCTAACTGGGAAATTGAAATTCGACTTGAAGTATGAACCAAGTGCGCTAACCTTGACGATGCTTATAGTTACCTCCGCTAACAAAGTTGAACGAGAGATTATGTTTTCACTTTGTTTGTCTGTCTGTCTGTTTGTCGGTATAGTAACAGCTTCCTGACAACACCATAATGCATCTCAACCTCAATGCACTCCACGCTCAAGGTCAAAGGAAAGGTCAGTAAAAATTAAACGTTGCTATTAGTATTCTCATAGTACGTTATCGTGGGCGCCACCACCACAACTTCGCAAAACTTCAGTAACATGTACATTATAAGAATTCACTCCATTGATTTGATAAACGTTAATGTCAAAGGTTAAGGTCAGGAAAAATTCGTGAATACTATCGTTCCACTGAGTGCCCTTCTGGTTAAGTAGTAAAATACTAGCTTTTACAAGAATTGGAGCAATACAAACTCATTTATAATTAACTTTTTTAACCTCTTTTAACCTACCCTTCCCTTCCTTCCCTCTTTCCTTCCTTCTTTCCTACCTTCCTGAATAAATATAATAATTACCTCTTTTAACCTACCCTTCCCTTCCTTCCTTCTTTCCTACCTTCCTGAATAAATATAATCATTACCTCTTTTAACCTACAGGCACGTGCATGTGTGTGTGTGTGTGTTGATTTTTGTGATTTGTTTGTGTTTGTTGTGTGATTTTTGCTTGTTTGTTTTGTTTGTGTGTTTGTTTGTTTGTATGTATGTGTGTTGTTTGTTTATTCGTTTGTGTTTTGTGTCAGCTTGTTTGTTTTATTGTATGCGTGTGTGATAATGCTGCGAATGACCAGATGTAATTTACACAATATCACAAGATTGGTTAACAGTATAATGTTGGTGATATTGGTTTCTTTGTCGTACTATAATAATAATAATAGTTATAGCACTTATTCAGTTAGCAGGTGTTGATATTCTACGTTTTAGTGATGATTTTGAAGTTGTGTTGAATATGCGCCTCTGCCGGATAGAAAATAAAACATTACTTACATCCCTCATCCACTAAGCCTTCTACCCCAAACCCACCGTACTTACACTAGTCAGAAGGACATTTGACACATTTGCATTATAATATCACGCTTTACTCTACCCACTGCATGACTTCCTTTTTGTGGTCCAGGTGAATGTCACACTGCTACGTCATACCCTCACTCCACACACACACACACACACACACACACACACACACACACACACACACACACACACACACACAAATTTAATATACGGTGTACGCAGGAAAATCAGTTTCGCGTCAATTCGGTCTTACTTCAATGAACACTGTATTCTCACGTCACCACTTGCAACCTCTGCAATGATCATTCGACAATGAGGACGAAGTGGAAAAATAACTGGTGTGTATGTATGAGAGAGAAAGAAAGAAAGAAAGAGAGAGAGAGAGAGAGATTACATAGAAACCCAGACCACACAGACCCTATAGGGCTTAAACTAGGTGGTCTGTCCTTAATCTAATGTTAATGTTACCTAAAGAAAACAATCAAAAGTAGCCTAAATGAGGTCAGAAGCAACCTAGTCGGAAAGCCAGCATTTACGTTGGGTCATATAGCATTTATCGGAAACCTAGTTAGAGGAGATGGGAGTCGAGTTTGTGTAAAGGAATTTATTGTGGTAAATTGCATCACGGAAGGAGGAAGCTTCCTCCTTCCGTGATGCACTAAATTCTTTTTTACCAAAGACGTCGTTAGAGAGTGGAATAAGCTAGCTTATTCCACTCTCTAACGACGTCTTTGGTAAAAAAAAGAATTTAGTGCAGTCGAGAGAGAGAGAGAGAGAGAGAGAGAGAGCAGTTGCGCAATTTCTTGTCTCCGTTATATTAGAAATTGGCCACCAGGGACACATTTGTCAGCCTGAAATGGGACAAATTAGAAAAAAAACAAAGGCATTCTTCTCAAGGATGTAACAATTAGCTGCATTAATCACATTTATTATTCTAACTCGCCACGCAGTTGGTTGTTCTTTAATGAGAGTGCAAAAACATCAGTGTGATGTGTGGGGGAACAAGGATAGTAAAGGCCTGAACACATGCTCTTCCAAGGCCCCAACAAGAACTTTATAACAAAAGTGACTTATATAATAATTTTATAAAACTAAATAAAAATAAACACATACTTGTTCAATATGTCATTCACATATTTAACCTTCTCAATACTAGCGTGTGGGGGTGATTGCGTCTGTTGTCACGGTGTAAAGTAAAGATGCGCGCGCAGACGTTCAGTAAGCTATATTAGAGGGTTTTTATGAGATGGTAAGCCATGCACTCATACCCGCGGCGGTTGTAGTGCAGTGCCCAGCCTGCCTTCATCAGATTTCATCCTAGTGGCAGTCCTTATCCATCCCTCCTGCGGTGTCTTTCATGACTAGTTTGTGCACGAGGCCTGACATAACAAGCGGAGCACCCACTCGCAGACTCATACCCTCAACGACCAGCAGTGCGATAACATGGCGGAATTCATCCAAAAACTTGTGAGTTAAGATATAGTTCTCTGCATTGTTATAATCTTTCTTGCGTTCATATGATGCCATAGTATGATTCTGACAATAGTACCTTTACAATGTGTATATTATTGTTAGACGGTGCCAATGACGATGTGTGTCTTCATGATGTTGGAAATCAAGTCCCATCGTGGAACCTCCCTCTTCTGGAATACATTTTTTTCTTTATACCCTTCGCGTAGGCTGTTCATGATAATCTAAAATCTAAATAATCATACATTAGGAAACATGGTGGACCTCATAGGCCACACAGGTAGTAAAGAACATTTGCCGCTTATAGGGACACACACCGCCTGCAAAAGTAAAACTCAGCAGTGCATTAGCCTAAAAACATAAGATAAAAAAAACAAAACAAATAAATGATGTAGATAACAGCATAATGTTTCCTGCAATAACTATGGTATTTCTTGAGATAGTGTCAACTTTCGTCCCTCCTTCAGGTAAAAACTGGCGTGATTTTGGCCACAGGCTTCCTCTTCACGTCACGGTGAATGCTTGCTTGTAAATATTGCACGTGTCCGAGATGTTGATACGTAAACTTCTCTCTCTCTCTCTCTCTCTCTCTCTCTCTCTCTCTCTCTCTCTCTCTCTCTCTCTCTCTCTCTCTCTCTCTCTCTCTCTCTCTCTCTCTCGTGTGTGTGTGTGTGTGTGTGTGTGTGTATTGTATGTATCGCTCTTCCGACTCTCTCTCTCTCTCTCTCTCTCTCTCTCTCTCTCTCTCTCCTCTCTCTCTCTCTCTCTCTCTCTCTCTCTCTCTCTCTCTCTCTCTCTCTCTCTCTCTCTCGTGTGTGTGTTGTATGTATTGTGTGTGTGTGTGTGTGTGTGTTGTATGTATCGCTCTTCCGACTCTCTCTCTCTCTCTCTCTCTCTCTCTCTCTCTCTCTCTCTCTCTCTCTCTCTCTCTCTCTCTCTCTCTCTCTTTCTCTCCTTCTCTCCCTCCCTCCCCATTCAAGGTTCCATTCATCCTTGACGGCCGCCATCAAACAGAGTTACAGAGTTAACAAGAACTTCCCGAACATCTGGTTGCCTGCTGCACCCACCACCACCACCACCACCACCACCAACAACAACAACAACAACAACAACTACAACAACAGCAGCAGCAACAGCAACAACCTCCGTCTCCCATCTTAGCCACGACTACTAAAAACAATTTTCACCTACAATTATCATCACTTGAATAACCACCACTGTTTACTTCACCATTAACAACAACATCATCATCAACACCATTGCACCATCAACACTGTTATCACCACTAGCATTATCATAAGTGTCGCTAGTACCACCTCTAAAACTGAACTCGTTGCTCAAACTTTTGCTATAAAAATTATCTTGGACTAATTTGGGTCTTTCCCTTCTCATTCCTACTCTCTAGGTGAATTATAAGCCTCTCATGTAATTATTGCTTGAATCATAACTGAGGATAAATGTCTCAGTGACCCGACGGCTGGTTGATTTTCTCTTGTTTTACTAATTTATGATACCCTCCTTTCCCACTGACCCTCTCGCTCGTCTCATACTTCCTTCCATTTCTCCTCCCTCGCACCTTGCTATATTTTTTCCGGCTGTCACCATCAAAACTGCAGTTAAAATGGACAAACAAATACAATTAAACGCCGTTTATTTAATTAACTTGTTTTGGTGCTCGACCTCAAATATCACAACAAACATGAGTGAGGGCAAGGCAGCATTGTGCAGCATCACTCAACTCATTTAATATAGGCATGTATTAGGCTAATCATTACATAATGTAGGCATTTCATTGTCATAAGTAGATTTATACAGACATCTAGATAAGCTCTGCGCAAATCCACCCTTCCCCCACTGTCAATCTTTCCTGTCTCTATCTTCGTCAAGATCCCTTATTTTGTTGAGTGACTTGAGTATAAAACTCATCACGGTTTCCCTCTGCACGTCCGCAGCAGAACTCTATCATGGTGATAAAATAAATAGTTCAAGCCTCATCCACATACTACGTGTCACACACACAAACATAATGTTTGTTGTTGCTAAAAATGCTTAGAGTACTCGCACGAAGTCAGAGGTCAAAGTGGTATTTTTTTCTTATTTCTTTTACACATTACCATATTATCATATTTCCTTAATGGTTATTTTCTTGTAGAGAGTGCAACAGGGTGTCTTCTGTTTTCAGCCGTCGGTGTGGGGCTGGCTGATCGGCGACGCCCCAGCTGTGAGAGACTCCCTCGCCAAGTTTTCGTGCAAGTCACCCGTCGTTGTGGTCAAAGTAATAGATAGCGTCTTGAGAGGCATCGCACAGGTAGGTGCTCATTGCTAACACACACACACACACACACACACACACACACACACACACACACCGCTCCCGTGGTTTAGTGGTAACAACCCCTGTGACCCAGCAAGGCGTGGGTTCCAACCTCTCCAATCGCTAAGGATTTTTCACTGACTGGGGGCGGTTACTGTCTTAATATGGAGATGAAGGAAACGGGGAGTATTCCACTTATAAAGTGGAATACTTTCATTACGTTAGCTTTCTCCTCTTCTGAGACATCTTATTATGGCCCAAACATGGTCCCAGTATTCTCTTACTTATTGAGAACAGAAAATATGTGATAGACAACTCCTTCTCCTTTGGGATAACTCTTATATAATAACTAGTGTACCATGTGAATGCTGCTGTTATAAGGGAGATGGGCGGGGGAGGGAGAGGAGTGGTGTGATGTCCTGACTGTATATTTGTTTTACTAGTACGTAATTTTAGCCGGGGAAAAGAGAGATATATTAATTGAGTGTTAGGTGAAAAGTTACTTATATCATGCATTTATTTTTTCTGGCATTACAGTGATGTGTAAAAGGTCTCGGTCTTACTCATAGATCTGTCTCTTTGAGCTCTGAGCTCTGTCGGAGAGGGTATTGATGACGATCATGAGTCCAGCACGTGATCCTCCAGTCCATGGTCAATTACACACACACACACACACACACACACACCACACACACATACACAGGCACGTGCGTACGCGCGCATTATTGACATTAATTCTTGGTTATTTTCAAAACCGTACCTGGTGACGCTTATCCTTACAATGACAGCCTCCTCCTAGGTGGCTATTGGCAACAACCCTCTCTCGGGCCTCTTAATTCTCATCGGCCTCTTCGTGGGCAACATCAACTCTGGCCTTGGCGCCATCTTGTGCTCCCTCACAGCAATTTTGACTGCCAAGGTAAGGAATGTCCTCCCACAGCCGCACCCCTCCAACTTTGCTTTCATCAAATATTTTTTGCACATGTTTGTAGACATTTTCTATTTGTTGCGCTCTTGTTACATCTTTTTTTTATATATTCATATTCTTTTACCCATTTCTTAGTTACCAGTTCATATTAACATTGCTGCTTGTGTAGATTACTTTTATTAACACTTGTCCTATTTCAACTGTATGTCTTTCTTGTCCCTTCTCGGACATTTTTCTGAAGTTACCATCACCACACTCCGCAGGTGCTTAACTGGCAGGATGATGCTGTGGCAGCAGGTCATAGCAGCTTCAACGCTGTGCTCATCGGTACGGTCACCACTGCTCTCTACCCCACCGTGTTTGGGGAGGACATGCCACTGTCTGTCTGGGGCTACCTGGTGATCGCCTCTGTATTCACGTGAGTTTCAGTCAAGCTACATACTTGGTCCATCGATGTATTGTTGAAGACGTAAATGCATGTGTCAGCACCAAAATAATCCTCCACCACATCCTCTATTCCTAGAATCATCTTTACCACATAAGAAAAAGTCTATCCTGTGCCGTCATCGCTGCAATGGCGTTATCTCTCTTCTCCCTATTGTGGAACCAGTCAGCCATCCCATCACCAAGATCAGCGACATCGTCATTTTATCTTGCTGTCAGGATATTCTCAATCTTTTTTCCTCCCAGTGTGTGTATGATGGGAGGTTTGGGCAGGATCATGGAGGGCCACAACATCCCCGCTCTCACTCTGCCCTTCAACATCGCAGTGTCCACTACCTTCGTTTGCATGAAGATGGCAGGGTACGGCATCACGACCAACTCACCACCTGTAGACACTCCCGCCCAAGAGGCTATCGAGTGGTGCCAAGTAAGAGTCAGTGCTTGTCAGATAGTGTGTTGTGATGATAGAGTGGGAAGGCGCTATGTAAGTAACGATATTAACGATAATGTGGAGAAAATTATCACTGTTGAAAATTATATCAATAGTATTTGATATATTGATAATATGTGTTACGTTTTATTTAGTAAAAACTATGGTAATGTAAACGAAGCTTATTTTTATTTCCATACATAAACATTGTTTGTGGTTGCTCGGCCAAGCAAAAACAAAGTTACCAAGGTTGACTATGATCACCCGCCTGGATCTCGGCTGTGGAATGACTTTAGATAAGTTACTTGCTATAGCAAAACTGGTGTTATCATTAGGCAAAATAGACAGGTGCTTAGGACGCAGATCTCAGAAGGACGCAATACTGATCTTTGAGGGTCACAGTTTAATACTGATCATTGTTCAAAAAAAGGAAGAAAAAAAAATATATATATATAAATATATATATATATATATATATATATATATATATATATATATATATATATATACATATATATATATATATATATATATATATATATATATATATATATATATATATATATATAGAGAGAGAGAGAGAGAGAGAGAGAGAGAGAGAAAGAGAGAGAGAGAGATGATTGGCTAGTTCATTCGCAGTTTTTATTTCCTTAATGACTTTCTGCCTCTTTACTGCCTTTCGGGAGGATCATCGCAATTAAATTTTTATCATGCACAGGTATTCCGCGGGACACTCCTCGCTGCTGGCCACGTGTGGGCGGTGGAGGATGTGGCTTGTTCATGTTTGGTGTACTTGGCCCTAGTCATCTTTTCGCCGATCTTGGCTCTCTCCAGCTATGTGGGCGCCGCTCTGGGCACTTTTTCAGGTTATTGTCCCGACTGAAAGTTGGTCGATCTTGATGCATGATGTCTCATTGCCTATCAATGTATATGGACTTAAGTCATACAGGCTTTACAGTTAAAACCTCAGAGACATATCTCGCCTCAGGTTTGCTGGTGTCATCATCACCTTACTCGGCCGTGTACCACGGTGTGTGGGGCTACAATGGCTTCCTGGCCGCTGGGTGTATCTCCTTCTTCATGGTACCGAAGCCACACATTTTTCTGTTGGCTGCCATCAACGCCGTCTTCGCCACTTTCATTCAGTCTGCTCTCGGCCCCGTCTTCTCCGCTGTAAGTGTGAACCTAGTTGACCAGAGCACAACAATGGTCGCCAGTGTGGCGGTATGTATGAATACTTTGGGGATGGAGGTTTCCGACCTATCAATGGGGTAACGCAATACTGAGATTGCAGTGTCGTTTCGGATGTTATGACGGACTTCGCCATGACACTAGCGTTTATTGTGTGACGTGCTCCTTTTCTCGGCAGAATGGCTTACCGGTGTTCACTTTCCCCTTCTGCCTGGCATCAGTGTTGATGCTGGCCGCCGCCATGGCCTCTGGGCCGCCTTCGCTCCGTGTTAGCAACCCAGCTTTCCCAGAGCTTCATCTAGTGCAGCACAAACGGGTGAGTCGACAGTTCGATCAAGTTTGTTGTATTGTTTGATTTTCATATCATTCAGTTAACAAGTATCCTTTTCGTACCATCGTCCTCCTCCCTTTAGCTGAAGGATGCTATCTTTCAGGAGTCGTCTGAGTGCTCAGTGCCGACAAAGGATGGAAACGATGCAGTCACTGAGCCAATGCTGTGAAGTTCCTCGGCTCTTTGAGGAAATTCCTGATTATGTGAACACGTGCTATAATTCCCGTTGAATCTTAGGTCTCCTTTTAGATATAATCAGCCACCTCATTGTCAGGAAATTTTTGTCTAATAAACCTTTTTACACGCTGCCACAGATATTGAGTCCTCTCATGTTCCCAGTACACTTCACATGATCCGAAGCATCTCTGTTGTCCCTCCTAAATTGTAATCACGGAGGACTTACAGTGAAATTCGGATACATGAATTGTACTCAATTCACGCATAGCCTTCAATCATGTAAGAATAAATTTTTGGTGATCCACTGTTCCATCGTTTTCGTCTGTCTTATAATAGGAGTTCAGTCTAATATTATCAAAACTTGACTTCCATTCATATCGATTTTTCTCAATTATCTTAATTTTTACCTTTTGTCGACAGGTAATTTAGATCATAGAGAATTTATCCTTTCATTTAATTAGTCACACACCCAATGCATGGTATTGCTAATGGCAATAGTGCCACTAACACTCAGCCACATGCATATACATAATTGACTATATCCTCAATCAAGGATTACTTACCAATGTTACTGTAATATGAAAACTAATAGTAAAACTCCCTATTAGTTACTAGGTATCAATTAACTCCATACCTAGAGAATTTTTACATTCTAGTAATGATAGTGAGAAATCCCTATATATCCTGAGTAAGCAGACGCGCCCTTATAGGAAGCTTTCTCGCCCGCCTTTGATACAGGAAAAAGCATACGATAATAAGGTAATAATACAATCATCCTACCTGACTAACAAGCAATATATATTCAACAACCATTATATTATGGAATGAAAATACGGAACCGCTTGGCTGAATATATACTTAAGGGTGGCATAACGTCTATTAGCTCGGTATTTGAATGACTTTTACAACAAGTCATGAGAAAATATTGAAGCTGAAAATTTTTTCTTTTCTTTTTATGAGGATGTTGGAATGAGTAGCTTTATCCAGTGCGTCAACAACAGTTTTAGAGGAAAATTTTAAGAACTTGGAATGGGAAGGGGCAGGATTTCAGGAAAATGGAGAACATCTAAATAATCTTAGATCTGCTGATGATGTAGTTCTAATGAACGAATCTACAGATGAACTACAGCAGATGATTTTGCTGTTGCACAGAGAAAGCCAGAAAGTGGGTTTGAAGATGAATATGAAAAACATCAAGGTGATGATTAACAATTACTTACTAGACCATGAAATTAGATAGATGATGAAGTAATAGGATATGTCTAGGAATTAATTTACTTAGGACAGAAAATTGGTGCATGTCCAGATCATGAAAAAGAAATCAAAAAAAGAATAGGGATGAAATAGAGTGTTTTTGATAGACAACACAATGTTATGAAAAGTAATCTTGATGCATGGAAAGATCACTATATACTAATGTATACGCGCTTTGCTACTATATAGCTCCCTCTCAACCAGTTTCTAAGATAACCTGAACAACCCCTATCTCCTTACTAACAATTAGCCCTTTATACTGTTAAGGCTGGTTTGCCTGCTTAGCAAAGCATCTGATCTGTTATAAATTATTTACACTTGAGAATGACGACTGACACGTGAGTGATGCTAGGTTTGAGTCTGGCCGCGTGCCATCTCTATTGATTACATTTGGTTCAATAATCAATGTTGGATAATTAAAGAAGCTTCATGACGCACTAGATCCATAATATCTTAAATACTATAAACTAGCATCAATAAATCATGCCGAAGTATCAGTGTCAGAATACTTCCGTAGCTAAAGCATAATGACATTCCATATTAATTAATGTTCATTGTACACACACACACACACACACACACACACACACACACACACACACACACACACACACACACATAAGTGATTAATGCACCAACCAGCCTCCGGCATGTCGGTTTTCGATTAAAGAAAAAAAAACTATTGTATCTAACATTTTCTAACATATCTTTTGAAACTAAGCCGACCTAACATACAAAGAAAGGACCTCGAGTGACATTAATGGCATTTTTTTTTTTTTCTTTAAGAAAATTCTGCGTTATTTTGACCAAAAGTCACCATTTTGCAAGATGGTTGAAGGTTAGTGAAAACCATATATAACAAGAGATAAGAGGTTCACAAGGTAGGAAATGAGTTATGTGCACGTCACTAAAACGAATCTTTACTATTGATTTGTTTGCACTACGCTATTCCAGAAGTGTATATATGTTGAATATTTTGGCTACAATTATAGATTAAAGATGAAATGGACTTTGGCAGGTGATGTTAGGCTGTATAGCACTAATAATAGATTAATTAAACTAGAGTGAGGAATCCTTTTATATTGATTGCTGGCAGTTTTTTTTCTTCTTTCTCCAGATCGTTATAGTATAAGGCCAAAGGCCGGCGAGTGAGAAGGGTTTACATGCAACATGACAGTTCTTTAGAATGGCTGACTAGCGACTATTTTATGCGTTCTTTGAGCCCGTCAGGAATGTGCTTGACGTGTGATGAAGTTTTTGTCTTGGTGGTGGGTATCTTATGGCAATATGTTCTATGTGTACTGTGATTGCGGCAACAACTCCTGCTGGCCGGTGCGAGTCCCACGCCACCTTGTGCCGTTCCATACATATATAAATTTTACGGCTATAATTGAAAAAAAAACAAATATCTAAGACTATTATTATGGAGTTTTTTATAATACATTATCTATTAAGATATATTTACAGTGTGATAGCAATAATACCGTAATAAGATGAATAAATGACTTGATATCGTAATAGATAATGTATTATGATAAGTAAAAGATTAACGAATAGTCTTAGATATATTTTGTTTAATCATAGCCGTAAAAAAACATAGTATTATATGAAACACTGGGCAGCGAGGTGGCGTGGTACTGCTGATCCCGCCCCACCCTGCACGCCGCGGAAGTGTTGCCAGATGCAGGGAAATGTCCCTGTTTGTGTGTATATATATATATATATATATATATATATATATATATATATATATATATATATATATATATATATATATATATAAAATAATAAATAAAAAATAAATAAATAAATAAATAAAAGCTGGACTTCAATAGGATGAAGAAAAGAAAAAAGTAATTTTATTGGAATTTTTTTCTCATCAAACATGGAGAGAGAGAGAGAGAGAGAGAGAGAGAGAGAGTTGATTTGATAAATTTATTACGTCCAAAGAGAGGCAAACTGAAGTAGTACATTGGTAGAATTGCTACAGGTGGAAGCGTGTCACGCAGGACACGTTGAATGACATGCAAACACACACACACACACACACACACACACACACACACACACACACACACACACACACACACATACAAACACACATGCATACTTATAGAGAGAGAGAGAGAGAGAGACGTTTCGTCATACGTACTTGTACAGTATAGTATACGATGGACACGCCCAAAGGCGGATGTGTCAGACAGGCTTATTAGCCTTGCACTTGTTAAACGATATTGAACCATACCTTACATCTAGGACTCATGGCGCAAATGTTCAATTTAAACTAGGGCTTGTGTAGAGTTAAGTGCTGAGTTTCTAGTAAATGTTATTTCACGTGTGTGTGTGTGTGTATATATATATATATATATATATATATATATATATATATATATATATATATATATATATTTATATATATATATATATATATATATATATATATATATATATATATATATATATGTATATATATATATATATATATATATATATATATGTATATATATATATATATATATATATATATATATATATTCATATTTATATTTATATATATATATATATATATATATATATATATATATATATATATATATACACACACACATACACACACTTGTGTGTGTGTGTGACGGAAAATGTGATACAAAAGGGAACATTTTGCCTTCCATACAGCCTGATACAGGTAAAAGTTTGGCTGGTTGATCTGGTACCACTGCGCTCGATGAGTGTCAACACTGCGTGGACGACGGAGTTGATAGCCCAGCTGAGCTGACTGGTGTAGTCGTTGTGGGGACTTGTTAGCGTGTACTTGTGACTATGGCGGATTCTACCACTGTACCACCACCAGAGCTCATCCAACTCGTAACTCGGGGAGATGATGTGACATCCATCAGAAATGTGCTTCTGAAAGGTGAAGCTAGGGTGGATGACACAGACAGTAGTGGCATGACAGCTCTCCACCATGCGGCTTACAAGGGGAATGCCGACCTCTGCAAGATGCTTATTGATCAAGTAAGTATAACACTTTATTAAGGTAAAACATACATGTGCTAGATTTGTAAGCATAGCCACAGTGGATAATTCAGTTACCGGTAAATATTCATGTGATCTTTTGATACTAATTACGCAAAGGTATTTAAATCAAAATACTTAGAGATACGGCAGTCGTACCGCGTTGTCATCCGCTATCCGTACGGCCTGTGCCTTATTATTTACGGTATTATTTTACAAAACACGCAAACTGTGTGACAAGAAAAACTAGTTCAGTAATAGGAAGTACACATTTTTTTTCTATGCATTTTCCGTCGCAAATTACTGCTTCAGAAGTACTGGTGCGTTTTGTAAAACTTTACCATGTTATGTTAGGTTGGTTAGGATATGTTAAGTTATGGTTAGGTTAAGGTTGTTAGGTTAGGTTACGGTTAGGTTATGGTTATGTTAAGTTGGGTTAGGTTCGGTTCAGCTAGGTTCGATTATATAAGATTTTTACATTTTATTACCCAAATCCAGAAAAAATACAAGGGTTTAAACCCTAAGTTTTGGGTAATAAAATGTAAAAATTTTATATAACCGAACCTAACCTAACCATAACATAACCGTAACCTAATCTAACAACCTTAACTTAACATAACCTAACCAACCTAACATAACATGGTAAAGTTTTACAAAACGCACCAGTACTTCTGAAACAGTCAGTAATTTGCAACGGAAAATGCATAGAAGAAAAATGTGTACTTCCTATTACTGAACTAGTTTTTCTTGTCACACAGTTTGCGTGTTTTGTAAAATAATACCTTATTTACCTGGTTAAGCATCTTTCAAGTTATGTTAGGTTGATTATGTTATGTTAGGTTATGGTTAGATTAGTTTAGGTTATCCTATGTTTGGTTTGGTTCGATTATATAAGATTTTTATATTTTATCACCAAAAAGTTAGGCACGTGCCGTATCTATAACCGAGCACTATGAGGATACGGCTGCCGTACCTGTAAGTTGTGCCTATTTAAATTCACCTTACTGAGGATATGAAACATATCATACAGACAACTCAATGACTTTAACACTAACACAAATCTCTTGCTTGCAATGGTTTTGAGAATGCAATGGATCTTTGTATTTTTTTTTATTTATTTATTTATTTTTTTATTATTTATTTATTTATTTATTTTTTGGGGGAGAATCTGTGTAACTACTGCTCGGACATTATAAGCAAAAATATGCCATATATGGCAATCCAGAAAAAAGAGCTAGGGTGAAATGCTTAACTTTTGGGTAATAAAATATAAAACTCTTATATAACTGAACCTTACCAAACCTAATCTAACCTTAACCTAACCAACCTAATATAACCAAACATAACTTAACATAACTCCAAAGACCCTTTGCAAGGTAAATAATGACGAGCCACGCCTGAAACCTTTACAGATGTGTTGAGTACACTATGTATTGTATGTAGGACCTCATATTTATATCGATATTGTCCGAGCAGTAGTTATGCAGAGATACCTTTTTTTTCTAAGTCCACTGAGGTCTTCACTGATTGAAAACAGGTACTATAATAATTGTAGAGGCTGAGGTTTGATTTTAAGCATTGCATTAACTTTACCTAAGTTTATCTTACCATACCTAATCTATTCTAATCTGGTTAAGATTTGTATTAACTACACTGTCATATGTCGTTTCCTGCCTTATGCGGTACTTTGCTTTGGTCTTTCACCAAGCTCCCACTCTCTCTGGAAACAGTTTGGTCAAAATTATGCAAAACATTTTGTAGATGAATTAAAAGTAAGAAATATCTGTGGCAACATTATCATGGGCAGAGGCCGCTTTCCCATTTACAGATTAAACTCTCCCTTTCTTGGTTGAATTATCAAAGAGCCTTAAGTTTCAGATTATGTTAGGTTAAGTTAGGAAAGGTTAACTTATTTCAAAAATCAAAAACAGTGAGGCCATATTAGTGTTGGTGGTGGGGTAGTAGGGCAAGAAAGGGGCCACCCGAAACTTCACTGCTGGTTACCGGTCTTCTGCAGGGCTCACGCTGGCGCTCGCCACTTTCACCATATGCGATAAAATAAAAACAATGGCGATAATTATATCACATCGGCGAGTGTTCTTGGCGACAGTATATTGTATTCTGTATTCTTTTTTTAAATTTGGTTACAGTTTTTTTTTATTTGGCTACAAGTTTTAAATGTCCAGAGCAAGCCCTGCTTCCGTATCATTACTTTCTTAATACTTTGCTCTTCAGCTTTTTATATATATATATATATATATATATATATATATATATATATATATATATATATATATATATTTATATTGTAATTGCTCTTGGCCCCTCTAAATACTTGGGTGGTCTCTTCATATGATACTGTATGCTTATCATCTAAATGTGTGGTTTTGGTGGGTTCCAAGTCCTATAGCTAGGAATCATAGGAAACCCGAATATTTATTCATCTGATATAATCACACTTGCCTAGCAACTCTAGACATGCCAAGATTGGAATAAGTGGCCATGTCAGTGTCTGATATGACTGTCAAATTAACAAGAGAACATTGGTAAGCAGTACTGCTAATGACTGGAAGGATGTATCAGACTTCACTGTATTGTTTCTTGCTGCTGTGAGACAAGGCATGGAGGGTAAGGCTAGATGAAATTCTCCTCACACATTACATTAATGCATTGTATCAGGTACAGTGCTACCTCCAATTTTGCGTGAAATTGGCCGACATTGCAGGCCGCAAAATTGGAATCATTAACCTTATGGTGATTTTAGTCATATTTTTGCCCTTGTATGTACACAATTACATGTAATTATACATCCTACAATAAAGAAAAATACAGAAAAACATAAACATTATCATTATCCATAAGAAAATTAATCTAAATTACCATTTTACTGTACCTGGGCTTGCAGAGATGGAGATTGGTCTCGGTCACAAAATTGGAATACGTATGGCAAAATTGGAGGGAGCGCTGTACCACCTTGAAGGGAAAGTCAGCTGCATACATAAATAGACAGGCATTTGTTTTAACTTCTCTAGTTTAAATCAGGCTCCAAGTATAATAGTTCTGTTAGTTAAAAGAATGGCTTGAGTTAATGCTAAGATCCACTTAAAATTTTCTAATCTGAAACTCAAAAGATCAGGATCACCCGAAGCTTTCAAAACTGTGCATTTAATAGTTATTTAATATAATTACAGTTATTTATTAGTGTATTTAATAGTTACTTTAATTGATACTTAGATGTTTGCAACTGTTATTAAGTAAACATCTTTTTGTAGCAGGCCCGCATCTGGTGGGTCTTAATCCTCAAGAGAGGGGTGGTCACTATCAGTTCTCTCTCTCTCTCTCTCTCTCTCTCTCTCTCTCTCTCTCTCTCTCTCTCTCTCTCTCTCTCTCTCTCTCTCTCTCTCTCACACATTCATTCAAACATGTATTTATTCATTCCCTACTCAAGATCCAGCTTTCGTTCGTGAGTACATGAGAAGCGAAACATATTGGAAATGTGATGATAATAAAGCTGATGAAAATTTTATTCTAAAAAGAATGTAACTTAAAATATACAGTAGATCTCAATACTCGGTTAAACAAGTAAAGTTTGTCTAGGCGTAACTTTTTTGTGTCATTCAGGCAAATTTACATTTTTTTTTTGTGTTCCCTCAAATATCTAGCCTCTCCTTTTCTTTTCATTATTAAATATTTTCCATCTGTTTCCTCCATGTTGTTCATCAATTTATATATTGTGATGAAGTCTCCTTCTATTCTTTCTTTCAGTGTTGTCAGTTGCAATCATATATTTTGTTTATGACATTGTGTCACAATCCTTGTAGTTTCTTATCTTCCCTAGTAATTGTGCATCACATGCAAACAGGCTTATGTAACTGCTTACTCCTTCTGTCATGTCATTTACACATGATAGAAATATTATTATTATTATTTTTTTTTTTATGTTCCTTTCAGTCCTGCAATGTGTATTCCAACTTCCATAGTAATCTTCTGAGCGGAACCTTTTCAAATGCCTTTTGTAAAAGATGAAGAGATGCCAGATTTAACTACTATATTTCATTACATAAAACATGCTTTATTTTGTTGATGTTTCATAAAAAGTAACTAAGTTTTTATCTTTTTCAGGGAGCAGATGTAAACTCTGATAGCCATGACCATCGTTACTCTCCACTACATTTTGCTGCTTTGTCTGGCAACATTGAAGCAGTGCAACATCTATTAACAGCTGGAGCAAGAAGCTATCATACTAACACTTTGAACAGGACTGCCACTCAAATGGCAGCTTTTGTGGGTAATCATGCCGTTGTGGCATTGATAAATAATTATGTGCCTATGGATGATGTAATGCAGTACACTCAACAATCAGGACTGGAGAAGGAGGCAAAGCTCCCATCAGCAGCAGCCAAGCCTGTCTATAACCTTATCATGCAGGTATGGAGAGATAGTAATGTGTTTTTTATGGTCCTAACAGTAGTGATTTTGAAACATTTTGTCAGAGGGATGCAGTATTCACTTCCTTATTCAGATTGAATGTGTTCAGAAAATGTGGCCCATTGGTGTAGTGGTAGTACACTCGGCTGTTCACAACTGAGATATCCTGGATTGAGTGGAGACAAAATGGACTTGTCTCCTTTAGCACTTGTAACTCCTAACCTAGCAGAAAATAGGTAAGGGACATAAACCAAGTAGTTGTGACCTTGCAATCCCATCAGGAGTGGAAGGCTGGGGATTCTGCTGTCCTGTATGAGTGTGTGTGTGTAGTTCACCATGATCTAGAGGATCACATGCTGGACTCATGATAGTTGTTACCCTCCCCGAAACAGCTCGGAACTCTTAGAAACGGGTAAGGCTGACACCTCTCATACATTACACACCTCATCCCTTTGTTCAAGAAAGACAGTAACCACTCCCTGTTAGTGAAAAAATCTTAGCAACCTGAGCAGGGTTTGAACCCAAGCCTTGCTAGGTGACAGGCAGGAGTCATTAACATTGGACCACAGGAGCAATGTAAATGTGTGTGTGTCTGTTGGGTGCTTCCCCCAAGAGACTAGGAATTGTCTACACAATGCTTTGAGGGGTGAAATAGGTGGTATGTGTGAAAAAAATATTAAATCTTTTTATTATTTTTGTTTCTTGATTATATCATAATCTGTGCACACTTCATCTTCTACAGGTTAATCTTCATCCAGTTAGGATTGCACTTTCTGTGGGAGCCTCAGAGATACTTCAGATGAACTTAAACAAAGCATGGCGACTACTTGAACACATGTGTGAAAAGGAAAGCAAACGCTCTGAGAATGTAAATGAGGTAAGTTGAATTTCTCTAATACTGTTGTTGATTTATTATTTTTTATTCATTGCTTCACCGGCAATGGAGGTTGTGAAGTACTGTGATCACCCTGATTGTTGTTGTGTCTGTGTATTTACCTAGTTATAACATAAAGAATAAGAGCTATGTTCATACTGTCCCATTTCCTTATATGTTGTTATCCTACATGGCTTTAAATTTTATGTTCCTAGCATGAATCACTTCTGCATCTAGGTAGCTTCAAATTTTTATGCTCTAAGGAAAGCTATATTTTTTGGTATCGTTACATGTTTTTGTTTTTTTTTCAACTTTTTTCCATGAGCTCGTTTCTCAAGCCTCATAGAAATGGGTATTCTCTATCCAATTTCTCCACCCCCTTCTAAACTCTATACCCAACAGTTACCATATTATTTGGTGTACAAGACACACATTTTTTCAAGGCTATGCTATCTTCAGGGTGTGGGAGAAAATCCAGTTTTTATTGATTTATTTTTCACCATCAACACAATCTTTTATTATTCTTTAGCATACTTCATAATTGATATAATAACCCATGATCTATCTATCTATCAGACTGTTATCCTCCTAAAGGGGGGTAACCAAGACAAGGTATGCATACACACATACATTCCTCTCACTTAGCCCATAGGCCCCAATAGAAGAGAAGTACGCCTTGCCCAAACACTGCACGTCAGGTCAGTCACACAAATGGGGACAAGGCAAGGGTTATATCCACAACAGAGTCCAAAAGATTACCCCTGCTGCTTTATATTCAATTCATGCAATAGCGAATGCATGATTAATGACAGCCTTGACGACCTTTGGAGGAGATTTTCGTGCATCTGGTGTGACTAGATGCGGGCATTCGCTATTGCTCTATTCACTTCTATCACTTACACTCATCCTTACTTGCTCCACAGACATTTTTCTTTCATTCAAAGCTCTCTTCACATCTTCCATCCATCATGTTCATGGCCTTCCTCACACCTCTCACATCGGATCCTATTATTCTCTTCAACAGGTCTTGCTCCATTCTCTCCATCTATCCAAATCACCTCAACACACACTGGTCTGCTAGACCAGCCAACTCTATTGTAACACCAGTTTTCCTTCGCACCTCCTCATTTCTCACTCAGTCCATACATGTTACTCCACACATACTCCTCATATCCATTAAATTTGATATCTTCTTCTCTGCTACTGCATACTCCATGTTTCAACCCCATACAGTGCAGTGGGCACAGCTATTCCTTCATACAACCTTCTTTTTACATTTATCCCAATCACTCTACAACTAAACATCTTCATTCCTCCCAACACCTTTCCTACATCATTGATCCTAGACATCACTATTGTCTTTTTTATTTTTCCATCTACATTACCAGTAACTAATATATATATATATATATATATATATATATATATATATATATATATATATATATATATATATATATATATATATATATATATATATATATATATATATATATATATATATATATAATTCATTTATTTATTTATTTTTATTTATTTATTTATTTATTTATTTATTTATTATTATTATTATTATTATTATTTTTTTTTTTTTTATATATACTAAACCATGACACCCCAACCTCTACTTCTTCAATTTTAAAGCTTGCTCCCTTCCCACATTGTATTCTTACACCAAACATCGCTCCTGTGCTCCCCCTCCAATACTGTCCACTGATCCTACTTCATCCTTAACCACTAAAACTTCTCTGGCCTCCTGCCAAGAAAACTTTACTTCCATTTTCTTCTCTATTGCTTCATCTAATAAGACCATATCTGACATTGGAGCCTTTATAGCAAAATCTTTCATTGATGTTTCACACCCTTTCCCATCCCTACCTCATCACATTCAACCTCAACCTGTTCCAATAGTTCATTCCCCACCCAGTGACCATCTTCCTACTCTCCTAAACCCTCTTTCCCTCCCACCCTTTTAGCTACATCTACTACAAAATCTCTTGATTATCCTTTACCTACTAGATTCTCTCATAAATTCCTGTTATGTAATTCATCCTCTCCAAGATCCCATTACTTCTATTCTTACCATTATCACAACTTATTAACTTTCTTTGAAAAAAAAATGTTGCTCCCATAGAAATGACCTCCACAACCTACTCTGTCTGTGTTCTTCCAAGTATGATAAACCAACTTACATCTTACGATCCCTTTTTCTTGAACACTTTTAAACTCACGCCAATTGTGGTGCCCCCTGCTGTAATGAGGTATGCGACACAAACAAAAAACTGAGAAAACAGCGTTTGAAAGTCCCACTCCCCACCCAGCTGCACCGTACTTACCTCACTCCAGGCCTGGTAGCTGAAGTGAGGCAAGTGACCCATTGGCTGGGAGGTGGCGACTCATGATAATCAGTGGCTCAGATTAGTTGATGAGCATCTCTCGGGCACTTACCTGTTTCCAACACGGAACATCTTACCTTTTTTATCATTAACCGTTGGCACCAGTAGGCATAGGGAGGCACAGATGGACTTGCCTCACCTGTTATTTGGTGTAGGTTTTAGAATTTTTTTTATAGTGATGCCTCGAATGATTAAGTTCTCTCTTGAATATGTTGAGAACGTGTGAGGCTTATTACTGCTACAGCCTCAGATGCATATTAACGTTGTAAGTTCAGTCTGAGGACAGTATGGCAGCAATTTGGGTAGTCTTTGGCCACTCGGCAGTGATATCAAATATTGAAAAGTGGTCAGCAGATATCGGGGATTCGAACCCGAGACCCTAGGCTCCCATGCCCGAACGCTGACCACTGCACCACCACCTCCCCATGCAGTCTATGAGTGAAAAAAAAGTGCATTGAGGTTTCAGAATATGTCGGTTACCTCATAAGAGAGATTGACTATTCGATGCATGGGACAACTCGATTTTGACCCGAGTGTCGCAGGGGGCACCACAATTGTACTCCTGTTTTTACTGATGGCTCTAAATCCCATTATGGCTCTGGTTTTGCCGTTCTTTGACATCCTCCATTTGATCTAACCATTTCACTGTAACTAACTGCTCTCTCCTTCCCTATACTTTACCTTGCCATTATCTCTTTGCTCTGCCTTTTAGCTTAACATAGTGCCATATAACCTTTGATGTCTGACTTATTTTATTCGCATGAACTTACTCACTCTGACGTTGGTGAAGGCGGTGTCCAGCTGAATGTCAGCTGCTTGAAGACTCATGGTGACAAGTGACAGTGAGTTGGAGAGGGGTGCTGGCAGGAGTTGTAAAGCAATCCTGGTCTGTGGTCAGACTCATCAAACTTACCATCTTGAGGGCAATTACCAATTTTATTTACCATTACCATACCAGCATTGTAAAATCCGTATTCACGAAGCACCTTGTACCACCCAGTTTCGGATGGTAGTCAATAGAGGCGCTGTTGTCACATCATTAGCCAATCACAGGCAAGCTTTTATAGGGTGTTTTCTTTTTTTATGAAGCAACCATTTAATTACATCATTAATTTTTTTTACTGTTAATTAGTCACTCACAGTACTGGATGAAATTACATTGCTGTGTTAATAATCAATTTTTTAAATAAGACCACTGTTTCTCAACCTATGTTGTATCTGGTAACTAAATGTGATACTGCTCATCTGAGTTTTTCAATTGCTTCTTCTAAAATTTGGCACCACACTTCACTCCATTTGCACAATTTTTCATGCCACATCTTCTATACATGCTTTCATTGCTCTCACACTTCTCTCAGATAACTGATTTCTACAGCAGCACTCTTAACTGCTGTACCCTAAACCTGGCTTATATTGCTACTAAAGGGGTTGCCAAGGCAAGGCTTTTAGAATTTGAGGAGACATTACTTTCCTCTCCCCTTCTGCACTGTCTTTTTGTACGAGAAAATACAAAAGGAAGGGTTTCCCAGACCAATTTCTCCATCCCTTATGTTGGCCTTTTACGACCCTTCAGGGAATATAGTGGTATTCTTCTTCAACTTTATTTCCAATAATAAGGTTATATATATTTGTACTAGTGATCCCTTTGGTTGCTGGACCTTTTCATACCTCTTTTTCTTCTTGCATACTGCTTATGACAATTTTCAAACTTAAATAAAAAATAATTTAAAAGTTTACAAAATATGTGTTAGAATACCATGTTTTTTATGAAAACGATTAATTCAGTAGTGTAGGTTCTACTCTTCTGGTTTCAGCTTTTTTCATAGTTACTTTTCTACAACATGCAATATTTTAAAGTTCATTTTTTATTTTCCAGGTTATCTGCATGAAATTCCATTACTTGGCATATGTTCTAAAAACTTTGGAGAAGGAGATGAAGAAGATGGATCCAGAAACACAAAAGAACACAGATGCCAACATTTTTGAAAGTATAATACGAAAGTGGCTACGAGGTCGTCTTTCAGATGGCTTTGAGGAGCACTTAGAGTGTTATGTTAGAGATGCCATCAAAGCCTTTCCATGGGTAGAGATGCCACTATTTATTCAACTAGTGAGAAGCATGAGTAGTAGTCACTTAGGAGATGTCTCAGCACTCTGCAACCTCAGTGGTTGCATTAATGGTCAGAGAGCCTTTCAGGATGATAAGGCCTGTTCTACTTGTGGTCAAGAGAGAGGTAAAAACCTTAAAAAGTGTTCAAAGTGCAAGATGGTTCAATACTGTGATATAGGTTGTCAGAAATTACATTGGCCCATCCACAAAAAGTTCTGTGACAAGCTTTATGTGGAATATAAGAAACAAGAAAAGAAATTGGAAGAAGAAAGAAGGAAACAAGAAGAGGAAAATGAAATAAAAATAAGTCATGAAATTGCTAATACAGAAGAAAGAACCAAGGAAGATAAAGAGCACGACAAAGATTTAGCTAGTCAAGCTAAAAATATTAATGTTTCTTAGGGGTAGGACAGGTATGTTACAGATAACATGTATTGAATAATACTTACATGTAAAAATTATGAGTAGATTAGAATCTGTATGGTACGGTGGTGCATAAGACGAGGTGAATCAATGTTTTCTAAGTACAGGTGCCCTACTCCTACAAAACTGTATTCCTAAATACAGATTTTGAAGGCAGATAGTAGATGAAGGATTACCATTGAGTTGAATGCAGATGCCACCACTGCACTTAGGCATAGGCTGAACATGCCATTATCCATTCACTCTCCCCTTCCCCAACTTACTTTAAAAGATAAATACCTTGTATTTGCTACTCCCCTGTAAGGGGAATATTAGCTGGGTAGTAATGCGCTAGCTTTGCCAACTACCCCATAGTGGGGAGGACAAGATGGCTATGGGCAGAGAGAGGAGGCAAAAAATCTTGTCAAAGTTGGATCAATTAATGTAAATGGCCATAATGCTTTAGAGAAAAGAAGGGAAGTGTTGGAGTGAGTTAATGGAAATAAAATAAGCACCAGACATCAAAGGTCATATGGCACTATGTTAAGCTAAAAGGCAGATGGCAGAGCAAAGAGATAACGGCAAGGTAAAATATGGGGATGTAAAGAATGCTTAGTTATAGGAAATGAGTAGAAAAGTGTTCAAGATCGTAAGATGTAAGTTAGTGTATCAGACTTGAAAGAACATAGGTAATTTCTATGGGAGCATAAATTTTTCTTAAAGAAAATTAACGAGTTGTGATCATCGTAGGGATGGGAATACTGAGATTGTTAGAGGCGAGAGGGATCAGAAATATGAGGTATGGAAGTAGGGGCAATATGTGCACAGGAGGGATCTTGGAGAGAGGAATTATATAACAGATTTATGAGAGAATTCAGGAGATAAAGTATAGTCAAGAAGAGATTTTCTGGTTGATGTAGCTTTTGGAGGGATAGCACGAGAGACGCTTGATTGGTGTAAGAATACGGCGTGGAAGAGGAGCAGAGTTTGAAGGAGTAGAGGTTCGGGTGTCAGGGTCTAGTAAAGAAAAATTATTAGTCACTGGCACTGAAGAAGTGATGATAAAAGTAGGTGCAGAAACAAGATATGGGAATGAAGAGAGGGTAATAGCAGTGGAAGAGGTAATTGTGCTAGATGAAGGAACAAGTGGAGTGGAAGAGGTATGAGTGGAGGAAGGAGGATGGGATGTAGTAGAGAGAAAGGTAGTGCTGGATGTGGTCCGTGGGGTGTTATAGGAAATGTGCTGAGAGAGAGGAATCTGTTGAGTGCAGTTTGCACAAATACGTATTGTTGAAGGGCAGTTTGTACAGGTGAGGCACAGAGAGGATAACGTGCAGTGGTATTTTACTGGACGTCCGAATCTCCAGCAGTTTTGGCACTGACGCGGCGGAGGAATGTAAGGTTTAACACAGAAGGCCCCACCTATGTATACACTTTCTGGAAGATCTTGTCCTTTGAATATAATTTTTGCAATATTTGCTGAGTACTTGCAGCATCCATGAGGATTAACAATAAAGCAGGATACATGAGCAATATCATGCTCGTCTGCAAGGAGTTCGGAAGAACAGTCTGGCCAAGAGGAGGCGGTGGCCTAGTGGCTAGCGGTGGGGCAGATGAGCTCAGAGTCCTGAGTTCGAATCCCAGCACGGGTTGGCCACTTTTCTTAGGTAAACTGCTGAGGTGCCATAACACTATCCTTGACAGGACTGTAAAGTTATATGCATGAGGAGCTTCCGCGGGCAGCATGAGCCTCTCAACAAGAAATGAGGCTTCACTTTAAAAAATCTAACCTGTGCTACTAATGGGCAGAGGCCAGCCATCTAATGCCTCAATTAAAGCTATGGTCACACTACCTATTGCTAACGCTAGACTGGCTTCCGTTTTTCCTGGCTTGACAGTGATACAACTAGCAGTCTGGTCACACTCACAAGTAGAACCACTCGCCAATTCCGCTAGGGGAATCAGCTTTTCAGATTCAGATTCATTTGCTTATTGCCATAAAATTTATATACATTTTCATTAGTGTGACAATATGATATTGATCCGCCAAACATAAGTTTTCAGGCAGATCATATAGCAAGCTGTTTATATATTATAAACATGGCAAGAAATGAAAATTAAACACAAAAACAAAGAACAATAAATGAAATTAATAAATATAAAAGAATGTGCTTTCTAGTAACAAAACCACCAAATACTGGGTCGGAGTATTATGACTATAAAAGTTGAACTATTCATGTTTTCGGCCTTTGTAGAAAGGTTCGTTTTGGTGGCGTTCCATCAATGTCATGCGAGAAGTAAATGCTATATTTGCATTGAATTAAAATTTATATTTGGGTGTTTTCTTGTATTGTCGTCTATCCTATTTTTCTGATACTCATAAAACGTCATTAAAAAAAGAAGTGCAATATTTTTTTTCGTTGCATTAAACGAGTTTCCTAGTACCTACATTTGTCTACCGCTAGCGCTAGCAAAACATGTCAGTGAAGACCATTCTGACCGCTAGCTCAGTGCAGCGAGAATCAGTAGCCAATGCAGCGCAAATGGCTGGCCAATCCAGCCATATCGCTAGATCAAGCGATATCAGAAGCTAGTGTAACCCTGCCTTAAGCCTACCAGCGCTACAGGTTCAAGACAAAAAACTTATGTCCACTGGGCAGACTTAAAGACTTAATTTTAAAAATGCAACCAGACAAGTGGGAAGGGTAACCTTCCACACACGACCTGACAGTTCACACTTAATAATTGTTGACTTAGAATCACAAGCTAAAGCTATGCTCACCCTAAGACCTTGATGGGAAACCTTTCCCAGTATTTCCAGATACACAACTAAACACTTGTACTGGTACTGCTCTCATACCCCATAAAATCTGCCTAGTGGGCGTCAGTTGACCTGACTGTTCTTCTGAACTCTCTGAACTGACTACAGACGAGCATGATATTGCTCATGTATCATACTTTACCATTAACCCTCGTGGCCGTCACAAGTACCCTGCAAATATTACATTCAAAGGACAAGATCTTCCAGATTATACATAGGTGGAGCCTTCTGTAAGGTTAAACCCTACGTTCCTCCTACCCGTCAGTTACCAAAACTAAAGATTCGGACATTTAGCAAAATCCTGACTCAAGGCAGCCTTGGTGAGAAGGGTAGTCCTCTCGTTAGCCTTAACAGAGCTATATGATCTATTGCTACCTAGCTTGGGGAGATTATTTAATCTCTCTTATAGCTTGATATATATCTTTTTTTTTTCTATGGCCTGTGGTATGAGAGCGAGGCAAACCAAATGTGCTGAGCAAGACTCGGTAATAGAAATGTGGCCAGTATTATATGTCAATAAAAGTTTGATCATAATCACATTATTTTGAAATCCAAGCCATATAGCTATATGGATCAGCCTTTGTCATCTGTTACTATTGATGAAATATTTTTGGTGTCATGAAACTGATATTCTATGATTCAGGACAGAAATATAGAGAAAATTAGTTTTATGAATGGACAAAGTAAGTTTCCTCTTTTTTTTTATCCTGTGCCTACTGCAAATGCCCAAACAATCCCTTGGCACAGGCGGACCATCTACACCACGTATTGCCCCCGTTTTATTTATATTTTCCCTTGACCATCTGGATTGAAAAACCTTTCTCCTTTCTTACAGGAGTAAGGATTGAAATCATGTACAACAGTTTTCAGGAAGAGAAGGGCCTCCACCTTGCCCTGAGAGGGAAACAGCATGTATGAGAGTTAGCTCAATTAATGTGAATGGCCTGAATGCTTATGGGAAAAGGAGAAAATTAGTTGAAAGCTTTGGAAGAGGAAGGTTGGACGTTATAGAAACCCATACAAAAGGATGTGGAGTGATGAACTGCACGATGGGGAGTAAGAGTGTGAAGTATTGAAGGGGATGGAAGGAGAGGTGTGGTGTGGAGTAGATGATAAAAGCTAGGGAAGGGAAAAGGAAAGATGTGCACTCCTAATGTCTCCTAGAGTATAGGAAGGCATAGAGGGACATAAATGGAAGGGATCCAAGATAGTGTGGGTAGTTGGGAAGGCAGGGATAGGGAAATATTCATGGATCTGTGTGTATGAACCCATAAATGTGAAAAGCAGAAAAGGGAGAGCGGATATGAAGAAGTTCTGGAATTATGTAAATGAGTTTCCAATGGAGATTTGAATGGAAGGGTTGGAAGTACGCGGTGGCCTAGTGACTAGCGGGCGGGCATACCAGCTCAGGGTCCCGAGTTCAAGTTCCCCAACAAGCTGGCCACTTTTGTATGAAATAACTGCCAAGTGGCCAAAGATCACCAACATGCTGCTATAACATCATCATCATCTACGGGATTTGCAAAGTTATATGCATAGAAAAACTACCGCGGAGCATGAGCCTCTCAAAAAAAATAAATAAATAAAATATAAGATCACGCCTAATAAGTTAGCACAGATTCACGTGATAGCAGAACTTAATAATAAATGGGATTAGTTGTAATTGGTTTATCAGGAGCCAAATTCTGATCATCTGTTCCCTATTTACCTATGATTTTGTGTCAATTACGCCTACATGAAATAAGGCAAAAATGTATCAATAAGAAACAATAAATACACATTACAGACTGTCAAACTTACTTTTCAAAGGCCTGACATATCAAAAGCATTTTATAGAGTCTGGCATAAATCTTTGATTTCTAAACTACCCTCCTACGGATTCTATCCTCTCTGTACCCTTCATCTCCAGTTTCCTTTCTGACCGTTCTATTGCTGCTGTAGTGGTTCTATTGCTGCTGTAGTGGACGGTCACTGTTCTTCCCCTAAACCTATCAACAGTGGTGTTCCTCAGGGTTTTGTCCTATCGCCCACTCTCTTTCTATTATTCATCAATGATCTAAATCTGACTCAATGCCCTATCCACTCCTATGCTGATGACACCACCTTGCATTTTTCAACGACATACAACAGACGTCCAACCCAACATGAATCAAGTGATTCAAGGCGAGATGCTATAGGACACCTAACTTCTGGTCTTTCACTAGTTACTGATTTGGGCAGAGCAAACCTGGTTCTGTTCAATGTCTCAAAAACTAAATTTTTATAACTATCTACTCGACATAACCTTCCAGATAACTATCCCCTCTTCTTCAATGAAACTCAACTTCCCTTCTCCTCCACATTAAACACACTCGGTCAATCCTTTACTAAAAATCTAAACTAGCAATTTCATGTCTTTACTCCTGCTAGATCAGCTTCCAAGAAGTTAGGTGTCCTATGGCATCTGCATCCATTTTTCTCTCTCTCCCAGCTGCTTGCTCTGTACTTATCCGTCCATGTATGGAGTATGGTTCTCATGTCTGGAGGGGTTCAACTCATACAGCCTTACTAAACAGGGTGGAGTCTAAAGCTTTTTGTCTCATCAACTCTCCTGCTCTAACTGACTGTCTTGATTCTTTAAGTCACCTACGCAATGTTACATCTTTATCTCTTTTCTACCGCTATTTTCATGCTGACTGCTCTTCTGAACTTGCTAACGGCATGCCTCCACCTCTCTCGCGGCCTCGCTGCACAAGGCTTTCTACTTCTTATCCTTATTCTGTCCATCTTTCTAATGCAAGAGTTAACCAGTATCTTCCCTCTTTCATCCCTTACACTGGTAAACTCTGGAACTTTCTTCCTTTGTCTATTTTTCTGCCTGACTTGAACTCTTTCAAAAGAAATTTCTCAAGCAAAATTAGACCTCCACCCCCTGCCTCTATTTCTTCTACTGTCCTCTTTACAGAGTCTGGCAACAAGTGGGATTTTTTTTTTCAACCTATTTTTGTTTAGGCCTTGGCCGAGTGGCCTAAGATTACCCACATGCTGCCATAACACTATCCTCAATGGGACTGCAAAGTTATATGCATTGAGGAGCTTCCGTAGGCAGCATGAGGCTCTCAACAAAGAAACGAGGCGTCACCATAAAAAAAATCTAACCTGCGCTACTAACGGGCGGAGATCTACCATTTAATGCCTAATTCAAGCCTCCTGGCGCCACAGGTGCAAGACAAAAAAAAAAATAGACAAAAAATAAGTCAATAAATAAAATCAATAAAATAAAACAAATAATGAAGGGAAGGTTGGCAAGGAGCAGGGAGGGTTTAGGAAGGGTAAAGGATGTGTAGATCAGATATTTGCAATTAAAATTATGGTAGAAGAGTACTTATGGAAGGGTGAAAACTATATGCAGCCTTTATGGACCTAGAAAAAACATTTGACAGTTGATAGGGAAGCTCTTTGAAATGTTCTGAAAATTCATGGTGTTGGATGGCAGTTGTTAACATGAGTTAAGGTATTTTATAGGAAGGCCAGGGCGTGTGTGATGGTGGATGGAGACCAAAGTGAAAGTTTTCTTATAGGAATAATGTTGACATAAGGATGCGTGATGTAGCCACAGCTACTTAATATTTTCATGGATGGATGTACGAGAAATGAAAGAAAGTGGGGAATGTAAGTGCATGACTAAAAGTGAATGAAAAGAGGTAGGCAGTGGTGGCATGTTTGTTTGCAGTGAAAAGGAATCCCGGGAAGTGAAGTTAGTTGACAATAATACATCTTATAAGGTGAGTGTGCTAACAGTAGGAAGGTGTGAGGTAGTTCTAGGAGGAGAGAAAATGGAGGAAGTGAAAAGTTTAAGTCTGTGGGGAACAGTTCAATGCAAACATGGAGAGATGGAAGGAGAAATAAGAGAGAGGGCTGTGAAAGCCAGGTGTGTCATAGGATCATTTGAAGAATTATGAGAGGAAGGAATGTATCCATGGAGGTAAAGAGAGGGTTAAGGAACAGTATTTACCTGTTATCACTGACATAAATGGGTCAGAGACTTGGACTTGGAATAGGGCACAGCAGTCAAGAGTGCGTGCTGTAAAAATGAGTTATCTGAGAGGAGCATGTGGTGTGACAAGATGAGAGGGTGAGGGCAATGAAAGCATGTATGAATGGTGTCGCATGGGACTTTGTGAAATTTAGTGTAATAGAATAAAGAAATAATTTGATGTCGTTTGGTCATAATGAGGGGAAGAAGAATGACAAGTTTGTGAAGAAAGTGTAAGTGAGTGAAATTGTGGGGCCTACGAGAAGAGGAAGGCCAGTTGCAAGATGCAAGGATAGGGTGAAGGAGTACATGCACAAAAGAGTTGCTGTTATAGGGGGAGGGATTAAACTAGTAAGGAGGGATTGTTTGGATAGGAAGAGGTGGAGACTTTTCTGTCGTGGCCATCCCCTTAGGGAACATTTCTAGAGGGAACAAGGCATCAGAAAGATAGATAGCTTACTGTTTAGAGCAGTAAGGACCACCAATGACTGCTAACTTCTATAAAAGGACCTGGATGACCTCCACCAATGGGGCGCACCTGTCAAATGCGTTTTCGATCAGACAAATTCAAATTACTATTTCACCAGAGCACACAACCCCATCCATGACACGTACACACTCCATAACACACAATTTGAACTAACTTGATATTCAACACACACAGACCTCATCTGTTCCAAAGCAAACCGAGCAATGGGACTTTATGAGGCGGAATTTACATTGATGTACATGGGACACGAGACATATGGCGTATAATACACTTGTTCAACCAACAGTGGAATAACTGTTTCACGGTATGGGATCCATACAAACACAAAAATACAGATAGGTTAGAACAAATTAATTCCAAGATGGTAAGGTTCATTACTGACACAAGTTAAATCAGACATGGCACTGTGTCTAACAAAACAAGTTTTACAATAATAATAAACAAGAAAAGCTTTTTTTATTTGGATCGCATAGCGTTATTCTAAACAAATTGTGTAATTAAAGTAAAAGTACTGGCTTTTTGACACTGCGTTAAACCAAAAACGCGTATTTGAAACTCATGTAAAACGAGTTACCTGTACTCACAATACACTCAATCAAAAATACCGAACATATCACACCAACACAGATGCATACAAACACTCATACTTCCCACGCACTATATGTAACTGGAACAGGCTCCCTTAACACATTTTAGACTGCAAAACAATAAGCTCATTCACAAAACAAATTCAGACAACTGTCACCACAAAACCCTTACACTAACAACTACACTCGATTCACTCCCATCCTTGCACACTCAATGTTTCCCTCCCCCAAATCAGCCAACACATTTTTTTTTTCTCTCTCTCTATATATATATATATATTTATATATATATATATATATATATATATATATATATATATATATATATATATATATATATATATATATAGAGAGAGAGAGAGAGAGAGAGAGAGAGAGAGAGAGAGTGTGTGTGTGATATGCACCATAACTGGTACCCAGCGCATTGCAAAATCATAATCATAATCATAAAACATTCATCTCATCTCTTCTTAATTGCACACTTTTCAGCCAACTGTGCACCATCCTCTTCCCTCACCCTTTCTTCATTTCAAGATGTTTCCAACCACCATCTCTCTCTACACATAATCCTGTAATTATTTATTTATTTTATTTTCCCCCAGCTACACTGTGCCAACCTACCACGTATTCAACTACTTCATCACCAACATGAGTACTTAAGTCTCCTTAACAACAACATATTCACATTCTCTCCACAACTCGGCAAACTTTTATCCCAATAATTCAGAAAAAGCATTCCTTTCTGTTTGATCTCCTTTACTACCAGGCAAAAACACTCACAGCTCTCGTCTTAACTTTACTTTCACCCACATCAGCCTCAGTAACACTTCCTTCCACTCCACCATACACTGTTATCTCACTTCTAGACTCATTAGAAAGACCACTCCTTGCTTTGCTCTACCTGTTCACACCAGATATCCTTCCACTCACACATCCAAACTCACATTCACCCTAACCTAATTTTTGTTTCACTTAATGCCAATACATCAAACTCTTGTTGCCAATCACCTCCCTTTTATCCTCAATAATACTACATCTATTTACATTCAGAGACCAAATTTTTACAGTTTATTGAAACATTACTGTGCCTTCCCCCTCCATGCCTTGTATTTTCGTAGGAGAGTAGGAAGAGCTTCCCAAAACTTTCCTTTCATTCCTTTTGATCGCCTTATATGACCCGCAGGGAATACAGTGGTAGTATTCTTGAAGCACCCACCACAGGGCATAATTCAAAAATTATGAAATTACTTACAATCACTGTTTGTTGAAGATGGTGATGAAGATGTTGAAAATTCTGCTCCTGCTGCAGAAAAAGAGTCCGCAATCCACCGCAGCTTCCTCCCAATTTCCTCAGCAAGGGTTACCTCACAAGAGAATGCTCGCACCCTGCTGGAGCGGGCTGGGTTTGGGGATGGCTGAGCATTGAAGTTTGGGGAGTGTCTGTCACTCTCTACTACAAGGTCTGGTAGTGCCAACACCAATACACGACACTGGTGGCCATGGGTCCCTATAAATAATCAATCCATCACCACTTTCACTGGAATATTGAATTACATAAATATTGTATAGCTCTAGACATAAGTAATATCAGATTACAAAATTAAGGCCTGATAGCAACATCTGGTAGTTAACTCTCAGTCTTATGTCAAAATGGTTTTAAAGAGTTCAATTTACAGTGAGTTCACACTTGTAGTGATTTATGGAGACTGTGAAAGCATCATGCAAGGTGAATCATGAGAAGTGTGTAACTGAAACAAATAGCCTTCAAATCACTTCTTTCCATCGCCATTCATTAAAACTGAACTCCGTGGCATTCTGGATTCTACTCGCACTCGTCCCACTCATGATAGCATCTATTTGTGTATCTTTTTTATTACAAACAAATAAGTAAATACAACACATGGGAAAAACAGTACTGCATATTCCCTACACTACCTGCTCCTCCCCTTCAGCCTGCACCACCCCGTCTGTGTTGACAACTCTGGCCATGGTCAGAAGTGGTTTTTGCTTTTGAATGTTTAGCTGAATTAACATCTGCATTTGAAGTTATAACATTTCCTTCAGTGGCAACACAGGGAAATGGGACATTTTGGGGGGACAGACATTATTGGCAGATTCTTTATATAGGCATGTGGGTAAATGTTACCTAACCCAAACACATAATAATAACTCTTGTAAAATGAAAGGCATTATGGAATAAAATCCTGAGAAGCAAACTACATCATATACTTGTAAAATACAAGTAGTATGATGTAGTTTACTCCCACACCAAATAGTGTCCCAAGCAGACACTGAAGATGACCTAGTGATTCTGATGTGCACACATTCTTACATCCCTCATCTTGGATATCTACAGCACTTGCCTTGAATGTGATCTGGATTATCACTTCACTTACCTTCCACTACCAGCCATCAATGTCATAATCTAACATGATTTTAAGGTATCTTTAGAATATGGTCTCAACTATAATAGGCTGAAAATACAATAATGGTAGAGCAACAAGAAGAGAAAACTCACCTTCTTCAATCAGATCTCTGGCATCCTGAATGATGTTTGCAGTCTTATCTGATGGCATCAGAAGACATTGTCCATTAGTACTTGCTGCTGGCATAAAATAAGTGCTCCCATAGGCTGGCACAGGCGTGACTGCAAGTCTGTGGGGCACTTGCAGGCGTGGTAGTACTGGAGCCCTTGAAAAAGAAGGGCAAGACTTGGACCTGCCTCGTATTATGGATGTGGAGTCCTGTATAGCCTCAGGAGAGGCCTCTTGGCGGGAGCAACGGCTTATTTTCTGCCTCAAGGCTGGATGCGAACGTGAACTTGGAATATTGATGGGTGGAGTGGCACCTGGACGAGGCCTCTCAGGTAAGTTGTCTACAGACTCATCCTCATCACTTGAGGATGTGAATGAGTGAAATGATGAAGGAGAAGGCACATAACCCGAGTCCCGTCCGCCACTCAGTGAATGAAGTGTAACCAATCCCTGGAAGCCTGTACCAATTTGGCTGATAGTGTTGGTGGGCCTGCCTGCCACACGTCCATGCTGTGTGTGCAGATTGGCATTAGATACCAGAGTTAGGAGCAACATCTGTTCCAATCAACTACACTAAACAACTCAAACCAATACAACAGTGGAGTACTGACCACATAGTGACTGGTTGCATCTGACATCATGCTACATTCCTGAGACTCCTTCTTTGAGGCAGTGGAAGGTGCAGACTCAAACACATCATCCAACTCATCGTCATCAAGGGAAAGGATGTGTGAACCATGCCAGGCTGTTGCCATATTTTCCTGCTGAGTGTCACATGAATAAGTCTCTAGCATGTCATTACAGGCGTACGCTTTGTCTAACAGACCACCTGGTCTTATATATATCCATCCTCACAATCATTGCTCACCCAATCCCTACCCCATGACTAACTTTTGTGTACCATAAAAACTCAGATATATTTGAAAAGGTAATACTGAATGTGTCAACGTATAAGACGACCCCAAAAATTTCTAGTTAAAATGTAGGTTTTGGGCTATACTCGCCGTATAAGACTACCTCCAAGGCAGCATATGGTGGTCTTAAAATTTTATTGGCATTTAAAAACATTTTTGAAATTTTGTTTTTATAATTTCAATTAATATGGTTTTGGCTTCAAAATTCTTCAAAATCCTCATCATGTTCATCATCTGACATTATAAGTTTATTAATGACATCTTGTGATATATTTGTAAGACAGTCATTGTATGGATCAAATTCCGAATCAGATGGATGCGGGTTTACGTATATGTGTAAATAAGCCCACGCGACTCTCCTCTCTTGGCTGCCATTAATTTTTAAAGTTCGTTTGCACCGTATTGTATGTATCAGTTGTGATATTGTTCCCACCTAGATAATAATATGTCTATAATACAAAATAATATATCTGTGAATTCTTAGAAACAAGCATCAGATATAGTTAGACATACAACATATAACAAAACTATTCATTTAGGAAAGTTTTAATTATCTTTTGCCAGTTTACTATTATATAATTTACAGTATTGCACATTTGCCTAAAGAGTGACCATCTCATTTTTGGCTTGCATAAATTGTAAAGTTCTTTTTGTAAATATCATGATGGTCTTCACCAAGAGTCTTCAGTGGAGGACAAACTAGGATCACTACTACTCATAGATGATTCACCAGGATCAGTTAATGGAGGCTATGATGTGCCAGTTTTCTGAGTATTTCTATGCTCAAACATGCCAACCTTGGCGTCCAGTGATATCAACGTTTCTGACACTTTGGTAAGCAAGTAAGCTTG
Organism: Metacarcinus magister; assembly: GCA_029783475.1. Taxonomy (NCBI): domain Eukaryota; kingdom Metazoa; phylum Arthropoda; class Malacostraca; order Decapoda; family Cancridae; genus Metacarcinus; species Metacarcinus magister. The sequence continues at coordinate 7,603,797 of JAPQNM010000043.1, read as the reverse complement.
GTTGGTAAGCTCCCAAACAAATAAATCTTCACTCGCTTACCAACATGGGAAGCATTTTGGTTTGGGAGCTAACCAATCGATTGTGGAACCGGCTCACAGTGTTCTGTCTACTGAAGTAGAATGTAAAATGCCCTGTGTCTATCAGGAAAATAAACTCGATGGTACTGTACTCGGTACGTTACTTTACCAAAGACTAAAAAGAAAAGTCATGTGTTTTCTCAAGGTGAGTGACTATAAGGAGACTTTTCTTGAGTTTGCACACCAAAATTAGCGTCGAGTGGGGTGTATAGAAAACCAGTGTAACAATTAAATTCTTAGAAAGGATGAACAATCAGTACGACTATCCCAAAGGTGATGATATTGATGAGGTTAATATGATACACTTGATCAGTGGACCAGTGGTATTGTCAGGAACATCTCCTTTTACAGTTAGGAGGATTGATAAAGCTTTTCAGGTTACGTTAGATTTGGTTTGGTTTCATTACATTTAGTTAGGTTTGGTTAGGTTTAGTTTATGTTATGTTATGTTGATTTAGAAGCTATCAAATATTTTCTATGACTAAAAGTAGTGTTGTTCGAGGTGCAGACGCCATTTTATTTCGTAGCCACACGCCATTCTGGTGAAGATGTAAAATATTACGGAAAAAATTGCTTTGTTAGCATAACCTTCCCAGAGCTGTAAAGATAAAGATTTGAAAGACGACCCATTCTATATCTCCTTTCCTTTATAATGCACTGCAAATTCAACCTCAGATACTTGTTCAGATCACCCCATACAGTTATGCCGCTGAATTACAGAAACACATACGAATCTTTTTTTGGATTTATTTATATTAGGTTTAGTTAGGTTTCCCTACGTTTAGTTAGGTTTGGTTTGGTTTAGTTATGTTATGTTGATTTAGAAGCTATCAAATGTTTTCTATGACTAGAAGTAGGGTGTTGTGCGAGGTGTAGACGCCATTTTTTTTCCGTAGCCACACGCCATTCTGGTGAAGATATAAAAATTTACCGAAAAAAATAGCTTTGTTAGCATAACCTTCCCAGAGCTGCAGTTAAGTAAGCCTAATCAAAACTAACCCAAACAAACCTAACGTAACCAAAAAAAAAAATATAAAAAAAAAAATATATATTATTTTCTGTAATTCAGCGGCTTAACTGTTTGAGGTGAACTGAACAAGTATCTGAGGTTGAATTTGCAGTGCATTAAAAAGATAAAGAGATGTCGAATGGGTCGTCTTACGAATCTTTTACCGTTAATAGCTCAAATTTCGAGGCAGGAACAATTTAAACCGTGAATCAAACCCATCCAAACCTAGTAGATAGTATCAACACCACATACTAATGCATACATAACACATATTTGAGTAAGAACACTTCCAGGGAGGACCCATATTTCTTCAATATCAAACGTATTTACCTTACTTTACCTACGCCTCTCACCACCAAAAACAATAACAAGTTTAATAATCTCGGGAAACTAGGTAAAGCTTACTTATTCAGCACATATGGAACACTCTACAATCTACTCATCAAATTTCTAATACATTTTAAGCAACAATGATCCACATAAGAACTTACATCTATGCTCTAACCTTTTCCAGTTGGAATCAACCAGGCGTTGTTGTACTGCGATTTTACACACGTCCTCTCTGTTTCATCCCTCGTGTTTCATAAAAGGCTTTCAGTTTCCAATAAAGCATCAAGGATTAAATTCACATGCAAAATTATAAATGCTATAAAATAATTGAAGTGAGATACAATACGAAGTAAAAGATAGCCTTCGACATGGACTTATCTTTGAAGCGTTCCGATTACTTGTGATTCAATCCAATGCGCCGCTGTCTGTACGTAGACACTGTATAGTAAGGATCCTTGTTTTTTAGTAACACGTAAATGGCTCATTGAACATGATTATAATAGTTACTAAATGCATTGAATTGAATTCAATTGAATATTTTGTATTGAAATGACGGGGTAGTATACTACTCTCCTCAAATAAAAATTTAGATGCAATTTTTTTGTACTGTGCAATTATGCTTTCAACAACGCCATTATTTAGTATCCAACAAATTTGTTCCTTCAAACTAATAATTTCAGCATTTCTAAACGGTTGTATATGAACAGAATGCAGCACATAATGTTGTAAAGTATGTCCATGTGGTAGTTGGCCAAGGTGGCAGGGTCTAGCCGCCCCTCCACTCATCTGGCAGTAATATCTATATCCCAGCCTTAGTCTCATCACAACACCATGATGGATGTTTTACCACATAAGTTACATGGGTGTTATTCATAACATATAAATAGTGTTGCAAAGTTTCACTGTGTTCAGCAGTTTCACTAATAATTACACTTTCCCATTCTTCCCTTATACTTTTAATTTAATTCTTAATTGATCTTATACTTTTATATCCACCAATAACAATGCTTATCTTTTCTGAGGATTGTCTGGCTAGCTCATCAACCACATCATTGAGATGAATCCCTACGTGTGATGGGATCCATATCAATTCCACCTTACAATTAATTTCCTCTAGTTCAACAACTTAACATTTGCATATGTTAATGACATGATAGTTACAAGGATGTTTATTTTGCAAGGCTTTGAGTGCACTTATACTGTCTATGAAAAAGAATGCATCTTTACATTAGAGCAGAGTCACCTGCAGGCCCTCACTGATGGCATGTAATTCAGCTAGAGTGGAGATGTTATCATCGATTCTTTTATAAACTGTTACATCTGCAAAACACCCACCACTGTAATACTACCTTACGAAGACGCCACATCCTGCTTTACCATATTATATGCATGATCAACATACGGTAGATAACATTGCAATGCGAAGCCTTATAACCATATCATGGATATTATTGTGAGGAAGGCTTGGGGTTTCTTTTTTTTCTCCCTTTCTCTTCAAGTGGACACCAGGCGAATTCACCTACATTTTGCTTGAGTAGGTATAAATCAATGTTGTATCAAAAAAATTTTATTTTCATCAAATAAACACCTTCTGCTAAGTCGCATGTCATAGGAGGACTATAGTGAGGAGTGTTGACCTGCTACATGATGTTAATTAATGTTATTATATTCAATGCTTTCTATTATTTGTATATTGTCTCAGCAACATCAAATCTATTTTCTACTTCATAAATGATTACCTATGTGGTAGGAACAAATGGCCTTTGTGGTCAGACAGTCTTCCCATTCTGTGCATGTGCAGGAGGCGAACTTGTTGCCAGGCACACAACTCATTCTTCTGAGCAGTGCAAAAAAAGTTTAAACACAACTCAGTCGCACTCCTGCTTCTGGTGGTATTTTCTTTTATTCTCTCTCTCATTTTCTTTCTTTCTCTCTCTTTTATTTTCTTTCTTAATCTTACACACGCACACATATAATATATATATATATATATATATATATATATATATATATATATATATATAAATATTATATATATATATATATATATATATATATATATATATAATATTATATATATATATATATATATATATATATATATATATATATATATATATATATATATATATATATATAAGATTAAGAGAGAAAGAAAGAAAACGAGACAAACCCCACCTCATTTCATCGCACTCCAGCGAGCAACTAGTTCATGTCCGCCCAGCTCCAGGTCCTCAAACTTTCTGCTGAAAGCAGTAAGAAATTTCTATTTCCTGCGCATGCGCGGAACGGGAAGACCATCTGTTCATACCACACTGGTAGCTTCATAGAACAGCAAATGTTATACATTAGAGGTTATTGAGATACATGCTTTCAGTAATTATACTTTTGTTTCTCTTTACATTCATCTAAGGATTCTTTCTTTACATGTTCCTCCAGGATAATTTTTTTGCTCCTACTTTCCTCTTAGTAGCCTAAAAGCAAAGATGTGAGGGAGTGCATGTTAATATTTGTCTTGGCTACAAACATTAATGAATATGTCAGCCTGGTATATAGAGTTTTTTTTTTATAATTTATACACCTTTTATGTTATGGCATGGTGTCTTGTGGCAAGGGTCTACACACTCACTCAAACCAGTATACCGGAATGTTGGCCTTCCACTCTCTACAGGACCACACATGCATATAGGAAGGCAGGATTGCTGGCCTTCTACTACTACTAGGTAATGTGGTCATCACCACGACTTCTACCCAATATGTATTTTCTGCTAGATGAACAGGACCTACAGTGTGAAAGACGGCAATCCCAAATTGTCTCCAGTTGGACCAGGATTCGAATCCCTGTACTCTTGAACTCTTGATTATGAGCTCAGTATGCTGACCACAACAGCATTGGGCTGCTATGAATTTTACAAGCACTGAATATAAAATATATACAACTGGTCTGTATGAGAAAAACTTGGCAATGACCAGGTAATATTTATTAAATCATAAATCTTAACAATTTATCCAATGTACAGTAAAAACTCTGTACAATGGCATACATGGTCACAGTTTCAGGTGGACTGCAATCTCTGCCATACTCAAAATTACAAAACATACAGTACTGATTTATATTTTTGAAATCTTTACTACAACTCAGAGGAGAATTCTAATGGGATCACTGTCTAAGGTTCACTTTTTTTTTTAGTGGGAGCCTTAGGCAGCTTGACAAGAAAGACTTGGTCTGAAGCTGGAGGCTGTGACCTGTTGAATAGTGCTTGATGGATAGCTGTAATGTTTGGGGTAACTGGTCTGTGCCTCTTCATTGCTGGATTGGTTGTAGTTGGTCGTGCCATAGCGCTGCTGCCACCACTGTTTGCATCATGCCAAAAAAGAATCACTAGGTTGTACATAAGAAATGGTGCTCCATTTTGATATGAAGCATAAGATAATAACCATTTATAATTACCAATGCCATGTAATACACAAAAATATAAAATATAAAATATAAATGACAAGTATAAAGTTTTATTTTATATATTGTTATTCATATATGTCAAATTATAAATTAATAATGCAAAATTATTATAATCAATATATGACCTGTTCTAAAAAAGGCATGCATCAACCACTCCCACCCTACTGTGTGTAACAGCAACTAATCTTGTGCAGCTGGGAGGCTGACCAAATATTTGCAATTAACTCATAAATACAGCAGGAAGACACTTACTCTCAGATATAGTACCCAGTGCGCCCTCTACCGTCCCATGAAAAAGAAAAATAATGTTAGAAGACCATGAAGCTAAGCTTCACTCTCCAGAACATACCTAAACTAATACATTTACCTTCAAATTACACTTTATGAAATAGATATTAACCTACACAGACCTGTTTCCAAGATAAAAAAAATCTGATTAAAACTATCTTGAGTAGTAATTGTGATTTGTTTATATTTATAGATAATCTAGCAAGCCTTCCCCAGTACTGGAGTAGAAATTATTTTATATGACCAAACGTGGTCTGAAATAAATTTTTTTGTAACTCTAAGCAAACGCATGTTCATTTAGGTTAGCATTCCTTAACCATGACACTTTTAAGTATTCTTAAAAGCAATAAAACAATTATAGCAAATCCTTAACACCCTTTAACACTAGAACCTCTTTGATAATGTGGAGACGCTATAAGTACAAAGACTGACAGTGTCTGAAAATAGTCTAAAATGAAGAAATTGATTTTACAATATTATGACAGAGGGGGAGGATATAGAATATTTTTTCAGTAACAGTTGCTCTAAGACAGGATCATGTTCGTTCTCAAGGCCGTTCAACCTTTGCATAGATGGACCCAACTAGTGAGAGTGGAAGAAGGTACGGGTATGTAACTGGGCATAAGTGTTAAATAGTCTTAAGGAATGGGAGGTGATTTTGTTGTTTACTGATAGAGCCTCATCAGCAAGTAGGGCTGCCGCACAATTTTATTACAAAATTTTATTGGGAGTGTAAGAAGAATATGAAAGCTGAAGAATAAAAAGAAAAGTGATAAAAAATATGGTATAGATAGAGTTTAGTTGGCAAGATATTTCCAAGTCTAAGGTACAATTCTCATCTCGCCATTTCGTATCTCACCCCCTTTCCCCAAATCTCCCAAATCGTGAATCTCGCCACCGAGACTCTAAAATACAACTGCACAAACCGATTCGAGCAGATTGATATTGAGCGATGCCAAGGCAATCTCCTTGCCACCTGGATTCCCACCAGTACACTAGTGTACTCGCCACCTAAAAGTGTTTTTGTGAGAGTCAGTTGTATATACAGCCAAAATCTCGCTATTGTTAAGTTGGCCAAGGACAATAGTGGTGCTGGAGGGATTGGTGGGATAGGGGGAACCTCAGAACTGCAGGCAGGGCCATCAAAGAAGAAAGGAGAGGTGGTAAAGAGACGGGAGTATCACAAAGGCCAAACTTTGAATAAGTACAACACAGAGGATAAAACCAAGATCATGAAGATGTTGGATGATGGATTAAAGATTTGCGAGATTCACTGCCTCACTGGATTCCAGCAAAGTACCATAAGGACAATGAAAGGTAAAAAAAAAGATATCAAGAAATCTCTGTCTCTATCGCTAGCCAAAAAATATTTTGCCTCGAATCCCAACAGTCAGAGATGTCTTACATATTCGGAAAATAACAGGCTTATTGCACTGACTGAATATTATGTTGAAAAATGGTTATCCAGACTGGCCAAGGATGGTGCGAGTGTTAATGGCCCAATGGTAAGGAAACAGGTAAGTGTATTTTATTCTACAATTGTTGCTAAGTAAAAGATAATAAATCCTTCTAAATTTAATGGTTCTGTTGGGTGGGTGGTTGGAGAGGTGGGTGTGAGTGATAGGGCCGCAGCTAGGGGACACACTAACCTACTCCTTACCCCCAAACTACCAAACCATCTGTGATAATGTTTAGCTGAATATTTAATTGAAAATATTCAGTATTCATGGATTAAGGGATAACTAACCTAAACCGGCACTGGTAACAGTTAAATTTAGTGTTATCTAACTTTCTTATTGCATTTCCTGTTGAAGATTTACACTGTAGCTCAGCGTACACAGCGCCATAAAATGTTACACGTGCACAATTGTATTGATACTTTATTTATTTATTTATTTTATTTATTTATTTATTTATTTTTTTTGTTTATTAGTTTTGTAAAATATTAATTGTCTAATCAAAATTTATATATCTTAATAATTCAATGGTCGAATTGTAAGAGGATATGCGTGTTTTGTCTTTGTGTTGTGTCATATCATATTTTTCTGTCTGCTAAGTGCATTATGAAGGAAACTGAGAAGGTAATGAGTGAGAAATGGCACAAAAATACAGGAGACTAGTTTCTGAAATCTTCCTCATTTTCTCTTGCAAAATTGTGTAATCATGAAATGGGAAAGGATGTTTTGTTGTCTGAATAACATTTGCTGTGACTCTCCAGTAACTTTTTTGCTCGTTCTTCTATAATAATTGCTTGTGAAGTAGACACATCATGAAGGTAAGTCTTTCTATAATTTCTCCCTAAATGATAAGAGAGAGAGAGAGAGAGAGAGAGAGAGAGAGAGAGAGAGAGAGAGAGAGAGAGAGAGAGAGAGAGAGAGAGAGAGAGAGAGAGAGAGAGAGACCCATACACACAGACGTAGTTAATTCCACTACTAAGACGCCCTGTGCACACAATCATTACTCAGTAAATTTAATGACACAGATGCTATTGGACTTAATAACTATAGTAATATTTTTTTTCCATAATGGGGTGGCAGCCTCCCAGCAGGGCACTGCACACACCCCAAACAGTAAAAATTATGTACAGTCAATCCTGGCTTCACTCAATTGAAAAAAATTACCTAATACAGGCAATATGAAGGAGAAAGCACACTCACCTAGCAGCTTTCAGAATGGACTTGGTTTCTGTCCTTGGGAGCTGCGGAGGAGGAGCAGCAGGAAGCACTGGAACTTTCTTGGTGACGACTGAAACACACATGGGTTGTCCATCCAACTGCCGATTATTGAACACTTCCACAGACCTGTAAGGATCATAGACCTTTATTGTGCGTGAATAAGCAATAATGTACAATAATCACATTCATATGAAAATAAGCCGTTATTGGCAGGATTTAAGTAATTTTATAGAGGTGAATGCATGTGTGTGGGAGGATGGAGAGCTAAGTGAAAGTTTTCCTAAAGGAGTCGAGTTAAGAAAAGGATGTGTGATGTCACCCTGGATGTTTAATTTCTTTATTGATGGGTGTATGAGGGAAATGAAAGTTAAAGTGGAGAACATGGGTGAAAGACTGAAAAAGAAAGGAATGTGTTGAGAAGTGGTAGCATGCTTGTTTGCAATTGACAATGTGTTCTTTGCATAGTAAAGAGGAACTTCAGAGAGTAGTAGATGAATTCTATTTTCTATGAACTTAATTTTAAGAAAGAAGCTAAATGTAAATACTGGGAAAAGTAAGTGGATGGTCTTTGAAAGGAGAGAAGTAAAAGTTGTTGACTTTCTATTTATCTATAGTTTCAGATATCTCATTCAATCTTTGTAGAGCAAAAATAAATAAATAAATGAAATACATATATAATCAGTGGTGGACGCTGTTAATCAAAAAGTTAACTTCGTTAACCGTTAATCCATTAACCAAAAAATTTACTTTGATAACCGTTAATCAGTTAATTCTTTAAAAATGTAACGGGAGTTATCGATAAACCGTTAACGTTAATTTTTATAGAAAAAAAAAATCAGTGTTTGTTCTAAAACCACCTAATAACACCTTTGAAAAGTGCCAAAACTATAAAAATCAGCCTTTATGTTTTTTTTAAGGGCTTTAGAACCCAAATACTATAGTATTTTTTTGCTTAAGTAAAAAAAAAAGAGGCAGATTTTATAGTTTTAACTTTTTAAAAAACCTAAAAAAAGGTTGATTTCATAGTTTAGGGCCTGTTTTAGGTTTTTGGGTTTTTTTGGGTTAATGGACTTGAATCAACAAAAGTTAAATGTAACGGAAGTTAATTAGTCCGATAATGATTTCCAAAGTTAACTTAAAAGTTAGATCGTTAACGAAAATGTTAACCATTAATTAACGATTAATGAATTAATGGTTTGGTGCCCACCTTTGTAAATAATAACAATAAAAATAAGAAAAAGTGACAAGTTTGCAAAATTAAACACACAAACAATTACAATTAATAGAAAACGGAGGTTTCTGCCGAGGGATGACCCTAAAATTGATAGTGCAATTTAATTAATTTGAAAGGGAAAGAATTATCCTATGGTGATGTGTTCAGCTATTTTTTGGTATAACTCTTAGAAACTGCCTTGAGTTATGAAAATTGGCCACTTTCTATTGGCGTCTCCAATTCTCCTGCCAACAGAAACTTGTACATATAATAGGACACAGCAGTCAAGAGTGCGTGCAATGGAAATGAGTTATTTGAGAGGAGGATGTAGTGTAGCAAGATGGGAGGATCAGAGCAATAAAAGCATTTATAAAAAATGTGACATAGGAATGGAGTGTTGTGGTGTAGTGGAATGGGTGAAAAGAAGAGTAAAGAGTTTGTGAAGAAAGTGTATTATGAGTGAAATTGAGGAAGAGGAAGGCCAGTTGTAAGATGGAAGGATATGGTAAAGGAGTACACGCATAATAGAGGTGGTGGACTTGAACTAGCAAGGAGGGAGTGTGTGGATAGGGAGAGGTGAAGGCTCTTCTGCCGTGGCCATCACCTTGGTGTTCGTTTCTGGAGGGAAAGAGGCTTTAGACACAATAGATAGAAAAAAATGAGGCTTTTCTATCTATCTATCTTTATACTTGGCTAACAACTCCCTAAAGTGGCGTAGCTGAGACACAGCTGCCACACACACACACACTCAAGCATAAATACACATGTACTCCTTTCACTTAGCCCTTAGGCCCCTCCCCACACCTCATCTGATCCACAGAACACACCAGATACGTGGGAACCTACTCCAACGGTCGACAAGGCCATGTCATTCCTCTCCACTCACCTTTACCATGCACAATCATCCTTCCTTGCTCCACACATTCTCTTCCATTCAATGTTCTTTTCACGCTGTTCAACCATCCCATTCGTGACCTTCCTCTTAATATAATAAAGATAAATGAAATACAGTACTTGTAAGCATCCTCTTCATTCATAAAGATGGCTTCTGCTGCACCTTCCCTCACCATACGAGCAGAGAGTATGGTGCCAATTGTGCCAAAGAGCTCCTCCATGTCTTCAACACTAACACAGTGATGCAGATTGGTTACAAGTACCTAAAAACATTTTAAGGGAAATCAGTATTTGGTACACTAATTAATGAAAGGAAAAAAGAATATTCATTTTAAAGCTGAAGGCACATCAAAATAAACTACGTACTATAGCTGTTAGTGGTCCTTGGACGCCTAGGCCAGATGTTAATTAATTCCTTTAATTCCATGTCACCTTTGGGACCTCCCTCCCTCACTCTCACCCTACCCTCCATCCTTCCTCTTCCTCCTCCGTCTTCCTTCTAGTGTGTGTGTGTGTGTGTGTGTGTGTGTGTGTGTGTGTGTGTGTGTGTGTGTGTGTGTGTGTGTGTGTGTGTGTGTGTGTGTCAATACCTAATGAAAACATATAACTATATATATGCTTATGGTATTAAAATTTTTATCATGCTTCTCTCTCTCTCTCTCTCTCTCTCTCACACACACACACACACACACATATACCAATTTGTACATTTAAAATATGTCTTATAAGTTTATTTCTATCCACCTTCTAAATACAAAGAAATGTTAGAATTATTGAGAGAGAGAGAGAGAGAGAGAGAGAGAGAGAGAGAGAGAGAGAGAGAGAGAGAGAGAGAGAGAGAGAGAGAGAGAGAGAGAGAGAGAGAGAGAGAGAGAGCGTGCCATGGAATTAAAGTAAATAACATCTCATGGCCTAGGTGTCCAAGGACCACTGGCGGCTATAGAACATACATAATTATGAGAAACTTTCCAATAAAACAGTAAACAATTTTCTTTAAACATTTCCTGTTTTCCTGCCATTTATGGTGTGGGTTACACTACTTTAGGTCTGTTGCAGCAAGAGTACACACAAACTAAACACCCACTCACAGGAGGGCATGATATAATGAATAAATTGATAAATAAATACATCTATGCGTTTGGTATATAAAACAATGTTATGAAAAGTAATCTCCCACTATCATTGAAGAGAAAGGTATATAATAAGTGCATTCTACCATTTCTAACATATAGATCAGAAACCTGGAGTCTTACAGCAGGTAGATATGAATGGAGGTCTTGCTGCTGCTGTTACTGATGATGATCTATCTATCTATATACCTGGCTCAAATGCCTCTTAAACAGGGATAACCAAAACTATATGTCTACAAAGAGTTTAATCTGCCCTCTCATAACTGGAAGAAACACATAAAAGAAGGCTTCCTAGCCCCCTCGCTGTGTCCCTGTGAGTTGCCTTGTCTGACACACAGGGAATACCATGGCAGTATTCTTCCACCCTGGCTGCTGACGTGCAACCAGGCCACCCACACCCAACAACAGGATGGCAGGATAAATGAACGAGTAAATAAATTAACAAATAGATACATAAATAAATAAATAATTATAAATAAATATAATGAAAAAAATATTACAGAATGAATATAAAAAAAAAGTGACTGCAACAATATTTAAATGTGATCAGAAGGTGTGTGTAAGTGAAAGGCTTTCATTTAGTTTCTATACTCACTCACTACTTTTCATTTAGTTTTCTGATTCAGTTTTCTTTCTTTTTTAGATGCCAACTCATCTATGGGAGAACTTAAAAAATGCATGATCTCTACTTTTCAACAATTTTTTTTTCACTGAAAGTTAACAACATCCTCCACATGAGGAAATACTTTGATCTTATATTGGAATGGTTCCACTTACCTTAGTTCCCTGCATCTGGCTGGGTCGCTGAGGCTGGTCGAGGCGAGCCATGAGTCCTGAGGATATGGATGCCACTTTCTTGGGGTGGCGCATGGGCTCAATTTGCTTTTCCTCATAAATTGGCCTGCAAATATCAAATTAGCATGTAAGAAGAATCTCAGCCTTAGTCTCCAAAGCACAACCTTTAGGTGAAATTAACATCATTACTTTTATAAGTTTCATTCAATCCTGTTCAATGCCACTAGCATTGACACAATTATTGGAAAGGTCACTTAGGAAACAACACAAAATTTTGAATGAAGTTGCAGAACATTTCTACATATATACACACAGTTGGGTATGCTAAAATGAACGTTATTGGTTCTATATCCTCATTTTTAATGGCTCTTTTATAGATTTATAAATGGAAAAATAAAATAAAGAAAGAATAACTAGATTGAAGGAAAATAAGGAAGTATATGAGGACACGAAAGGAACGAGTGAAGTATTAAACAAAAATTTTCAGTGTTTACAATGAAATCTGACTTTAAAATGAGGTAGGAAATCAGAATAAAATTAGGAGATAAAGGAAATGATAAAGGAATTAGATGAGAAAAAAGCAATAGGACCAGATTGGATATCAGGATACATCTTAAAGGAGTGTACACAAAATATAATTGATATAATTAAGTGTGCTCTTAAAATGAAGTTTTAAGAGCACATTTAAGTTTCCTTATATTTCTTGAGAATATTCAATGAAAACAATAACTGTCATTAAAAGCTTAAACTCATGTCACAGGGAATGTTGCAGAAAAAGTAAGGAATAAAACACAATACTTCACCTCTTTTTAGCAGGAATTCTGACTGCCATTCTTTCAGGTTCTGAGTCTTGAAGCCTTGCAGGGATTGATCTGGCCATAGGTTGGCGAGGGGGATGTCTAGCAGGCACATCCCACTCATCACAGTAAGGAGGGCTTGGCTCCTGGAAACACATAAGTGCTTATGTTTCTTTTAAAGTACATAAGTTTTAAAAAGTAACATTGCTACTTCCATGGTGTTTGGGTTCCTATCAATTTACATTCCATTCATCAGGTGTTGAGAGGGAGAGGGTCATGGCTATGAAGTAGCAGGGATAAAACAGCTTTTGCTATTGGACCTTATCATGGAAGTGATCTCCGGCCTTAAAGCGTAATGACCCCAACATAGTGTGTGTGGAAAGACTGGTATCTTCTCAAGGGTCATAGGGATTAAAAAAGAGGAGTGCATGTGTATGTATACATGGCTGTGTGTGTGTGCACCTTGTCTCAGCTACATAACATTAGGAGGAAGACATCCTGGTATATAGATAGATATATAGACCTACTCGGCAATCATTAACAGTGAAGGCGGATGGTATATGCTCCTTACACTCAGATTTTTGTGACAATACTGGTGTGACGGCAATAGATGGCAGGAATGCAATAGCGTTTGGTTTGGTTTCAAGTTGTGCATTGTGGGAGTTTCTTGTAGTCAGAAAAAAAATATTATTACGGCCTTGGTTTTTTCTATTGTTTAACAGTTTCATAATCAATGAGATTTTCAAGGAGGGCCATTTCGTCTTGAAGTTCAAACTTATTGTGAACAAATTCTTAGATTCTTTAATGAGCAAGAATTTTGGACAGTCTGCCTCTACCTCTGCCTTAGTGTTTTGTTGTCAAAAGTTGAGATTGTGCCCAAAGAAAACTCAAAATAAAAAGTCACTAAATCTAAGAGCCTACTATAAACAGATTACTAACCCTGTAATTGTTGGAGGTAGTTATCTCCAGCCTTGTGGGACGAACCTCTCCCATATCAGGGGACTTCCTGGGGCGGTGCATCAATGGCTCCGGAGACCTGGCTCGTGCCATCCCTGCTGATCGCATTCCACTCATCTCCCGGCTTGAAGAAAATGAAGTCAGACCAGCTCTGGATAATGGTGCACGGGCAGCAAGCATCACTGGCTGGGATCTTGACTGTATTCTGTAAAGTTCAATGAAACACAGTAGTACCCACTCCAATATGTGACTAAATCATAAAATATTGTGAAAGTATTTGCTATTGACCACCATAAATGATCCTGCTCCGGTCCAATCTCTTGACATGATCTTTCATCTCACAGGAAAGCATCATACATTCAAATATGAATTACACATGTTGGCAGCCATCATGCGAACATTCTGCCCTCTAGCGAAGACTGAATGTCAACATGGACGTGATTAACACCAATGAAACACATGCAGCTCAAGAAATATTGCCTACATCCAAGAAACACACATGTTTCAACAATAATAGAGCTTGATTAAGATTAGTTCTTTAACGTACAGTAGAACCTTGCAGTACGAGTGTCCCATTGTAAGAGTAATTTGCTGAACGAGCTGAGGCTTGTGAGTAATTTTGTCTTGAAATACGAGTGGAAATCCGCAGTACGAGCAAGATTCCTAATAGCCGCCGATAATCAGCACTGAGCTCCCACGCACTCCCCCAACAGTAACAGCCTCCGCTCTCACAGTTCACGTGTTCATCTCATTGAGACAACATCGTGATCGTTTTGTTATAGTGACTTTTCTCTGTTTTGTGGCTTTTTAGCATTATTTTATCCTATTTAATTGTGTTAGCCTTGAGTCTGAAGAAAGTTAGTGCAAAGCATAGTGCTAATAAAAAGAAAAACATTTTTACGATAGACTTGAAGTAGGAGATAATCAAAAACCATGAGAGAGGAGTGCATGTAGTGGACTTAACAAGCCAATAATACCAAAGCATATCAACGATGGGCACTTTTTCTGTTTATAAAAACCCATAAAAATGATTTTTGGGTGTTTTTTTTGGGCTGGAACGTAATAATTATATTTCAATGAATTTCAATAGTAAAAATTGATTTGTAAAATGAGTAAATCACAATATGAGCTCTGTCATGGAACGAATTAAACTTTTTAGTGGAAAATGGCTCAAAACTTGGAATTGAGTTATGCAAACAAAAACATGTAAGGAAGCTTTGGCAAAATTTCCCCAAAATTGGATAGTGATACACACATTTTAAATGGCTGCATATACTACCAAACATTCCTTCTAGTACTGAGCTTTTAATTGATATCAGTGGTTCTCAACTTTGCAGTTTGCAGGCACCTGCAAAACTTATGAGAAATTTGTGCTTAGGATGAAATTTTTGTCCATGCAGAACTAACAAATTACCAAATCAAAACATAACAAACCTATTGAAGTTGTGAGGATAAGGGTTTTGCATTTCTGCTTTCTCATTCTTAATTGTGACAACATGAGGGTTATTGGGGATGGGATGGTAACGGCCACTTGCATTACTAGTCTTCTGTATGGACTGGAGCCAACCACCCCTAGATGCCTGCTGCCGGCGGACTGGGGGGCTTGGCTTGGTGCTGTTCATCTCACCAGCTACTGTTCGGATCAGTGATGTACCCTTCATTTGTGTCTTGCCTGTCAGATCTGTGATGTTCAAAATTTTATATGTAATCCACAATAACTTTATCTTAAGACAGTTTAAATTGCATCAATTTCAAGGCATACAAGACATCAAGATCCACAAAAGTCACAAAAAGTTATAGCACCGTTTTAACACTTACATGAAGGTCGGTTTTCATTATGAATAATTTTCTCAGGAGCCCTGGATACTGGAGACTGTGAAAAGAGAAATCTATTTATATTTAGTAAGGTAGCTTAGCCTATTCCCAAAAATGAAAAATACATATTCTCTCTTCCTACAGAGAAATACATACATAAAATGTCCTACAGCTTGGCCAGTATGAAGGTGTAGCAACTGAATATTCAGCTGTACTACCAGCTGCAATTTCTAAGTTAATTACTACTAATGTACAATGAAGACCTGACATACAATGGAGCTCCATTAGGGATGTGTGATGTCACAAGGGTTGTTAAATGTTTATATGGATAGTGTGATAAGAAGGTAAAAGCAACAATGATAGATAGAGGTCTCAGCTAGGTGATTACTGATAATAGAGAGTGGAATCTGAATCAGCTGCTGTTTACAAGCTTTGGTGGTGTATTCTGAAGAGAAATTGTGTCAGCTAGTGGAGAAGTTTGGACGAGTATGTAAGAGGAAATTAGAGGGTATTGGAGAAAAAGTAAAGTAATGAAATGCATAAGGGGGGGGTGTTGATGGTAGGACTGGGCGGGAACTGGATCCAGAACTGGTTCCAACAATTCTGCCAAGACTGGCTGGGAATTGGTTCCGAGTCCGGGATTTGGTTCCACCCTAACGTTTCCTCATGAATACTGAATATGGATCCCCATGAGTCACAAACATTAAGTGAAGTTATGTAGTGTTAGAAAATAATCATAAACAAAATGTTTCAGAAGTATTGTAAATAGCATCTACAAATTAACTAAGTAGAGTGTAATGAAATAAATAACGTCCCTGCGTCCTGTCAAAAAAATCGCAGGAATGACATAGAAATACTTCGTTCATGCAGGCACCGATTAAGTGTTGCTATAAGCGTCTAAGTTTCTTTGCACTCTGATTGGTAGATGTCCAGTGACGTCACACAATGACTCACTCAGATGAGTACAGATTGCCAAGAAGGGGGAATTTGTGACCCTCATCCCTTATTTCCATAGATATATAAATCAACTCATTTGTATGTTGTACTGCAACCCTTCCACTCTTGAATTGTAACGTAGCTATATTTCAGGCACTAAGGGTTCTTCAAGGGCAGCGTGTAAAAGATGTACATCTCACATTCACACTTAGAATTCCAAGTAAAAGCAATGTCATTGTATGCATATATATATATATATATGTGTGTGTGTGTGTGTGTGTGTGTGTGTGTGTGTGTGTGTGTTGTACAAGCTACCCTTATTTAGTGTGATGCTGGCCTAGTATATAGACTGATAGATTCATAGAAATATTATTATCATTACTATTATTGTGATTTTAATTATTGATCTCTAAATCATTTTTTCTTATAATTCAGGCATATCACCAGAAGCAACAGACCATACAATATTTTTTTTACTATCTTTGAATTTTCAAATTTTTTACTGTTTACCCCTTAAGATTACCCAGGTAAACTATTTTCTTAGGTTTTCCAATTAATATAAGGTAGAAGGTCGTATAATTGAACCTTAATTTTGGTGACATACTGTCTGTTACCCCAAATTTGAGACTCAAACCCTCAGAGCCCCACAACCATATTATTCCTGCCACCTTTCTCACTTCTGGCCAATTTGTCCTCAGATTGGAAAATTTTAAGACTATTAGGGATGGTTAAGAGCACTGAAAATGGCAGATTTGGTCCTTAGATACAACCTTCTAGAACCAAGCATCTCAATTAGTGCACTACTCAAGTATATATTGGTGTACGAGAGTGAAACATAATATCATGCTAGAACACTAAATAGATAATTAAGTGGTGACCTTCTTCAGAGGAACGGTTTTCCTCCTCATTTTGTTGATGCGCTCCCGAGCATCCCCTTGTTTGGCCAGCTCAGCCAGACGATCCCTTGCATCTCTCATTCGCAGTCTCTTGTTCAGGATAATTTTGTTTCTTACATCACCAAAACCCTGAAGTGGTATACACAAAGTAGTTAGGCACCGATGTAATACCTTCATTATCTGCCAGATACTAGACTAACATAGATATTTAAATCATTCTCAACTTCTTTTAATCAGTCTTGTGGAGGTGTAAAAACTACAAATTATAGATGTCAGGTTATAATAATGAACACCATTTACCTCTCGGGCAGTGGTGTAGTCAGAATATGGTGGTTTGGTGAGGCGGCCCTTCATAGGCGTCCAGTTCTTACCTCCTCCTTCATTAATCCTTAACAGTGAGGGAAAAAAAGGCATTTAAATTGCATATTCATTCACCTTAGATACTACAGGCAAAACACTTCATACTACATGTGTATGAAATCATCATGAAAAACAAATTTTTATTGGAGAGAGAGAGAGAGAGAGAGAGAGAGAGAGAGAGAATCTTTCTTTTTTTTCTCTCGATAGACTTTCTTAGGGCACACAGAGTTCTGTCTTCTGTTGTAGAATGCCCTATGTTTAATAAAAAAAAATTTATATATATATATATATAAATCAGGACAAGGTCACCAGCAAGTAGAACTCCCACAACTTCCTAGGGCTGAAAATTACAAGTCTCTTTGAGCAAATTAACCTCAAATTAAATGAATTGTTATCAAATTATTCAGATTGTGAATTAGAAGCTTATAAAAGCAATAGAAGAAATAAATACCTAAAGACCATGTTGCCCGCCTCTGTATCCATGTGAATTGTTTGTCTCAATGGTTCTAGGATGGTTTTAAAGGTTTTAGAAGCAGTATTCACCATATGGTCAAGATTTACTGATTCTGATTAATAATGGGCGTGGCACCAGTTGTGTTGCATATCAGTAATGGTGTGTTCCATTAGTTTACGACCGTGTGCATACTTACCATGAATGTATGCTCAACTGTACTATAATTACCTAGTGTTTGTATCACCAATCAAGTATTAAACCGTTCAGAGGCTTCTCACCGGTAATGAAGTCACGTTTACAATTGGTAATGACGTAATCTTTTCTCTGCTTCCCCCTTTGAAGGCCGCCACGGTTAAAAAAAAATTTAAAGAACCGCTGTGCCACCCACTCTAAGTCTCTGCTGTCACCTCAAATAACAACTGATCCTCCTCCCCTATTAAGTGTTGCCCACGTTGCCAAGGATAACGCCTTACTACCTCAAATTTCTGCATCATACTTTTGGCACACTTACACACCATTCATAAAATTCCTTAACAATAATAATTTCCAATGAAGTCGAGGTCTTGGAAGTTTGGGTGACAAAACATTGCAGCCATTGGTTAATTATAGTATGTAGTGGACAAATTATTCCAACTTGCTTTCAAATGAATAGTGAAATACATTATGGGTCCCTCACTTTACTCCTTGTTGCTTTCCAAAGCGAATCTTGCGTTGGTGAATGATGTCGTCTAAGCTCACGTCCGCCATTTTTTTTGTTGTTGTCTCAATGCAAACTAATCAAATGAAAACCTTTGCTACTATGTATAAAAATTCTAACAATGCGGCTTTTTTACTTAAATAATCTAACAGTAATTTAAATATTTTGATTGTTGATGACTATGTATAATTTTTGTAATGTATGAGATGCATTTTAAGATGTCAATGGAAACGTTAGCAATGTATAAAAATTACAATAATGCGGCTTTTACTTAAATAATTGAACGTACAATAATTTCAATATTTCTATTGTTGATTAATATATATAATTTAATAATGTATGTCATGTATTTTAAGCTGTGATGTGATTGTTGTTGTTGTTTTGATGGGCCACGGGCACGGCTCCTGCCTCTCCTCACTTTATTATTATGTCCAACGAGGAGGAAAAAGAAGGTAATTTCATAACTAATATGCATACACAGTATTACTTTAACATGTTTATTGTGAACTAACAGTAGTTCACAGTATTATTGGGTGATATTTAATATTTATTGAGTGGCGGCATGACTGGCTAATGATCAGCTGTTTTGTTGTAAGGGATTGTTCCTGAACGGCTTCACGTCTTCTTTAATACGATGATGACGAGGCAGGAGTAAGGAATCAAAGGAATGAAGCCAATAAATACTAAAGAGCCATTGCTAACTATATAACCGCAATTTGTTACTGCCATATACGTATAACTGATAGGAATGGGGTTTTCCAAAAGAAACCACCGTTATATACAAACCCTTTATAGTCTCACATCAATGCATATTATCTCAATTTTCATTATTAAATAGACGAACAGGTTGACGTTATTGGGTTTCATAATTACAAGTTTGCCATATTACATCATGGGCACGCTCAGTCACATACATTATTTACCTGTAGCTTCATGGCTGGCCTAACAGGAACATAGTGGGGTTTACTCCTAATGGATGTTTGTATAATTGAACTTAATTTGAAGTTTCATACCCAGGGTACCTTTTTTCCTACAATTAAAGTTATCATAAAATTATTTATTTTTACCATTACACCTCTAGCAATGGCTGACTTTTTTTTCCATGATTATTTGTAATGAGTTTTGGTTAATTTTTGTTTCCACATGAATATCCATAAATTGCAAAAAAAAAATTTTGAAACGTAATTCAATGCTTATTTTTTTAATAAATATTCCCTTGAATTCCACCACTTGTGTTTCCTCCCCTTCTCCTCTAACAAACTTAGGGATTCAGCAGGAATTGGGGTTTTGGGTGGGGGGGCAAAAACGAATAATTAACAGTGGAAAGAAAATCATAATATTTAACCATTAAAATTACCCAAAGAAACCCATTTGGCATTACCAAACATCAAAATACGGACAGATATAGAGAAGTTCCTTTGAAAGTAAAGGATATCCTTTGATCGCCATGTATGGATATAGTTAAAAGGTTACATATATGATTGTCCCATTCTATCCTAGGTAATTGTAGATAAAAGGACTGTATTGCTCTGAGACAAAGTCCTGACTCCAGCGATGATGAGAGGTCATGAGAAGGTACAATGGGAAGATTATGGACTAAAAACACCATTGTGTAATGTTTTGGCAAACTGCATTTTAAAATATGATAGAGAGGGGTCCTCAAACACATGTGGGAAAGGAAATTTGATATGGGATAACATGACAGACAAAATATTTGCAAATCTCATTATGGATATGCATTGGAGAAATGTTGAATGTGTGACCATGAGTGTGGAGACATGATAAATAGATCAAATATGATGGGAAACAGCTCATGGAATAATCTTGTAATATCAAATTAGATTACACGGCAGTAGTCTACCATTGATCAAAGACATTTTTAAGGGGAACAACCTACTAGTTGTAAAAAAATGTAAATTCTTCCCCAGTAATGCTAGAACGAAGAATTTTATTTAGCCAAGTTTAAATGGCCTTTAAATAACAGTTTAGATGTTACATCATGCTCAGTCATTATCATGTGAGATGCATGATACTTTCAGGAAATAATATCAATGAAAAAAACAACAACATAGTATCTAGACTCAAATAGTTTTCTCCCTGGTGGTGTTTGGTGCTTTCTCCCAAACCTTCAGAACATCCAGGTCAACTCTGAGTAATTGGTGTGTGGGTCGCTCACGCAATCTTAGCATTTTCCAATCTTTACACTGTTCATATAACTAATCCAAATCCTCTTATAATTCTCTGCATCATGTTTGATTTTTTTGATGAACTTATCTTTGTCTGGAAACAAATTGATATAGCTACTAAGACAATCCATCATATCATGTACATAAATCAAGGACACTCTTCCAGGAGGGAATCTCATCTCTTACAACCATTCCATTTGTCTTCCCTCAAGATTGTTTTCATCCTATTCAATAACCTCCCATGCACCTCTCAAAAGTTTTTCAGTTTATATGATAATTTTATAAAAGGTACTTTATCAGAGGCTCTTTTTCCAATCCAAGTTGTGATGCAAGAATGAAAAGGCAGTACAAGTGAAGGTGTGACTGTCTTGGGGGAATATAAAGGATGAGCAGATGAAAGGGGCTTCAATAGATAATTGGATATATGTTGATTACTTGTAGTTACTCTAGGAGGTACTGCATGTTTTAAGAAGTGAATATTTGAAGAAGAAAAATATTGTAAGTACATTCATATTGATAAATGGAATTCTGAAACTTAACTGTTAAATGTTTTCATCATCATCTCCTCAGTTACAAGTAGTGATGACAAGTGTATAAAGGAATATGAAAACACCAAGACTCCCCCAGACAGCTCTTGTGATGCAGACAATGGAGTGGTTATTGAGGCTCGTCCACAGAGTTCAGAGGAAGCCCCAACCACAGACACACAACAAGACAAGTCAGCCACTCAGGTACCATAGTTAAGATTTTATCAGAAGAATTGTATATAAATCCTTGATGATAATGGATGTACAGTGATGTGATTTATATTGGTATAATAGTATGTTATGATTGTTTGTTATTTTATTAAACTGTTATGTTTCTTTATTGTTTTTAATTTATTTCTTATTAATTCCATTTACTAATATCAGTTTTCCCTTTGCCAGTCTGAGGGGTTACCTGCAGGGGAAGGAGTAAGTTTCAAGTTAGTATACAATAAGACGAAATATGATATAGAATTTCCTTTAGATGGAACAGTCAAACAGCTGAAGGAGCACCTAACTTCTATAATAAGTGAGTATCCCTGAATGATCTTATCTGTAACTTGTATTTTAGATAAGTTTAAAAGTTTAAGTAAATTTTCATAAATAAAGCAGTTTAAATCAAGCCAAATACCAGAATGATAGCGTAAATTTATGTTTATATGATTTATGAAATGATATATTATAATACTTTATATTATGTGGTTATTTATAGGATTTGTCATTAACTTTCACGTCAAGATTGTCATAGAGTTTTGAATTACTACTTAAAGCTGTCTGACTCAGTTATGTGGGTAAAGGTTAGGGATTAGGTTCAGTCTAGTTGCACTGGATTTTTTTAACTTTTTCTCATCATTAAAGCTGTCCCCATACTGGGAATGCCAGATTAATGGCAGAAAGTGAATTACGTTGTAACATCACCTCAATATTTTCTTAATGAGTTAGCAATACAACATGAACAATTGTTTGAAAATGTATATGTTTTTACGCTGAAATTGACACAGGGACTTGCTTGATTTCACTTCAAGTATCTTTTGTTCTTATATCTAGTGCTTCCTATCAACTTATATATATTATAAGTTATATGTGAATTCTTGATTAAATTAGAACAACTTTAGAGAAGAAGCAACACTAAAATATATTTGCTCATTGCACAGTTGATATTTTTATCGGTGGCAGTATTGTAGCTGATAAGACTTAATTCATGATAGGATTGAAGGAAAAAAACACTATTGCTACCTCTTATGTGTTTACTCACAAAGGAACACAAAGGAAGAGCAAATAACAGCAGACTTGGTGGCCATTATGAGGCTGTTTGAGATAAACTACACTATGAAATCTAAAGTGAGAGGCACAGAATAGTAAAAACAAAAGCTCTTCCCCACCCACCGCTCCCTCCAGCCGAGGTTGGCAGGAAAGGAAGAATTAGCAAAAAATATGCAACTTGAAAAGAACATAACATCATGGAATTAATTTTCTAAGAATGAGATAAGGACTATCACTACTTATACCCAAGTGATAACATGCGGTGCCAGACCTCCAGCAACAAAATTTTTAAAAAGTGACATTTCATTAATATATTCGTGTAACTTGATCAAATTTATTTACACTAACAAATAATATCTCAGTTGAGGATTGGAGTCAAGGTACTCGTCCAGTCTGTTCTTGAAAGTTGTAATTGTTCTACTGTCAACAACGTTGGAAGGCAGAGAATTCCAGATGTTAACAATCTGATTGTAGAAGTGTTTGGCTTCATTTGTCAAGAGTCTTTCATCAATTATCTTGAAACTGTTTTGTCTTGTTATATTTGATTGATCGACTATGAAGTAATCTTCCACTTTGATCTTATCAAATCTTTTAACTCTTTTGAATACATCAATTAGATCACCTGGCATACTCTGTTTCAATAGGCTGAATAAGTTTAGCTTTAAGTCTTCCTTCAAAGGGTGCATTTCTTTCTGGGAATCATTATTATTCTTTGTTATTCTTCGTTGAACTCTTTCTAACTTTTATATGTTTTTTTAATATGGAGACCAAAACTGTATGCAGTATTCAAGATGGGGTCGTACTAGTGAATTATAAAGTTTTAATATAACTTCTGATTTTTTTCTAAGGTATGTCTGATGAAGCCAACCAGTTCATTAGCATTTTTAACTACCTCTGAGCAATGCTAACTGGGCTTCAAACTGCTGGATATTATGACACTAAGATCCTTTTACTTTTTAACTGCAGAAAGTTGTTGGTCATTCATTAAATACTAAACGTGATCGTTATGACATCCAATGTGTAAAACTTTACATTTATCGACATTAAATTACATTTGCCATTCGTTGGCCCAACAAGTTAATCGTTCTAGATCTGACTGCAAGGTTTCTCTGTCATGTGTTATAGTTACTCTACTGGCACTTTTTGTGCCATCGGCAAATTTAGATGTTTTGCAAGAGATCCCTTTATCTGTGTCATTAATATATACCAAGCAAAACAGAACCAAGTACCGAATTGCCATTTTTTACTTTAAATATTTTGCAAACTTAATGTAGAATTTTCACATAAGAATTTTGATAGCATGATTTAAAGTTACAACCATCATATATAAAAATATTTCCTCCAGTTTATTGAATTCATGATTTTTGAAAATCTTTTTCAGATGTATTGCCAGCAATGCAAAAAGTAATGATCAAAGGACTTGCTAAAGATGAGAAGACACTGAGAGAGCTTGGAGTAACTCGAGGTTCCAAGGTGATGGTGGTGGGGTCTAAACTGGATGATGTTGTTAGTGTCAACACACCAAAGTCAGAGGTCAGAGGTTACAAATTTACTGAACATACAAGAGGTGATTGATAGTTTGTGGCCTAATGTATAGATATTTAATTTCAGACAAATTGATGCAGTTGTTTTTCCAAGTCTACATGGGTGAGGCAAAACAAAGGAAGGATTCTGGATAGAGCAGTGATGAACTATGTGGATGTGTCAAGGAACTTAATAGGACAGTTGTGGGATGTGAGAATTTTGAGAGGCTAAGGAGGAGGATATGTATGTGGGGGGAAAATTGATGGTGGGTATGAGATGGGTGAAGACTTGGCGAATTGGTGTGGTAGAAAATGGTTCTGAAAATGAGTTAATTGAGCAAAAGGAAAGAATTGAAAGATTGAAGATCAGTGAAATGCAGTGCAGTGCATGTGTTGTTCCCTTTGTATAAAGTTAAGGATGATTAGTGTGAATGTACTAGTTTTAGGGGTATAAGGCTGCATAGTGTAGTAGGTAAAGTGTATGGTAAGGTACTGATAAACAGGATCAGAGAAGGTATAGAAGGTGTTATTTGCAAGGAGCAATATAGCTTTAAAAGAGGAAGGGGCTGCGTGAATCAGGTGTGTGAAAAGTACCTTTTGAAAGGGGAAAAAAAAGTATCCTGGGTATTTCTGGACTCAGGGCTGGTTCAACAGTCGATTGGTAACCTATCAAACCAAGATGCTTCTCTGGTTGGTTAGCGAGCAAACAAATGTGAAATGCCGCTTCCACAGTCAAAATTTTTTTTAGAGGGAGGTTACCAACCAAGCTGAAATCACTTAGCAAAGCATTGTAAATATTGGTATCACTGGATGGCCAGGGTTGGTATGCATGGGCATACAATCATAAACAAAATCACTTGTTAATATGTCCACAAAAGTTTGAAAGCAAAGTGAAACAATATCCCAGCCTCGTGAAAGGTTGTCGTCCTTCACCAATGAGCAAAAAGACAGTTATGGACTTGATTATTAGTTAGAGTTGGAAACAGGGGACAAAAGAGGAAGGAAGAGAGAATCCGAGTTGAAACCTTTGTCATTTGGAGACATTGTGGATAGCTGCATGGTTCTGTTTTGGGACGATACTCAACTCTGTGGCAATACAATGGTCATTATTGGTCGATCTGCGAGTATTATGTCACGGAATTTGTCAGCAGTTTCCTTTGTTGTGACAGTGGAAAGCTTACCTTGATGAAGGTCCCCTTCCAGGCTTTCCTTTCCTCATTTGAATTCAGCTGTTCACTTAACTATGCAGAGAAAAGGGCATCTTCACTTTGTATAGTGACCATGTCCTCATGGATTTCCTTAGGTGATATGCCCTTGATAATGAGGTAGTGAATGACCAAGCAATGGGCGATGTCCATTTTCTCAAGAATTGCTGATCCTCAAATATTCAATTTTATATAACAGAAAAATTTAACAGTTAGGAACTTCAAATTTCATATGTAAATATTCAAAGATTGTGTATGAATTGAGCTGGAATTGTGTAACTCATACTCTTCTACCTTAGGCCACAAATTTGTCAATCATCCCTCACAGAACTGGAATTTGTACGAAATTACTGTATCATATATGCATTAGATCTTAAACTTAAAAGTATGATATTTGTTCTAAACCCTTCTTTTGTTTTACTTTACTTTTACTCTGCAGAGCACATCTTCAGAGAAGCCAACCACTACCACTTCAAGTAAAGAGCCATTGTGTAGACAGAAACTCCATCGCAAGATCATTGACAAAGGAGTGCCTGAGGATGCCATGCCAGGAATTAAGAACACAAAGGTCAGACCCTATAACAAAGACCCATTATTATTTTCATCATGAAGCCCGTGATTATGGGAGTCAGAATCAAGACAGAAAATCAGTATTTATGTAATGTTAAGTCAGTTGAATCAGTGAAGTAAGTGATACGTCAACTCAGATGTCATATAATATGTCAAAAGTAGATACCCCTTATCACTATTAGGTATTTATTTGTTTGTCTTGTCTGTGTATTTGGTAGAGGGACCTGGCCTGGTCGCACATCAACTAGGTCACTCAAAAATACTGCCACTGTATTTCCTTTATGTAGTAAAAGTAATAGGGATGGATCAAAGTGGCTGGGGTTTGCCTCCTCTATGTTTCTTCTTCTATATGACATGGCACAGAGGGGGAGAGGACGTGAAATTCTCCCTGACCCCTATGTAGACACCTTGTCTTGGCATATAAGCTGCTAATATGGATAGATGTATTTGTTATAATTTTCATGTGGTTTGGTGTGTTGTAAGGATTTTTTTTCTTTCTAAGTATTGCTGATTGCTTATTTGTTTGCTCTCAGGATGTACTACCATCTTATCCACTCTCGGGTATGGTCAACAAACATGGAGGAAAGGTACGCCTCACCTTCAAGTTGGAACTTGACCAGATCTGGATTGGCACAAAAGAACGTACTGAGAAGGTCAACATGAACCACATCCGTCACATTGTCTCCGAAGCAATAGAAGGCTTTGAGCAGTATCACGTCATGGTGAGCAAACTTTGAAAAACTTTACCTGTTGATGTACACGTTCAAATAGAATATTTTCCTTATTTATTCAAGTGTGTATGTTTTGTAGCATACTAACTTGGTCACACACACACACGTACACATGTTTTTATTCAAGAGTAATAGATATAACACAAGAAAGAGACGGATGGGTGGATTGCATATATTTAGACTTAAAAAAGGGAAATGGGCAGTAATAGAATGAGACAGAGAAGAAAGTATTCAATGGAAAATTAATGGATAAACAAAACAAAAATGAAAAAAATTTGTGAATATGGATTACAGATAATTTGTCACCTGAGAAACATATTAATAAAATTACATGAGATACATATCTCCACGCTAGCCACTAGGCCACCGTCTCCAAAATAAAACAGGATAATGTATTTACTACATAAACAACAGATGTCAGAAAGAAAAGAATAGAACAGTAAGAAAAGGGACTGATGAAATTAAGTTATGAAAACTAACATAGATGGAAAAATACCAAGAAAATTAGAATTGACAGACTATCTGAAAGAGAAGAAACCAGAAATTGTATCCCTAGCAGAAACAAAATCAACTGAGGACATCCAGATTAACATTGATTTATAGTTACTGACGCCTCATTCCCTCCGGAAACGTCCTTCAAGGGGATGGCCATGGCAGAAGAGCCTTCACCTCTCCCTATCCAAGCACTCCCTTCTTGTTAGTTCAATCCCTCCCTCTCTATCTGCAACTCTTTCATGCATGTACTCCTTCACCCTATCCTTCCATCTTACAACTGGAAGGGAGGCCTCATCATAAAAAATCAGACTCTTAAGAGGGATGTCAGCCTGGTATATAGATAGATTGATAGATATAAATAGATAGATAGATGAAATGCAAATAGAGAAATTCCTTTATCATGGCTAAATTCCCAATTGATATAAATTGTACTGCTCTCAGGGGCTGCAGCTGGGACCAACAGAGGCTTCAAGATACTGGATCTACTGGGTGCCTGCACAGTATGTTGATGCCATCAGAGATACAGTCCTCGGCAAGTGGTAATACACCAGACCCTCTAAAGTTACATCCACTAAACATATATTTTGTTAATATACAGTTTACTAATTTATATGAAGTTTAACCAACCATAAGCATTTGGAGAACATGGAGATTCAGGAGTTTCTAGTGTTGTCAGAGACTACACTTTATTGCTACTGGATTGAATTAAAAATGCAGATTTTTTTTTATGTTGCCAGTGGTTGTTGAAGGCTAACATGATACACATAGTCTCTCATATTTCATTATTAATGTATTAATCACCAATTGCTTTGGAATGCATAAGAAGATAGGCTTATGTTCATAACCATAGATATAAAAAATGAAAAGTGCCTAGTGCATCTTATATTCTTAATATCACCAATATAATATTAAAGATGTTAGAAATGGCAAGGCTGTATTTGTTTCTTAAATTCAAACTACTTTATTTCAGGTTTGTAGTTAATGAATTTCACTAAAAAATTAATAGTGTTCTTGTGATACTAATAGATTAAAAATGTTTTTTTTAATAAATAACTAGAGAAAATCATCAATCTTATAGATCCTGTTTTAATGGATGGATTTGTAAGTTTTTTAAGGTTCACCCTTTGTCCTGGATCTACTTGTTATAACGTAACTATTGTTCAGCATTATATTGACTCAATATTTCCTTGCCATTTCTTACATCAGTCATAATGTTTCCAATCTTGATATATGATATCCAGGAATTTTCAAAAATTATAAAAGCACTCCAAGTGCTATACATTTATATATTTTTTTCATTCACTTTTACAATGTCTGGATTTTACCTTTTACAATTACAGTGGAGTCTTTTCTATCCGAAAATCAAGGGCCTTTCATAGTTTTATTTGATTAATTTTTTTGGATAAAAGATATTGCAATAATATGTAGGATACAAGGAAACCCATCACCCATTTGTGGTGATGGCCAGCTCACCAGCATCACCCCAAAAGTCACTCAAACATCACCAAAACACTTAATTAACTGTAGTAAGTACACATGAATTACAGTTCCTTCAGTTCTATGAGGTCAGCCCTAGCCTTTCCATTATGCGTGGACCAGTTACAATAGATCCCTCAGCTTGTTTCTCAAGGAACTATTCTTATATAACTTTGTCAAGTTGTTGAAACTTTGCATTTTTTAATGTACGTCTCTAATCCATAGTTTGGACAATCTCTGAGTTGACCACAAACTTGGCAATTTATCTTTCTTTTTGCGTATGCTGTAGAGTGGTTGACCCAATATTGTATTCTTTCATTAACACACTTCTGTTACACCACGTTCTATCTTGTTACATATTTCTATTTAAATGCTTTGAGACAATGTAGTTTGTGACATAAGGCTTATAGTTTTGGTGAATATCCAAAAATTATGAATGATCTTGATTTATCATGTAATGGATTGAACCCCATTTTACTATACACTTGGTGATGTTACACCGGCATGGTGCAATCGCTGCTCGCTGTAGCGGGTCAACCATGAACTAAATCTAATGGCACAAAAAAAGCATGCCGTGTTTGAATTTTCAGATAGTTTTCAGATTTTTTTCAGTTAATCAAAATGAGAATGTTTTAGTAAAACTTTTGGTTAATGGCATATTTCGGTTAAAAGAATTTTGGATAAAAGAGACTCCACTGTACTTTCCTCCAGTCAGGCATACATAAGGATTGCTGGACCTTTAACCTGTGGTGCTTTCAAGTAATCTTCATAATTTTGTGTGTTGTGAAGGGCATTTGCAAGACAGGCTATGAAACAAAATATGACATAACTTGTACATGGCACTGTCTATGTTTCATAGGAATCTATATGTAAAAGATCTATTCTTTTTTTGACTTTCAGAGCTGGTGCTTTCAAAAGTTTTCAGTGGGAATGTATCTACAGGATGAAATATTTAGCTGTTAAATTTGTAGTGTAAACCAATGGAGCAAAGAATGTAACCTCATTTGATTTTTTTTTTTTTTTTTTTTTTTTTTTTTTTAACTTCTAAGTTGATCAAACAAACAAACTAGAAACATATATGGGACAGACTACTGTTATTGATACTTTGACTAGAGTTATGATGTGGCTTAAATTTATATATAGGAATGAAACCAAACAGAATTCCTTTAGTTTTGTTGTAAGGCATTTGGTACTTCGGTTCACTTTGTCCATAAACAAAATGTTTAGCCCAGCAGATACATTACTCATTGACTTTGATGGTTTTCTGTCCTACATTTTGCTCAAAATATCAATTAGGCAAATTTTGAAGTTTAAAAAAATGTATTTTATGGTATGTTAGTGTTTATCACAGATACATTTTAACTTGCTGATCAAATAAAATTTTTGTTTATGGTAATGCACAATTTATAAACAGGAAATGGTGAGCTTTTTCTAAATATCATGAGCTTCAATTTTTTAATTGCATTGTAAGTTTAATTTCTTATCAACAATTTTGTGTGCTCGAGCTGTTTTTTTTCTTTTCTACTTCTTTTCGTAACAACATATTGTCCAGTTAACTGCTAAAGTATTTAAATTTTTATTGAAGTAATCAAAGCTATATAACGTAAATGGTAAAGTCTATGTAAAAAAAGTCAATAATTAGCCCTACACATTTTGTTTATTTTAACTAAATTTCAAGGCGATTTGTTTTGTAAGGCAGCTGACTCTCTATCACAAGATGTTTGAGGTGATGGTTGGAAAGCTTGAATGACCACCCACCCATTGTGACTGTTGTTTGAGCATAGGTATGTCAATTTTTTTTAAATTTTCTTATTGCTTAGGAAGTAATGTGGTTCGAAGACCTATTTTTGTTTTGGCACATACTCTTTATAGAGTAAAGTTGTAAAAAAGGATTATCACATACGGAAAATACAAATGAAATATAGCAACTACTGCACCGTAGTTTCATGAATAAGCCTTAATAAAGCTCAGCTGATGTGTGACTGGCTAACTCCTACATCTACCCAGTCAAGGGGGTGTTCTAAACATTTATACTTAATGCAATAGTTTACCAATTTTTTTTTTCTGGGAAGACACCCTGTATTAAGAATATGGATTCTTCCATGTGCAATATAGACTATCTTCACTCTGGAGTATATAAAATTGTCTTATGCTGCAGCTGTAAGTAACAATGGTGTACTTGTTAAAAAAATTCATGGTTTAAGCACTTCAGGCAACTAAGCTTCTTCAAAGTACAAGGGCATAGTATGGTAACTAATAGCTTGATTCTTTTTAGTTATTCTGAGTAATCATGGTCAAAGTACATAACTATTATGTATGACTACTATTTCCCATTTACAAATCTTGTAAGATTCCTCAGTTACCAATTGACAGGGTCAACCAATGCTAGAGACTCAAGATTGTTAGACCTTCATTAATCATAGCCAGAAAGCAAGTTGTTAATAAATTTAATGGGACTACAATAAGGCTGTGTTTTTTGTATTGCTTCGTATTTTACGAATAAATATCAGTATGAAGTTTGTTTTCATCTTTTCCTAGCTATTATTATTCATCCTTATAAATCCAAAGCCAGACAAAAACTTTCCATAAACTGCTCCAAGAGTCATTCATTACACCATCACCAACAGGTTCTGCCTGCAAATTCTTCAGTTTCCTCTCCACCTCTCCTACTTCTACAAAAACTATATGTTCTGCTCATTTCCATCAAGTTCTTGCAATTCTTTTTTCAACCTCATCCCACCACTTCCTTTCTTGCCTAAATCTGATTTACCTATTAAAGCTTTGGGTCTGTCAGTTCTCCTAGTCACATGTTTTGCTCATCTCCATTTTTGCCCCTCCACTGCAGCCTTGCGTTCAGTAAGGCCCCTCCTCTGCTATATAGCACAGGCTGCCTTGCGTTCAGTATAAGTGAAGCAATTGACTTATTGTCCATATAGAATAAGAGTTCAATGTCCAAAACAATGTTAAATTTGGTTGAATGGAGGAGATACATGAATTTAAGTATCTTGGTTTGATCCTCTGCAAACATGGAAGCATGGAAGGTGATGAAAGTGGTTGGATCCTTAAGGCCTATAATGAAACAAAGGACAGCTGACTATATAATACTTTATTTATTATAAAAGGTACAATTCTTTTAAAATGTCCTTACCTAAGCAAAACAACAAATATTTTCCATTAACATAATCATTGCTATTTCTAAAAAAATTAATAACAATTATCATCCAAAAATAAGTTTAAAGAGAATGATGAAGATGTTCAGAGGAATCAGAGGATCTGAAATAACAAAGGAAATATTACACTACAGTATATACTTGTATAAGTACAAAAGTTAAATTAATAATTGTATTTTCCATTATGTACAATTTTCTCAAATTTTCACTGCTACTTATCATCTAAATACAAGAATGAATTGTTTAGAACTTAATGTTAAGAAGATAAAAGAGATGATAATTGATTTTAGAACAAATATCAAAACATACCGGACCCTATTATTATTGAGGATGAAAATATAGAGTTAGCTGGTACAAATACCTGGGCTATATGATAGACAATCAACTAAAAGGCAGCTGTAATACTGACATGGTCACTAAAAAATTTAACCAAAGACTCCACTTTTTACGCATTTTAAATAATGTGCATGTAGACAAAGGAATAATTAGTCTTTTATAAGTTGACTGTTCAGTCTATGATAAATTTTTTCAAACACTGCCTGGTATGGAAAGTTAACTTGTAAAGATAAAAACAAGCTAGGAAGAATTGTTAAAAAGGCAAAGAAATAAGGTGCAGAAACCAAAGCACTAGACAGACTCTATGAGGAAGGTGTGATGAAGCAGGTAGAAAAGATAATGAAAGATGCAAACTATCCCCTGCACAGTCAGTATGTATTCCTAAGGTAAGGCTACCTTGGCACACACAACAGACAGGTATAGAAAATCATTTGTTCCTAAAAGTATCTTACTTTACTTTTTAATCATTTAAGAACTGCACAATCTTGAATGCAACACAACAGACATTGGAATAATCTGTGACAGTCTGTGATTAACTGTGTGATTTAGTTTATTAAGTTTCCCTGTCTTACTTTTTATCCATGGAGCTCCTCGCCATAAAATTTTTAATTTTGTATACAACACTATTGTATTACAATATGACAAATAAAGATCTTATCTTATCTTATAACCACATTTATCTGGGAAGTGAATGTGATATGAGAACAACAGAATATAATTATTTACAAAGTATTTGAAAAACAATAGTGTGAAATGTGGAGAGGTTTTATAAGCAGAATATATTACTGTTGGGATGGATGGTCAAAAATATAAATCAATATTTAGTGACTCCAGGATTTCTTAAAAATTCAACATGAAATTAAAACACGCATAAGGAATTTTAGCGTGTTCTAATTAAACTCGTATCATCTATAACTTCTGCTTTAGTTTAATTCTAAACTCGTATCATCTATAACTTCTGCTTTAGTTTATATTCTAATCTTTTTAATGCACAACCACTGTACTGTTCATTGGTAGAATCACAAATCACAAAGAGGTGGTCTAGTAGGTATTAAGAATGTTGAGAGTAAATGTGTAGCTGGTATTGGTAGGTACATAACCATTTATCCGAACTCCAGAATTCCGAACACCTCTAAATTCCGAACGTTTTCCGAGCGAGATAGGCAAGCACCACAAATGGAAAATTCCCAAGCAATGTACAGCTGTTTCGAGCCAAGTGTCAGGCAATCAACTACTGGAAAGAGCTCAGATAGGTCCCGAGCGATGTACAACCGTTTTGAGACACGTGTCAGGCCGTCAACTACTGGAAAGAGCTCAGATAGGTCCTAAGCACCTTCGTGCCTGCATTACTACCCACGTGTTTCCTGGTATACTTTATATTGATGTAACTAGTGTTTTGTGCTGCATTTATCTTCGTTTTGTAGCCAGTGATAATTTTTTTGTGGTAGAGGTATACATAGTAAGTACCGTACAAACCTTTTCTTGGGTCCATCCAAGCTGTCCCAATAAATCATTCAGAAATTTGGAAAATCCTGAAAACCGACTCACTTCCAGTCCCAAGCAGTTTGAATAAATGGTTATGTACCTGTAATGAAGTACTGTGCTTCAAGAATGCAGTAAGAGCCTAGTGACTAGCGGTCAGGCATACTAGCTCAGGGTCCCGCATTCGAGCCTCGGCATGTGCTGGCCACTTTTCTATGGTAATACCGCTGACTGGCCTAAGATCACCCACATGCTGCCATAACACTATCCTCGACGGGACTGCAAAGCTATATGCTTGAGGAGCTTCTGCTGGCAGCATGAGCCTTTCAATGTAACGAGGCGTCACTTAAAAAATCTAACCCGCGCTACTAACGAACGGAGGCCGATCATCTAAGGCCTCCATTGAGCCTACTGGCGCCACGGGTAAGCGAGGGGGAAAAAGAAAAGAAGAAGAAGAAGAAGAAGAAGAAGAAGAAGAAGAAAAGTATATAGCTTGGTTTCTAAAGTATCCTCTTAAAGTTTCTATCCATATCTCTATTTAACCTTTATTCGTCAGTGGTTTTCAATAGTTCAGTTCTATCACCAACTCTATTATTCATTAATCATCTTTTAAGTCAGTCACACTTATTACCCTTTGCAGTCATAAGCTGATGACTCTACCTTGCATTTTTACGACATGATTTAGCAGATATCCATCTCAATAGGAATTAGTGACTCACAAAAACAAAAACACAGAG
This sequence comes from Metacarcinus magister, assembly GCA_029783475.1. NCBI lineage: Eukaryota > Metazoa > Arthropoda > Malacostraca > Decapoda > Cancridae > Metacarcinus > Metacarcinus magister. The sequence continues at coordinate 7,569,315 of JAPQNM010000043.1, read as the reverse complement.
CATCCAGCTTCTGACTTTTCTATAATCTTTAAATGGGGCAAGGCAAACCTCATGACTTTGAATGCCTCAAAAACTCAATTCCTTATCTGCTTGGCATTACCTTCAAGACAACTATTTAATTTACTTCAATAACACTCGACTGTCCCCCTCCCTGGTGAAAGGCTTAATAGTACGACCCTAAGAGTATAAGGGTCATACCAGCATGCTTTTCACCAGATGATCGGCAGCCCTGGCGAAAGGTTTAATGTTACGACCCTTACACTTTTAGGGTCGTACTATTAAATCTTCTGCCAGGGCTGGCAATCGCCTGGAAAAAGGTTTGATGGTATTGCCCTAAGTGTCTTCAGTTAATTTTCCCCTCCCAGATTCTAACTCTACAACAAGGGTTATATCAACCGTTGTATGGAGTATGCCTCTCGCGTGTGGGTGTTCCACTCACACAGGCCTTCTGAACAGGGTGGAGTGAAAAGCTTTTTGTCTCATCAACTTCCCTTCTTTAACTGTCTTTAATCTCTTACACTCTACTATACTTATTTATAAAATTCTCAAACAAGAATGTTTACTGAGAGCTAAAGGGATTTACTTACACTTCATTACTGTCTTGATGGAGCGAATGAAATGGAAGATCTGAGTTTTGATGCCCGGCTCCTCTCCAAAGCCTTGGACATGTGAACCTCCCCAGCCAGGCACTGCAACATGATAATTTTATGCACAACTTGTCCTTTTCTGCATGTGAGGTAGCATCCACATCAATACAAGGAAGAAGAAAAAGAAGATGGAGAAAAGAAGAAAAAGAAGCAAAAGAAGAAAACTATACGCATAGTAATAGCATCTAGTTATCATAAATATTAAACAATATATATGTCTATGTGTGTGTGTGTGTGTGTGTGTGTGTGTGTGTGTGTGTGTGTGTGTGATAAATCTGCATATCTACTACTCAGACGATATTGATACAAATATGACGTCCTACATACTATACATAGTGTACTCAACACATCTGTAAATGTTTCAAGCAGTGCTCATCATTAAAAGTAAACCTAAGACATATATGGCAATCTGAAAAAAATCTAGAGCAAGATGCCTAACTTTTGGATAATAAAATATAAAAAGCTTATATAACCAAACCGGTAAATATTAGTAAGACGACCCATTCAATACCTCCTTACCTTCATAATGCACTGTAAATTCAACCTCAGATACTTGTTCAGATCACCTCAAACAGTTATGCCGCTGAATTACAGAAAAAAATATGAATATTTTTCTTTTCCTTCTCTTCGAAAAGTAGTTTAGTTTGGTTTTAACAAAGTTCTATTATTTGTCAATATAAGTTAAGGTATGGTTAATTTAGGTTTGGTTACGTTATGTTGATTTAGAAGCATTCAAATGTTTTCTATGACTAAAGTAGGGGGTTGTGCGAGGTGCAGAGGCCATTTTCTTTCGTAGCCACACACCATTCTGGTGAAGATGTAAATATTTACCGAAAAAAATTGCTTTGTTAGCATAACCTTCCCAGATCTGCAGTTAAATAAGCCTAACCAAAACTTACCTAATAAAAATAACGAAACCTAACAAAACCTAACTTAACTTAACCTAACGTAACCTTGAAAAAAAAAAAGTACTGTAATTCAGGTAAGTTCAGCGGCATAACTGTTTGAGGTGATTTGAACAAGTTTCTGAGGTTGAATTTGCTTACCTATGAGTATATAGTGGGGAATTAAGAAGCAGGCTTCTTGCAGTGCATTATAAAGGTAAGGAGATAATCGAATGGGTCGTCTTACGAGTATTTACCACCGAACCGAACGTAACCTAACCTAACCATAACCTAACCAACCTAGCATAACTTTAAAGACGCTTTGCGAGGTAAATAATAATGAGCACTGCCTAAAACCTTCACAGATGTGTTAAATACACTATGTATAATATGTAGGACTTCATATTTACATTGATTTCCGAGCAGAAGTTATAGAGACTTAGCCAAATTTTTTCTTTATCCTTTAAAATCATCAATACAGTAGCGTTCACTCTCTTTTCTCTTTCATATTGCTTAATCACTGTCATTTTGATGTTGAGATCAATGGACTTTCTTTCCTCCACAAGAAAGAGCACCAATTTAGCCCAGATAATAGATTTCCGCGTCTCTGAAAAAGACCGCTGACACCTGCGAAATATTCATCAAATTACTGAAATTACCTCTAGGGACAAGACCTAGTAGAGTGAAACTAAAGTATGTCGTGACGGGCACTTCATCTTCACTTACATTTTGATAAGAATCTCTCTTCATTCAAGACACACACAGCATTAAGGCAGAGTACCGCTGCTTCCAACAGATTGTAAATACCAAACGCCATGGTGGAGGTAAACAAACCGTGCCACAGCGGGTTGTCTTCTTCTTCTTCTTCTTCTTCTTCTTTTGACCTATTCCGCTTGATATCGCTTTGTAGGTCGTCTCCCGTCTACTTCTTTCTTCTATCTCTTTCTATAGATTTTGCTGCTCAATTTTGCTCAGTCAGTCTCTTTCTCCTTTCCCAACTCTGCAGCAAAAACTTTTTAGTACACTTCACCACTCTTTCAGTTTCGTTGTCTCCATACAATCCTAGTACAGTGGTGATTCCTCCATCCACTTCATCTAGTCTCTTGCTCCATTCTTCCCCCCCAATAATCTCTGTAATTCCTTCTACCAGCTGTCTTCTCTCTTCTTCGTATCTATCACAAACCACTACCATATGTTCTACCGTTTCCTTCACTCCCTTACATAATCCACAGCTCTGTTCCTTTTCATCCCTATTTCTACCATTCAGTTCTAAGGTGCAGCGCAAACAATGGTTTTGCGCAAATCTCAAATTCTTGACTGATGACTACAGACAAAACTCACAGTACCTTTAGTGGTGTTTATAACCATAACAATGTATATAGGTATCCTACTCAACATAATCATATAAGGTATTGCCCATGGCATTATGCAACAGCCTTTGAAAAGAAGATAGACTGGCAGCTGCAACAGTGTCAGCTGGCAAGGAATTCCAATTAGAGATACATCTTACACTAAAGAATCTCTTTTTACAATCCAAACGGCTATGAGGAAGATATATCTTAAAGGAATGACCCCTGGTACCAACTACTGGAGCCAGATGAAAGATATCAGACACATTAATAGCCGATAAACCATGAAATATTTTCTAGTACTTGATTAGGTCAGCCCTTACTAGACGTCCCTGAACAGAATATAAATCAAGGTGTTTCAGTCGGTCTGAATAGGAAAGAATCTCCAAGCCAGAAATATTCTTGGTCCATCTCCTTTGAACCGACTCTAGAAGTTTGAGGTCTTCAACATAACCCGAGAACCACACACAAGAAGCATAATCAAGTAAAGGTCTGATGTGTGAAATATAGATAGCTTTCATAAATCTGGGTGATCTATTAACAGTTGACTTCAGCAGATTAGTCGCTAGGCCACCTGCTTTATTGGTTATATTATATATGTGTTGGTGAAATTTCAAGGAGAGATCAACCATAATACCAAGATCAACATAAGACTGCACAAACTTGAGTGGAATATTGTTAATATAGTAAGAGGAGTAAAAAATTACAGGTAGTCAGAACCCCGCAGCAGTGTGAAAGATGTATGACATGGGAGAGAATGAAACTGGAGCATGTGATACTGGAATGTGAGAAGTATGACAGCGATAGAATGGAAATTATGCTTGTAATTCTGACTGACATGGGGTGTGAAGTGGGTGAAGTGACAGAGCAATGAGAGGATTGGCAGTGAATGGATGGTATTGCTGCTGGGACTGTCAGGATACGAATGCACGAGTGAGGAGTGATTGATACGGTGAAAGAGTTCCTCTAGAAAATGTGGTTTGCTAGGAGTAAAAATACGCAGTGAATTATTATTATTATTTTTTGGTCATTATATTCTTGACAGGAGCTACCGATAAGAAAGCCAGCCTTACGTTTCCTCTCGGCACGTGTGATATCAAGACCAAGACCATCTTTGATATCAATCAACACTCCTAACCTAAGTTCAAGTTCAAGTCCATTACCAAAACAATATTCATCTCAAATTCAGGATGGTTTGAGTTACACACAAATGTATTTTTGGCCACGATGCTGTTGCTCAGACTGGCACGACAGGCTCTTGTTGCACAAAACCCTGGTCATGGCTGTCATCTGAGAGGTGCAGTTAGACAAGGAAGGTCAACAGGAAAGTTCTGCAGCAATGGACATAACCATGTTTCACTTTTACATGATGCTGCACTCAACTCGGCAAATATTGTCAGGAGGATACATACAACAAGGTATGTAAATGATTGGTTAGGTTAGAAATAGTTAGATTTGGTTTTGGAAAGGAGCAATTTGACCCCCAGCGGATGGGCGTAGCCACTGGACGGCTGGATGCCGGACCTCAAATACCATACCAGACCAGGTGGCCCTAAGGAACAGGGATGGCAGGATTGGGACCAGCGGTGGATCACCATGGCTGTGAGGCAGGGCCTCTATACTACACTAACTAACTGGCAGTTGGGGGCAGCTGGCAGGCAGAACGGAAAAAGGGGTGGAATTGGTGGGGGGTTTTCTGGGATATTGATGCTTTTTTTTCTTTGAAGTCATTTAATTATGTGGAAAATTGTGAAATTGAGACTTGGTGATGTGATAGAAATACACTTTATGTTAGATATTCATTATAAAGTCATATAGCAATGTGGAGCAGTGTTTAGTAATAGTAGTTACGGGAAATAGTTAGGACAATAAGATAAATTTTATTTATGATAGATGTAAAGATATCTTAATCTAACCTGACATAATAATCTGATGTAGCCTAGGCCTAACCCTCGACCTCGTCTGTGTTTTTGTATTATACTTCCTCGACAACAGAAGTCGGAGTTAATTGAAAATTGATACCTAGAAGGGTTAGAGGTTGGCCACTATCGTGAAAAATATGAATCTATACATCTATCTATGTCTATTTATCTATATACCCAGCCTATACGCCCATTAAAGGGGTGTAGCAGAGACTGGCGTCCATGGAGCTTAGGGAGATTTTAATCTTCTCTCCCCCTCCATGCTTTGCCTTATAGAAGGAAGAAACATTACAGAGAAGGGGATCCCAAATCACCTCACTCCATCACTAATAGTCTCCTTTTATGATATGCAGAGAATATGGTGGCAATGTTCTTCTAACCTTGCCACTGATGTGCAACCAAGCCAGGTATTGATTTTTTAAGAAATATTTTTTTATAACTTTTAATGGCTTGCAGTTCTCAAGAGTAATTTTTCCACCGTAATTTTGCAGTTGATCTTTTTGAAGGTTTTTAAACTGTACAATGGATATCAGACAGGAAGGCAGCCTGTGTGTGCTTGTATGTATGAAAGTCTATGAGATATGTTGGGATGCTACTTTAAGATATCTCAAATAATACATTTTTATTATACATACTATTCTTAACTAGTCTAACCTGTCTCCAGGCCTCAGCAGGTTAATCCAGCCTTATTGGCCATACTGCGGCCAGCCAGCAAATTCATTGCTATCCTAGTGGGCCGGGGCTTCAGGAAGTGGTGGCAGGCATTGCCTAAGCACAAGCGGCAGATCTTCATTGATCACTTGCAGCGAAACAGAGTGCGTTATGCTGGTAAGTTCAGTGTATTATTATCCACTTATCCAATGACATATATAGGATTGGATAGTAAGCTTTGCAATTATCTTTCAAGAGGGATCCCATATGTTCTTGTTCCTTATTTTAACCATTGATGTGCTTCTATATGTGAGAATAAAGGTACATATTCCTTCTTTCCTCCACCAGTTGGGAGCAGTATGGTGGGGATAGCAGGCTGTCTATACTACCACAACCATGTCACCATTACCCCCTACACTGGTAGGCGCAGGTTTATGTTTCTCATGTCAAATGAGGTCTTATCCATGTCCAGCGAACTCTATGAAATGGTGAGTAACCTTGTGTCTTGTCCCATGACTGCTGAGCAGATATAACTTGTGAAATGATATCATGATTATCATCAGCCAGGCAAGGCTGCCGCACCACCTTAACATATCCTCACAATGTCTACACCTATATAATGCATACAAGACAATAGTAACACATCAAGCATTCAAGTTCTGCCCCAACAAACAGAAACTAGCTGTAGATATTGTACCTTGTATCTCACTTTCTTCATAAATTCCGTCCTGTGGTCTCCTTTTTCTCATATTATTAAGTTAGAGTTGTAGTAAACAGATAATCTTGTCATAAACCAAAAGGCCACGTGTTACAACTGCCTCTTTTATAATCATCATATAATCCTTTTATGGCTCCCAAAGGTAATTGATAAATTTTCTTCTTCTTTTTCCTCGTGCTCTTTATATTTATTCAGTGTAATTACTGTTGATCTCACTTCTAAACTAAGAGAAGTAGGAAAGAGGGATAACATTTTTTTTATTAGTGATTTAAGTTTATTGGTGCTGATAGGGTATATAAATTTGTTATAAAGCATATCATTTTCTCCATTGAGTATTCATTCTTAAAACTTAACAGCATGAATTTGAATAATATTTTTTTGACTCAGTGGAAACTTAAGCAATAATGAAATCGCTCAGGAAACAGGGCTTAGAGGAAATATGTGTGAAGGTATTATAAGACATATATTAGGAAAGTACTGCCACTATAAAGCTACATAAGGTCAGCAAGAAAATACCAATAAATGAAGGGGTCATACAAGGTGACATTTCTCCTAAATTGTTTACATCAGTATTAGAGGAAGCTTTTAAGAACTTGGAATAGAAAGAAGCAGGAATTAAGATAAATGGAAAATATCTCAATAATCATTGATTTGCTGATGATTGTGTTCTCATGAGCGAATCTACAAATGAACTACAGCAGATGATTTTGCAATTGCTCAGAAAAAAATAAAAAGTACACATAGACAAACATGAAGAAAAAAAAGGGGATGTTCAACAATTACATAACAAACCATGAAATTGAAGTAGAGGATGAAGTAATATAATGTATTCAGGAATATATTACTTAGGTTAAGAAAATCAGTGCATCTAGATCATGAAAAAAAATCAAAACAAGAATAAGAATGGGATGAAGTGCTTTTGATAGACAACATAATATTATGAAACTGTATCTCCCGTTATCACTGAAGAGAATGGTATATAATCAGTGCATCTTACCAGTACTAACACATGGATAGGAAATCTGAAGTCTTACTGTAATGACCATAACTCAGGTAAACATCAGCAGGTAACCAGCATTTTGCTCTCTGTCATTTAGGTGTTTATTGCACATTTTGCTCTTGTTAGCATGACCAGCAGAGAGGTTGGCGAGGCAACACACAAAGACCTCACTCATTCTATCTCTCCATTAAGGTGAGCAGAAGCTACCCTCATTTGAGGGTATTAGGAAGAGATCTCCTTATATGCCAATTGTGCCTTTTAATTAGGTAGAAGTAGAGATAGGATGTTAGATATTTCTTGAAGTATGATACTGTGTTGACAGTGAGGCAGACGAGGCTGTCATTGCCCATGCCTTGGTGCCTGGTCGTGCCTGATGGGGCTTGATGTTGGTGGTGTTAAAGGTGTATAGCATGTGGTAGCTTCTTTTAATTATATTTCTAAATACCAGTGCTCACGTTTGTATTCCTTCTGCGTGTGCCTTGAAAATTGACCGTTGTTTCAGTGTGACGCTACATCAAGAAAGTACTGGAACGGAATCATCAGAGTATCTATAGTGAAATGAAGAGAATAATGGTTGGCATTAAAATTGAAGGTTAGGAAGATAACCTCATCGATTAGAGAGCATACCAAAGTTGAAGACATTTTGATTACAATTGAAAGAAAAATTGGAACTGTCTTTTTGATTATGTGATTAATAGCACCAAGTGTTAATGGATGTAACAGTAACTATGACTGGTATATGAACCTAGGTAAATAGACACACAAGAGCAGAGGATTGCTGACTCTTCCTACTCCTGTCAAATTCCAAGGTCACAACTCCTCAAATTACATCATTGCCATTCTCTGTGAATCAAAACAGGGTCATTCATTGTTACAGAACACTAGCCTAAGTAGTCTACTTTCCTCTAATGCTTGGAATAGATATAGATGATGATTGACTACAACCTAGATATCTGGAAATAAGAATTAGGCAAGAAGGTATTCATGATCTCTACATAATGTAATTCCCAGCACAACATTTGCAGACTATGCAGCAGTATGCCGATCTCATGTTGCCTCAGGATCATCCGATGGTGGACTGTGTGTGTAGGGTTGGCAACAGGCTGCTGCAGGCTAACAATACCATGCCAGAGCTCTATACAAAGACATGGACAGTTTCCTTGATAGATGACCCTCTCATGAACTGCTTTGTGCTGCCGGTGAGTTAACTCCTTTCTCTCTTTTTTTTTTTTCTTCTTTTTTTTCCCTTTTCTCTTTATGTATGTATATATATATATATATATATATATATATATATATATATATATATATATATATATATATATATATATATATATATATATAAAGTGAGGGTACACGCTATAGCTGCGCGTAGCCGCGGGCGCTCATCTCCCGTCGCATTGGCCTTTGAGCCTGTGGTGGAAATTAATCCGTTACGTTGGGACACAGGGCCACTATGACATCTGACTATCCACAGTTTATCTTCCCCAGGTTTCCCCAGGTACCCATTTATCTACCAATCCGTTTGGAAGGATGAACAGCTGGGTGAACTGTGCGCCCACTGCCTTCATCCGGGATCCAACTCGGGCCAGCGGATTATGGTCAGACGTGCTAACCACTGCCCACTGAGGCGATATATATATATATATATATATATATATATATATATATATATATATATATATATATATATATATATATATATATATATATACTCCACTTTTTTTCTTCCGTAACTTCACCTTTCCTTTCTTCCTACCTTTTTTTTCTTACTTGTCCCCTAAAGAGGGTATGTGAGACAAGGTGCACAAACACACATCCATGTATACATACGCAAACACTCCTCTCACTTTACTCTTCCTCATATTTGATTATATGTACTTATTTAAGTACTTGTAATTTGTTTCAGTAGCTTCAGTACTAGTATGGATTATAATTTCCTCGTCCTTTTCTTCAAATTCATGTTGTGTTCATATATGTATGCCTGAAATTCTATGCTTATATAAAGGCTAGCCCTCAAAGATGAACATATGCTAATGTATGCCATGTTAAATGGCTATCATTAAATGATTTAAATGATTTAAATGTAATCCCTGGCTAACAGTGGGTTCTCCAACTATGGAGTTTGCTTATGCAGTTATATATGAATTATGTACAGCAATTTACCAACTGTGGCATCCACATTCTCCGTCACTCATGGATTCCAGATTTTGCTGTGTTGTTACTTGCTAAATAAGTAATCACCTAATCATCTATCATCTTCATTTATCATAGTTATCCACTTTCCCTTTATCATCAAGAGCCCAAAATGTTCAGGAAACAAGTAGTGTTGGTGAGAAGCCAGATGCTGATTTTGTGTGAGCATCTGGCAACCAAACACTGGAAGTGGTATCTGGTCCCAGTGTTCAGATGCCAAAATTGTGTCAGTGTGAACCAACCTTAATGGATGTCAACAAATCTATTATAAGGCAGGAAGAACATTACATATTTTTTGTATTTATCTTTTGCTGCTTTGGCCATGGATTCCCTTCCCCTATTTCCCCATGTATAGATAACCTCACTCACAGCATTGGTTTTAGGAACATAATCCCTGAGGCTGATGGGGGATAACTGTACATAATCATATTTACGTGTTCATTTACATTTGTATATAATTTGTTTTATATGCATAATCATCTTCATTACAGACTGGTGACATTGTCATGTTCAGAGGAATGATGGAGGCCCTTGATAATGATGATCAAGTGGCAGTAATTCTTGCCCATGAGATGAGCCATGCCATCTTGGAGCACTCAGTGAGTACAGGCAGCCCTCAACTCTGCATGGGGAAAACCTCTCTATATGTGGGATTTCCTTTTTAGGTATATTTTGATCAACATACGTACCTCAGTAATTTATTATAAAAAACACAAAGTTAGCCTTAATTTAACACCAAATGATGCATCTTCCTTTGTTTCATCACCAGGTCACAGCATCATTAATATTTTCCCTTCACCCCATCCCAGGTTGAGCACATCAACCAAAGCTACCTGCTGGATCTGGTGATTCTTTTCCCTGTGGCACTCATCTGGGCAGTCCTTCCCAGTGATTTGCTTGCTGTGGTCTCTCATTGGCTACTCAACTTTGTGGTGAAACTATTCCTCACACTACCCTACTCCAGGATCATAGAGTCAGAGGCAGACTACTTGGGTCTGTGTTTGGCTGCCAAGGTAATGCATAAATTTAGAATTATCTTGTAATAAAAAATAACTTGTATTTCCCATTGTAAGTACAGTAGAATCTCGCAGTACAAGTGAACCATTGTACGAGTAAGTAATTTGCTTTACGAGCTGCGGCTTGTGAGTATTTTTGTCTGGGAACACGAGTGGAAATCCGCAATATGAGCAAGCTTCATACTGCCCGTTGCTAATCAGCACTGAGCTCGCATGTGCTCCCCCCAACAGTAATGCCTCTGTTTTCACAGTTCACATGTTCAGCTCATTGAGGAAATATCAGGATTGTTTTGTTCAAGTGATTTTTCTCTGTTTCGTGCATTTTTTGGCATTATTTTGTGTTAGTTAATTGTGTTAGCCATGAGTCCGAAGAAAGTTAGTGCAAAGCATAGTGCTGATAAAAAGAAAAAACTTATTAGGATAGAGTTGAAGAAGGAAATCATCAAAAAACATGGCAGAGGAGTGCGTGTAGTAGACTTAACACGGCAGTTGAATTCGGATTCATGATTACTTGTAGAGACAGACAGACAGACAGACAGAAATGTTATGAGGTGCTAGTTCCTAAACTTGGACTAAAGAAAATCCATATACTTAATGTTGTTTCCTTTGAATTTCTTCCCTCTTGTGGCTATGTAGTACATCGAAACTTATCTTCCTGGATGATGTCGGGAACTATTTGCGATTTGGCTTGGGGGTCTTCAGCATTTTCGAAATGTCTGCCTTACATGATCATTTTAATTCTATCAATCTTTCTATAGTCTCTGATGCTTTGGTCTGTGGGAACATCCTCCAAAGGCTGAAAGAGCCTCGATCCATCCCTATCCATACACTCCTTTGCTTGTTCAATTCCTCCCACTCTATCAGCAACCCTTTCATGCATTTACTCCTTTACCCTATCCTTCCATCTTATAACTGGTCATCCTCTTCTCCTAGGATCCTCAGTTCCATTACTGGAAACAAAAATAGTCACAGGGACCCATATCTGGGTAGCAAGGTAGAAGGAAAGCACTACCATGATGCTAATGGCAAAAAATTTACTGAAAGTGCAGTCGTGTGTGTGTAGACACATTGTCACGATATAGCAACCAGTTTCATAATACCCAAAGTTCTGATTGTTTTTGCCACCCATTCTCCCTCATGCTTTGTAAGGTCGAGAGAGAAATGTTGGTTGTTTGTCTATCTTTTGAGGTATAAATTCCCTGTGAACAACATCTCATTCAGAGAATATGATCAGCTTGCTCTTGATGCTGCTTTTCACCTAGCCTTTTTTTGGTATGTGGACTCTTTTCTCTACGTTACCTCGTTTCTGGGTTATACCCAGAGCTTCATTTGTCATCATCAATTATGATGATAAGATATTTTTATTATATTCAATCTAATTTTACAAATTCTGTCAGATGAGCCTCCTGTACCAGGCTATACGGCTTACTGCAGGGCAGCTTCAAATTCTATACCGGACCAGGTGGCTCTTCTGAAGGAAGACTCTCGGACCGGCAGCAGCGGTGGACCACCACAGCTGTGAGGAAGATCCTCTAAATTCGACCAAGCAAACCAAGCAAGACTTCTAAGTGCTGCTGTTGTTGGTCTGCAGTGAGCACATATGGCACAATTTTGCTGCCTCTTTGTTAGAATTTTTAGTCAAAATGTTGTGACATGAACTAGATGGTAACAACACTCTTGATGTCATCAATGCCTTGGCAATGAAAGATTTCATGCACTTGTGTCACATTTTTGCCTGTCACTGATGTTGAGTGTTCTGAATGTGGATCATTGTCAACAGTTTCTGCTGGCCTTGAACTGTGAAAGCCCCGCATTCTGCTTGATTTCCAAAAGCTAGCTTAAGCATTTTATGTGTTTCAGAGGCTGTTTTGCCAAACTTGGAGAAAAAGTTTAATGTACACTATTCTTTTAAACGAGTCCATTTTCCAACCCAAGAAAATTGACACTCAACATACATGTTTGCTTATTTGCTAATCTGTCTATCTATCTGCCTATCCATTTTTCTCTTCCTGTCTATATATTCATCTGTCTGTTTATCTATTTATGTTTGGCTTCTTTTCTTATTATTCTTTCTACTGTAACCTTGTGTCTTATTGACACCCATATTCCTCAGGCCTGCTATGATGTACGGGAGTTCAGTGCATTGTGGGGTAAGATGGATGTGCTGGAAAAGATCAAGGAAAAAAATGGTGAGGGAACAGATGCTCTTCCATGGATGTCCACTCACCCGACTAATGAGGACCGCCAAAGGGAACTGAATAAACAGATGACTGAAGCCCTTGACCTACGCCAATCCTGCAAGGTGAGTCTTATCCATAGTCTACTAGGAATAGGGAGATGGATTCGGTGGTAGTATTTTTTATGTATTATATGTATAATGATAATATGATACTAAAGCCTACTTCTTTTCCCACCCGAAGTGCCCTCCCTTGTCACTTAGGGATCCTCGAGAGCCAATCAAGAGGCTGCAGCAGGTAGTAGCACAGAAAGATGTGCAGATGTCATCAAAGGCCATTCCTTTGGCATCACCCTCAGGAGAGGTTGTCAAATATCCTACCTTATCATCTTCCTCCTCCTCCTGATCCTCATCCTTATTTTACATCTATTACCTCTCCTTCACCATCACAGTTACCACCACCATCGTCACATTGTAGTTATCATTGTAACCCATTTTACCATCATCTGATAGTAGAGAGCAAGTGAGTTTTTTATACATGGCCAGGTGACTTATGTTCAGAGGTGTGTATCATTATTTCAAAATGTAAAGCCATTACCACTATACTCTCAAAAGTGTAGCATTACTGCTCCTCAAAGTGTAACAATGCTTCTCTTATTGGAACCACTACTAAAGTAATGTAGCAGCCACTACCATTACTTTTTTTGGGGTGGTGGGAGGCTTAACCTCACAATTAATTTATTCATTTTGATCTTGGATCCTGTTGACAATGACAACATTATTTATCTATATTCAATAAAATTCCTATCATCAAAACAATCAATCAATCACTGGGGGCATACGCCGAGGGGCACGCCAACCCCAGTGGTCAGCCCACGCAAGTCTCCGTGCAGGGCCTCTTCCCATACCAAGTAACTCCCAACAGGAAGCCTCGACTTGTCCCAACCAATAACTATATGGCCTCTTCCACTCCGGGTTATCCCTTTCAGAGACAACTCTACAAGCAGGATCAGCTTCTGGGTAATGTGCCACATGCCTGTATAGCCAGCATTGGCATTGGCGGACTATGCTGGTAATAGGCAAAGGTGGGCACCAAACCATTAATCTGTTAATCATTAATTAACGAAATTAACATTTTTGTTAACGATTTAACTTTTAAGTTAATTTTGGAAATCATTATTGGACTAATTAACTTCCATTACATTTAACTTCTATTAACTCAAGTCCGTTAACCCAAAAAACCTAAGATAGGCCCAAAACTATGAAATTAGGTGGTTTTAGAGCAAAAATTTATTTATTTTTTCTATAATAAAAATTAACGTTAACAGTTTATCGATAACTCCCGTTACATTTTTAAAGAATTAACTGATTAACGGTTATCGAAGTTAATTTTTTGGTTAACAGATTGACGGTTAACGAAGTTAACATTTTGATCAACGGCGCCCACCACTGGTAATAGGCCTTGATTCAGTCTCACGGAGAGAAATGTCTCCCTGAACCCTCATGTAGATGCCTTGTCTTGGCTACCATCTTTAAGGAGATATAGATATGAATATAAATTTAAATCTATCTATCTATATACCCAGTGTAGATAGATAGATAGATAGATTTGTATTCGGGGATTGTGGTTAATGTTGATTATGATTTTGTTATTTATAAACCTGGCTTAAAATCAAAACAAGTGTATGTGTTGTAAGATTTATGGTCTTATGACTTACTTATTCCTGGTTGTATTAAGAGTAGTAACAGATGGGAAACCTGAACTCAGTCTGCCTTGAAGTTCAGGGACAGGGACTGCATAAACTTCATAGTCTGTCAGTAAGATACTACATGTAGCTTGGGGTCGTATGCTGTGTGAATTCAATGAGGTGTAAAGCCTTTAAGGCCTCTTTGATGATCAAATCTATCAGAGTTATATGGTGTGAATGGCTTTAATAGTCTTGTGTCTTCAAATGAAGGATACTTTCATTGCCCATTAGTATACTTTTTGTATCAGCAAACATATTTTGTTGAAAATGTATATTTTGTAAAATATATAGTGAATTATTAAAAATATTATATTTCTTTGTATCTCCTTGTTCCAGTAACAAAAGGCAAGGCCTGATGAGCAGGGTGTTGTTGGACAGTCAAACATTCAGGCAATAAACTCCCTGTGAACATTTTGAATTACTTATTTCTTAACAGACCTAGGGATATAGAAAGACCCTAGTTCATAGTTTAAGGTGGATTTAGTATGGGTCATCTGTATGCATTTTTGACATAGGAGATCAAAGTTGGCCACTGAGAAAGATTTATGAAGAACTGGCGAAGAAGATAAAATAGATGCATGAGAAGAACTAGTACGTCTAATAATCAACTGTGATATCAAGATTAAAATCAGGATTGTTATTTTCACGCGGTTATATAATTCCTGGAAGAAAATGTGGTTACTATATATAGGTGTAGATAGAAAAAAATTTTTAAAATTTGTGAAGGGAGAGAATGGATGTATGAATGGAAGGTGATGAACAAAAGTAAAGAAGGGTTAGAGTGGGATGTGGAAAAGTGAGATACGTAGACAAAACAGTGAAAGGTGTAGAAGAGTAAGTGGAAGACTGAGATGGAACGAAAGAAGACTTTGGAATGGTACACAGAGAAAGAGGCCCCAATGTATAAGGTGATATGATGGAAGCCTGGGTGGTGATCTTCTCTTCCGAGGTAGGACACAGTGTATGTATGTGAATGCAAGGAACTACAGATGGTCCGAGTCCCGTAGCAAAATGTGCCATATGTGTGACATGGGAGAGGATGAGACGGTAAAGCATGTGGTACTGGAATGTGAAAAGTATGACCGTGACAGAATGGAAATGATGCGTATGATTCTAACAGAAATGGGACGTGAAATGAATGAACTATGAAGTGATTGAAAGAACTGGAAGGGAATGGATGGTGTTGTTGCTGGGGCCTGGGACTGTGGGGAGACGAGTGAACGGATGATTAACGCGGTGAAAGAGTTTCAGGAGAAAATGTGGTATGCGAGAAACTAGGGCGTGTAATTAAAATATGCATCTTTTTTTCTGTGTGCTTTCCATTTTTTTTTTCTTTTCCCCCTCACAGGAGCCGCCGATATAAAAGCCTGACTTGAAGGAAACTTCAAGTCACTTCAAGTACTTAAGGCCTCTTCTATTTGCGTGAATCCGTTTCAGATCACTGAATCTGGGTGGGGCTTGGCCGCTCTGGGCGGGGCATAGCCGCAAAATCGTGTTCTATTTACCATCTTAACCCGTGATCTGTAACAGAGTCATGAATCCGTCGAATCTGTTTCTGGAGGTGGGTTATAGCAGACGACACTCGTTCGCGGGTTTTATGCACCAGTCTGATCCAGCCTCTTCTCGGAATTTAATATTGATATATACCTCCAATAAAACAGTGTATATATACAAGGAAGATAGTAAGCGGTAGAGAAACGTAGAAATGTTGCTGTAGACACAGAATTGAATAATAGTGGTGATGAATACCAGAAAGAAAGGAGATATATAACAGCAGCCTCTTCTCGGAATCAATTATTAATATATACTTCCAATAAAACAGTGTATATTGTTACGGCACACCCCCTTTTTTCACTTCCCCTCCAAGGCAGGGTGTCGCCAAAACACGTTACCTCTCCTTACCTGAGGTAACGCCTTCCTGGGGCTCGTGTAGCGGGGGTTGGCGAGACGGGAAAAGGGGTGTTTTTACACAAATCACACACAGACAACACTATTTTCCTTTCCTGGTATATTTACAAACAACACGCTTACAGGGTACAGCACAATAGTACAGACTCAGGGCACAAAGTTCCCCACAAGAGGTTCACCCAGAACACACAGCCTCCACAAGTCCACACACAGCAACCTCCACAAGTCCATGCACTCCCTTAGTGAGGACAGGGCCTAAGGAAGCCAGGGATGCCATTTCTCCGGCCACCCTGTCCGCTTCCATCCAAGGCCCTGCCCTTCACTCGCCCAGGATGCACACAACAACCTCCACACAGCCAGTCAGCCACTCCCTTTAGTGAGGACAGGCCTAAGGAAGCCAGGGATGCCATTTCTCCGGCCACCCTGTCCACTTCCATCCAAGGCCCTGCCCTTCACTCGCCCAGGATCGGCCTTCCTCCGCTGTGTCCCTCTGTCTCTGTCTCTCTCACTCCCTCGCTCCTTCTCCTTCCAACAACCAGCCACGTCTCTCAAACACACCCCACCACGACTGCGTATCGCTGAAAACACAGATACGTAGGTCGCCTTATCTCTGACACATGTCAACTCTCACACGGACCCCTACAGGGAGACCTGAGTGACCCACCGCTCCCTGCCTCTACACAACTACACTTACAATAACTATTTACACAACACTATTTACATGCTAAATGCGTCGCCGCAACAATATATACGAGAAAGATATTAAGTGTTAAAGAAATGTTGCAGAAATACTACTGTAAGCTTAAAATTGTATAATAATGGTGATGAATACCAGAAAGAAAGGAAATATAACAGCAGCCTCTAACCAGATTATTTGTTTTCTTTGAATTTTGATATATATACTCTCGAGAAAACAACTTACATGTGCGTGGATGAGATTAAATGGTAAAAAAAATGTTGCATAAATGATAGTGTAGGTACAAAAATATGTATAACCGTAGCAAATAAATAGTTAAATAAGATATCCCCAACGTTTTTTTTGGTTAAGGGGAAGCTCTACTCGGGAGTTTTACATTGATATACACAAACGATTCTGACACTCATTACCGTCGCAAATAAATAGTTAATAAGATATCCACATTCCCCATCTCCCAATGAGGCCATGTGGGGATGTAAAGTTTTTTGGGCGGGTGTGAAAGTGAAGTCTTACCCAAATCTAACCTAACCAGGGTAAGCCTATCGGCGCCACAGGTTAGACATATATAAAAATAAGGGGTATTTCTTTACAACTACTGCTCCACCTCTTTATTATAAATATGAAGTCTTACATACTATACATAGTGTACTCAACACATCTGTGAAAGTTTCAGGCGGTGCTCACCATTATTTACCTCGCAAAACGTCTTTGAAGTTATGTTAGGTTATGTTGGTTAGGTTAGATTAAGTTAAGGTTAGGTTAAGGTTGTTAGGTTAGATTGCTGTTATGTTATGGTTATGTTAAGTTAGGTTAGGTTCGGTTCAGTTAGGTTCGGTTATATAGCATTTTTACATTTTATTACCCAAACCCAGAACAAATCTAAGTTATGAACCCTAACTTTTGGGTAATAAAATGTAAAAATCTTATATAATCGAACCTAACTGAACCGAACCAAACCTAACTTAACCTAACCATAACCTAACCTAACAACCTTAACATACCCAAAACTTAACCTAACCATAACTTAACATAACATAACCTAACTTCAAAGACGTTTTGCGAGGTAAATAATGGTGAGCACCGCCTGAAACTTTCACAGATATGTTGAGTACACTTTGTATAGTATGTACGACTTCATATTTATAATAAAGAGGTGGAGCAGTATTTGTAAAGAAATACAAAAAAAAGTTTTATATAGTATATATTTTTTATACATTGAAAAGGTTAAGGGACAACAAAAATAAGTTAAAAAAATCCCTCTTGTCGCCATCCTGTAAAGACGACAGTAGGAGAAATAGAAGCAAGGGGTGGAAGTCTGGTTAACAAAGGTGTCTTGACACTCCTCTTTTGAAAGAATTCAAGTCATAACCAGGTAATAAGGCACTTATTAAAGGCAGGAATACAATGTCTTGATTATAGACTATCAATCAATATCAGAAATATAATGAAAGAATCAGCATGTGCACTATTTTAACCCAAGACACTTTGTATTAACCTCGCGGCTCATTAGACCTGAATCTACTTTTCAAGAATCTAATGGTGTTTTCAATAACACATTTAGTTATATAATTTTTTTTATTGTACAATAAGCCGGTTGCTGATAATTAGGGGTGCCGCTGTCGCCCTAAATGCATCAGGTAATGAAAGCTGTAACTCTCAACACTTCCATGAAACTTTGGTCAGTCAGGTTGAGATAGGAGCTAAATTTGATGTTAGTGACCACCACGAAATTAGATTCAAGATTAATGCAAAGAGGGAGATAGAACAAAACACTGCTTTAGTACCAGATTTTAGAAAAGCCAATTACCAGGGCCTCAGACACCACCTCCAGAGTATAGATTGGGAGGGAATAGGAGTAGGCAGAGAGGAGGATCAAAACATTGAGGTAGAATTACATTATAATAGCATAGTTAGGGAAATTCATACAGGGCAGGAACAGTATATACCTAAGAGGAGGATTAGGTCAAATAGAAATGATCCAAAATGGATGAATAGCAGCATTAGAAGGGAAATTGGATTAAAAAGGGGACTCTATAGGAGAATTAAAAGGGGAGAAGTACAAGTAGTAGGGCAGTATAAAGACCTAGCTAGGAAAGTTAAAAAGGATATTAGGACTGCAAAGAGGAATTATGAGGTTAGGATAGCTAGAGATGCCCAGAAGGATCCAAAGGGATTCTATCAGCTGTACAAGGCTAAAACAAAGGAAAGAATAGGACCTCTTAAAGGAATGGATGGCAGGTTGATAGAAAATGGTGAGGAAATTTGTAAGGAATTAAATAAATACTTCTTGTCCGTATTTTCTCAGGAAGAGTCGGGTAGGGAACTGGAGCCAGTACAGATCTTTAGGGGACAAGAGGTTGATAAATTAAGCGAAATAGTCATAAGTAGGGAAGTAGTTAGCAAGGAAATAGATAGACTTAAAAAGACTAAATCTCCAGGGCCGGACGACATTTTTCCGAGGATTCTTAGGGAATGTAGAGAAGAACTCGTTGAACCCATTGCGATGATTTTTAGAAAATCCCTAGACACAGGAATAGTTCCTAGGCTATGGAGGCAGGCAAATGTAGTTCCTATATTCAAGAAAGGAGATAAGGCAGAAAGTAGTAACTACCGCCCAATTAGTTTAACATCAGTGGTAGGCAAGATGTTAGAAGCTATCATAGCAAGGGCAATTAGAAAACATTTAGATGAACACAAGCTAATTAGACATAGTCAACATGGTTTTAGCAAGGGGAAGTCCTGCCTGACAAATTTATTATCCTTCTATAGGGAAGTATTTGAAACCATAGATAAGGGGGACGAGTATGATATAGTTTATTTGGACTTCAGTAAAGCCTTTGACAGAGTACCCCATAGGAGACTGTTAAGTAAAGTCAAGGCTCATGGCATAGGTGGGAAGTTACTAGAGTGGATTAGGGGATGGCTTACTAGTAGGGAACAGAGGGTACAGATTAATGGGAAGAAATCAGAATGGGGTAATGTCACTAGTGGGGTACCACAAGGATCAGTACTAGGACCATTGTTATTCATAATCTATATAAATGACTTAGAGACAGGAATAAACAGTGATATCAGTAAATTTGCCGATGACACAAAGATAGGAAGACCAGTAAAGAATTTAGATGATGCTAGGATGCTGCAGGATGACTTAAATAGGCTGTACGAGTGGTCAGAGAAATGGCAGATGCAGTTTAATGTTAACAAGTGTAGCATTATGAGTGTAGGTAAAGGTAATAGGTCTGTAGACTACACATTAAATGACAATACCTTAGGAAAGTCATATAGTGTGAGGGACTTAGGAGTTCAAATAAGCAGTGACTTGCGCCCCAGGGAACAGTGTATTATAGCTAGAAATAGAGCCAACAAGATAATGGGATTTATTAGTAGGTGTGTGACAAATAGGAGTTCTGAGGTCATTCTGAGGTTGTATTTAGCGCTAGTAAGACCCCACTTAGATTATGCAGCTCAGTTTTGGTCCCCTTATTATAGGAAAGATATAGGCTCCTTGGAGGCAGTCCAGAGAAGAATGACCAAGATGATTCAGGGGCTGAGAAATTTACCCTACAAAGATAGGTTAAAACGTCTTAATCTCCACTCCCTAGAGAGAAGGAGGGCAAGAGGGGATTTGATTGAGGTTTTCAAATGGGTAAAAGGAATTAATAAGGGTAACATTGATCAGGTTTTAGAATTTAGTAGTCAGGATAGGACACGTGGAAATGGGTACAAGCTAGAAAAACTTAGATTCAGGACAGACATAGGTAGATATTGGTTCACTAACAGAGTGGTGAACGATTGGAATAGGCTGGGTAGACACGTAGTAAGTGCTGAGTCAATAGATAGCTTTAAAAGACGGTTGGATCAGAGTATGGATAGGGATGACAGGTGGGATGGCTAAATATTGGATTATTCCAAGGGTGGGGGGCAAGGAGCTGCCTCGTGTAGGTCATTAACTGGCCTCTTGCAGTCTCCTCATTTCTTATGTTCTTATGTTCCTCAGAGAAGTGACTAGTGTGACGGCTGGGCAGCGACTGGCCTCTCATTGTTATTGTTTTGATCCAGCGAATCCAAAACAGATTCTGATGTTCTATTTGCACCCACCGAATCCAAAACAGATTCGGATTCAGAGCAGAATCCGGAGTAGATTATTGGGAACAAATAGAAGAGGCCTTTAGAGTATGCATCTTTGATTTATTTAGTTTCTTTTTTTCTGTGTACTTTCCTTTCTTTTCCCTCATTCCCCTCACAGGAGCTGCCGATAAAAAGGCCTGACTAGGAGGAAGTTCAATCTTGACCAAGTCACCTGTTACATCAAGATCAAGATCAAGATACAAGTTTAAAAGATCAAGTAGTGTAAGTTTCATTTCATCTGTATTTTTCCTCTATTTCTTTAGTGTCCGACAGTTTTGAGGTAATAATTGTTGTAAGTAAATATGTAAAGATAATGCAGGAAAAAGGCATGTGTAATACCACGTTCTGTAATAACGAAGACTTGTGTCGTAACAAGTATAGAATGGATTGATTACACGGATTTTTCATCGGTTTGTTTAATGTTTATTCCTTTACTTGGCTCTCAATGTTGGAGGTTGACTGTCCAATACGAGCATGTCAAGTACAGGAATACAGTATTATAGAATGCAGGATGTTGCCTACCTAGTACTTGATTCAGTTAGGTTAGGTTGGTATTGCAGAATCGGAATACAATCTAGTAAGGACTTGTGTTCTTTGTTTAGATATTGCACTTTTCAATAATCAGAAATAACTTATACATGAAATTTAAGAATGTTGGGGAACTTAACCCTATTTTCCCCATATGTTCTTAAGTCCGACATAGAAATCTAGCTTTACACGAGCAGCTCAGCAGGAACCTAACTCTCGTGTTAACAGTAAACTTTTTTTTTCTCCACTAGTGTATATCTTTTTTTATCCCCTCAAGGCTGGCTCCAGATAAGTTTTTCAGTGTCTAAAGAAAATGGATGTTTCAGAAATAGACATGTTTACTACCAGACATACATTTTAACTGCAGTTGTCTTTTTGCAGCTTATCACAACCTTGGTCTCCCTGTTGTGAATTCCTTGTCTGTCAGCTGAGAACAAGGAAGGATGAGTGATCAGGATGGCAGTGTTGAGAATGAGCAATGTGGAGGAGAGAAGCTACACGTTGTAAAGGGTGCCCTCCATAATGCCATCACCAAGGTGCTGGGAGGATGGAAGGTGTCACTGCTGGCAGCGTAAGATTATCAAATGTTGTGTAACAGTAACCGTGGAAGGAGGGTTTTCTGCAATTAATGTGCAATTATATTGGTGTTTGGGATTAATGTTAATGAAATCTCATTTGACATATTACACCTCTATTACATATGCTTGCCTTATACATAAATGTACTGTTAACTCTTCCCCAACACGACAGTTAGGTCCATGAGCACATTGTGGACGACAAATTTCATGCATGAAGTTAGATTTTAATGGGATACAAATTAAGAACTACACACACACACACACACACACACACACACACACACACACACGGAGACAGTTTTACCGAAAGAAGTATAGATACATGGAATGGACTGAAGGAAGAGGTGACAATGGCAAAGAATGTACATCAACTGAAAAAAAAACTGAACAAATATGAATATGGAGACAGGACCACACGAGTGTAGCTCTGGCCCTACTACAACTTGGTAAACTAGGTAAATACACAAACACACGCGGAAGGTCATGCGTCACCAATTTTTAAAGTTTGTACTAGAGTGATAGATATAAGTAACAAGAAAGAGATTGATAGGTGTATTGTATATATTTAGACATTCAATAAGCTTTTGCACAGGAGATTATTATGGAAGTTGGAATACATTGTAGGACTGCAAGGAACATTTAAGTAACTGGATTGAAGACCACCTGAAAAGAAGATAAATAAAAACAGTAGTAAAGGATGGAAAATCAGAATGGAGAGAAGTAAAAAGTAGATTATCACAAGGATCAGTTTTGGCACTAATGTTTTTAGTAAATATAAATGACATGACAGAAGAAGTAAGCAGTTACATTAGTCTGTCTACATATAATGCAAATTTACAAAAGAAGATAAGAAACCATAATGATTGTGAAGACATGGGAAATGGAATTTAATGCAAAAAATTGCCATGTATTGGAAATGAGGAAGAGTTAAATGAGACTATCATGGACATGTAAGTTAGGACAAAATATTATATGAATAGAAAAAGAATAGGTATTTGGGCGTGATAATACAGGACAATTTATCACCAGAGAAACATAGGCAAAATATTTGATGACACATTCTTGATGCTAAGAAATATATTGATGGCTTTTCACTTCCTAGATAAAGATATGACGAAAAAAAATTATAACTACAATGATCAGACCAAAACTGGAATATGCAGAAGTAATATGATCCCCTCACAAGAAAAAGCATGTGTTGAAATTGGAAAGAATACAGAGAATACCAACTAAGATGGTGCCAGATTTGGAAGACCTACCATATGAGGAAAGATTAGATGAAATTGCAACTGACAACACTAAAAGAGAGAAGAGAAAGAAGAGACTTCATTACAAAATATAAATTAATGAACAACGTAAAGGAAACAGATAGAGAAGATCTAATATTGATAAGAAAAGGAGAGGCTGGATATTTGATGGGATACAAGAAAAATTACAAAAAGGAATTTGCTTCAACTACACAATAAGAAAATACAGCTTTCCCCAGAAAAGTATAAATACTTGAAAAATACAGCTTTCCCCAGAGAAGTATAAATATTTGGAATGGACTGAATGAAGTAGTGATAATGGCAAAGAATGTAAAAAAAAAATAAAGGAAAAACTGGATAAATGTAGATACAGATACAGGACCACACGAGTGTAGCTCAGGCCCTGTATACTACAACTAGGTAAACACACACACACACACACACACACACACACACAGATTACGGTCCGCTAGCGTAGTGGTTAGCGCACTCGGCTCACAACCGAGAGGGCCAGGGTTCGATCCCCTGGGCGGATGGAGATTATTTGGGTGTGTCTCCTTTCACGTGTAGCCCCTGTTCACCTAGCAGTGAGTAGGTACGGGATGTAAATCAAGGAGTTGTGACCTCGTTGACCTGGTGTGTTGTGTGTGAGTGGTCTCGGTCCAACCAAAAGATTGGTCAATATGAGCTCTGAGCTCTTTCCATAGGGGGACGGCCGGCTGTCTCGAGAGAGACCAGCAGCAGACTGTACAGTGATTACACACACACACACACACACACACACACACACACACACACACACACACACACACACACACACACACACACACACACACTCTGGGAAATGGTTAATTGTATGAAATGGTAAATTGTATGAACGTATGAAAAAATAATAGTAATGTTTGCACTATTGGTACTCTCATAGAATTGTGATGGATACATTATCCAGTTACGATAGTTAGCCATGTTTTACTGATTGAGTGCATACTCAGATTTCTGTTATATATTAATTGAGAAAATTTTGGTGATAGAGGCATTCACTCTTATTTTCAATGCTGCCTCTGGAATATTAATTAAATCAGCCCATGATCCATGTTGGTATTTCAGTTGTAAATGTTGTACATATACTGATTCCTGATTATACTCTTCCTGAATCTAGCAGCAAGTAATGTACTATTCCATAACTTTTACTTTTTACAGATGTTTTCCATCTTTGGCCAAAGACAATGAAAATTTTATTGAAGCTATGAGAGTTCGTATAGTAGAAGTTGTGCAAAAAGCTCTACTTGAAGATTTTGATGCAATGATTGATGAAGATATTACCAAGTCTCTGGAGGCCTTTAGCACTGTTGTCAAGAACAGTTCTGGTCCTAAAGGCATTATTGCTTGGAGACCAACAGGAGATCCTGAGCTTCACATGATGGCCCATGATGCAAAGGTATGTGAGCATTTATGTTTCAGTCTTGTACATTGCGCTTTGTATTGAATTATTCAGAATAGGAATAAGTGTGATTCTTTTCTATCTGTTTCCTCAAGGTTGTTCACCAATTTATACATTGTAATTAAGTCCCCTCTTTTTCTTTCTTTTAGTGTTTTAAGTTGCACATCTTTTTATCTTTCCTCATGTGTTAGGTCTTCCAAATCTGGCACAGTCTTAATTGCTCTGTAATCTTTCAAATTTCAACTCGTGCTTTTTCTTGTGTGGGGACCATATTACTTCTGCATATTACAGTTGTGATCTAATCATTGTAGTTATATTTTTTCTCATCATATCTTTATCTAGAAGTGAAAGCCCTTCTATATACTTTTTAGCATCCTGAATGTATCGCCAAATATTTTATCTATGTTTCTTTGGTGAAAAGTTGTCCTGTATCACCACTCCCAAATTTTTAACTCCTCACAATTCTTGTGATTTCTTATCTAGTAATTTCGTCTGATCCCTGTGATATGTACTCCACTTTTTACTTCCCTCCATTCTAATTTTTCTTCCTTTACTATACTGTTCTCATTTCCTTTCCTTTCAGAATGTCTTCCATCCAGTTTTTTAATGTTCCTTTCAATCCTCCAATGTATTCCAATTTGCATAATAATCTGTGTGGAACCTTATCATATGATGCTGCTGCTTCTTCTTCTTCTTCTTCTTTTTTTTGTCAGATAGATGGGCAGATTGCATATATATGCAATCTGCCCATCCATCTGTGTGTATGTGTGTGAGTGTGTGCCTGTTTTAATAATAACACTTCACAACACTTCACATGTGGAAATTGAACATAGAAGAAAAAAGTGAATGACTCCTTGTTACTCTGTTTATTGTTACTTTTTCTGTTACTCTGGTACAGTATAAAAGAAAGAAAGGCCAACTTATAAATGGAGAACACTACTAGCCCTTCTTTTTTATTAACACAACATTTTTTATCATATTCAGGTGCTTCGTTATGAAAAGCAGAACATCTTAGACTCTCTCAAGCGTGCTAAGTTGTCCTCCAGGAAAGCACAGGAAGCAGTGGACCAAGGATACAAGGAATGTCAGAAGAATGGGATGTAAGTATTCTGAGCTGCACTTTACACTACATTAATGCAAAGAGTTGTTTCAGCTCTGTTAGAGGCACAAACCTACTTCTGTATTAGTGTCCATGTCCATGCTTAGTGTATCTAACCATCTGTAGGTCTTGTGCCCACCCAGCTGACCATTTCCTCTGTGGCGTGGTCAATAAATTTGTACTTTGGAAAATCTATGGAAGGTGAATTGTGGTAACCTGGATGTCACAGTCGGATTTAAATATCAGAATGAAGGATTTTGATCTACCATTGGTTGAAAGGCCAGATTAACACTGAGACATTTGGCAGCATAAGAGGGAATTAAAAGAAGTGTAGGGATGGGATGGAATGTTTTTGGTTAACAAATTATAAAAAGTAATTTCCCACCATTACTGAAGAAAAAGATTTATAATTGAGTGCATTGTACTTCACCAGTTCTAACTTATGAATCAGAAAACTAGTTTCATACAAAAGTCCTGGAACGAAAACTTAGGAATGCCCAAAGGGGAATGGAGAGAATAATGATAGGCATAACATGGATTAAGGAGCACACCAAAGTTGGATAACTTGACTACAATAAAAAGAAAAAAGTGGACATGGGTTTGACATATGGCCCTTACAAATAATAGATGGACAAGAAGAGTAACAGTGGCAACTTAGGGATGGTAAAAGAAGGCACAGCAGATAGAGAAATTGATAGATGGAAGTTTTGCTGGAATAGAGTGACTACCAATAGAGATAAGTGCTGATAGAGCTGATAGACTTGAATAAGCAAGGAGGGGTTGTTTGGATAAGGAGAAGGTGGAAGTTCTTCTACTGTGGCTATCCATAGGAAACGTTTCCGGAGGGAACGATGCATTAGAAATCATAGGTAG
Organism: Metacarcinus magister; assembly: GCA_029783475.1. Classification (NCBI taxonomy): domain Eukaryota; kingdom Metazoa; phylum Arthropoda; class Malacostraca; order Decapoda; family Cancridae; genus Metacarcinus; species Metacarcinus magister. The sequence continues at coordinate 7,542,509 of JAPQNM010000043.1, read as the reverse complement.
ATAGATAGAAAGAGCAGGCATTAAAATGTTTTCAATGATTGTTGTTGAAAAATTAACTACCATAATTTATCATTATTATAGTTTGTAATACAGTTCTCAGTACAAACTTTATAATGTCAACCTGTGACCATGTGTTCAAGCATTACATCTTTGTTGAAATCATTGAACATTAATTGTTAGTTATCTTGAATGTAAGCATTGGTGCTGCAAATGATGGACCAAAGTGCAGTAGTGATTCTAAAATTATTGAACTTTTTATACTTACAGGGAAATACAAAGGCATTTATCAGTCATCAATGAATTGCTGGAGACATCTCAAGCCATAAATAAAGAACATATCAGTGATTTGTGCCAAACAGTGCTTTCAAGGCCATCAGACCTAGGACTGAAGAATGAATGAAAACATTTCAAAGATCTTAAGCCTAAGAAAAGGCATTATGTTTATTCCTAATGGAGTCACAGAATATATGGCTGTAAGTACCACATATTTCATGCTAAATGCATGACCAAAGAAGCCAAACAAAAACTCTTGCATTGCGTGACAACTGTACAAGTCTGAGGTTGTATTGCCTCATATTTTCATAGTTTGTCTTAGCAATCTTTGTCCAACTTCTTGTACACAGTATAAGCTTCAAGCATTTATTTTTGATGCATGTTTTTTTTTTTACACTGGAGCTATGTATAGCTTTGTGTTGGATATTTTAGTTCTTGACAATTTTTGCCTCGTGAATTAAGTTCCTCAGTATAAAGTATAGTATACTAATGAGCTGCTTTCTATGACAAGCAAAATTAATGAGCAGACACGAGTGCAATTATTTAGGTATTAAGAATAGAAACAATAATGCATTTTAATTAATGTAAATATATAACCAAACTTATATTAGAAAAGCTTAATTTTAATAATGTCCATGGTTAAGAATGTAACTTTATTTTCTGAGTTGCAGTTTCAGATATCATACAGTGAATAGTTATGGAGACTACATCTGAAAACTAGCCTTGGTCTGCCTTCTTGATGATTTATTTTTATATTACATTTAAACATGATTGTAGCACTTCCCTTCTTTTCTTTCATTTACTTTTTACCTTGTGAGGAAATTGCTCTGTATCTTGGAGTTAGTCTTCAAAGTTTAGTGGATTCCTTGTAGCGACACTTGTTACTTCTCCTTAGATGGATGAATTTTTGGAGATATGGACTCTGTTGGGGTTGGTAGAGGAAAGGACAGTTAGGGCTTCACACACACACATACACACACACCAGATGGAGTATCAAACTGGATTTTGAAGGAATGCTGTGAGCAATTGGCTGGGAAAATTCATAGTGTGGTGGTAACATCATTGACGCAGGGAAGAGTGCCTAAGGACTGGAAAAGGGCAAATATCACACCGATATTTAAAGGGGGAAATAAGGAAAACCCGCTAAACTATAGACCAGTGTCCTTGACCAGCGTTGTGGGGAAGATGTGTGAGAGAGTGATTAAGGAGAGATGGATGGAGCACTTGGAGAGGCATAAAGTATTAACAAATTGCCAGTTTGGATTTAGAAAGGGGAGATCATGCTCCACAAATTTGTTATCTTTTTACTCAAAAGTGATTGATGTTATTCAAGAAAGGGATGGATGGGTGGACGGTGTATACCTGGATTTAAAGAAGGCTTTTGATAAAGTACCACCAACGAAGATTAATATGGAAAATTGAAAAGTACGGAGGAATTGGAGGAAAACTACTGGAGTGGATGGAGGATTATCTTCATGATAAAGAAATGAGAACAGTAATACGTGACCAGTGTTCGTCTTGGCTCAAGGTAACCAGTGGTGTCCCACAGAGATCTGTGTTGGGACCATTAATGTTTGTGATTTACGTTAATGACTTGAGTGATGAAGTTGACAGTTACATAAACCTGTTTGCGGATGATGCAAAATTAATGAGGAAAGTTGAAAATGTAAATGACTGTATGATGCTACAAAATGACTTAAACAAGATCAATAGTTGGAGTAAATCATGGCAAATGGAATTTAACTTGAGTAAATGCAAGGTGATGGAGTTTGGTAAGAGCCAAAAGAGAGTGCGATATGATTATGAGATAAATGGTGTCAGGTTGGAGAAATCAAAAGAAGAAGTGGATTTGGGAGTGACTGTTACAGAGGACTTGACTCCAAACAAACATATTGACAAAATTGCTGGTGGGATGATGAATTTATTAAAAAGGATGAGAGTGGCCTTTTCGTATCTGGATGAAAGGATGATAAAGAAGATTTTGACTTCGGTGGTACGACCGAGGTTGGAATATACGGCAGTCGTGTGGTCTCCCCATAAAAAGAAAAATATTGCAAGGTTAGAAAGAGTTCAGAGAGCAGTTACGAAGATGGTTCCCGAGATGAGTATTTTGACCTATGAAGAGAGACTGAAAAGATTAGAAATCACTACACTCGAGGAGAGAAGGGAAAGAGGTGATTTGATAAATGTCTATAGAATGGCGAATGGTATGGAGGACATGGATAGGGAAGACTTTTTACCCTTGGATACACGGAATACAAGAGGACATGGTTTAAAGTTGAAAAAGGAAAACTGTAGAAGGGACATCAAGAAATATAGTTTTCCTCATAGAGTTGTAGATAAATGGAACGAACTGGGCGAGGAAATTGTGAAGGCTGGGACTGTGCATACTTTTAAGAAGAAACTAGATAAAGGATACAGAGACGGGATACCATGAGATTACTCCCCTCCCGTAAACCACAACTAGGTAAATACAACTAGGTAAATACACACACACACACACACACACAATAAGTATAGGTGGACACGTCCTCGAAGGGTTTGAGATTTACCCTAATTGAGATAATCAAAGGCAAAAGGAGCACTCCTGGTTATGGGGTGTGGGCTGCACAAGTTAGGGTCCTGTCCAAATGTCTCACTGTTAAAAAAAAAAAAAAAATGAAAAAAAACTAATGCAGTGAAAAGTAAAGAACAATGGCAAAGAGTGGGAATGGAACACCGACATGGGAATTGAGAAGTGATTTTGAAGGTTTTGATAGTGAGGACAGGAGGTTCAGTGGGGTATGAGAAGAGTGACTTACATTGAAGAATTGGTAGACAATCTAACAATTGTAGTCTTAGAATCAACACTAGAAGTAGGGGGGAAGGCACCTAAAGAAAACCAGAAAATTTTCAACCGCCACAAAGACTATAAGAAATTGTTGCAAAATGGAAATAAAAATAATGCAAAACAAAATAGAAGCAGTTAAGAAAATAAGAACATAAGAAAATAGGGAGGCTGCAAAAGGCCAGTTGACCTACACAAGGCAGCTCCTGTGAACCTAACACTTACCATCTGTTTTCTTCATCCATTGAAATGTCTAACCTTTTCTTAAAAGTATCTACTGTACCGGCACTTACCACATGCTTGCAGAGTTTGTTCCACTCCTCTACTACCCTGTTAGTGAAACAATTTTTACCTATATCTTTCCTGAATCTTAACTTGTCTAGCTTGAAACCATTTGTTTGTGTTCTTACTTTCTCCTTGACTATGAGAACCTTATTTATGTCCCTTTTGTTGAAACTCTTGACCTATTTAAACACTTCTATCAGATCTCTCCTTACCCTAAATCAGATCTCCCCTAACCCTAATCAGATCTACCCTTACCCTAGAGATCTTCCCTTACCCTAAACTGAACTGTCTGAAACCATAATTAAGAGAAAAACTAAGAGCATTCAAAAGTCTATCTATATATCAGGTTGTTTTCCCCGTAAAGGGTGGTAGCCAAGACAAGGCATGCATACACACAGCCATGTACAAATACGTATACTCTCCTCTCACTTAGACCCTAGGTCCCCATAGGAGAAGAGCAGTACACCCTGCTCAAAACATTGTGCGTCAGGTCAGTCATGCATGTGGGGCCGAGGGCAGGAGTTGTATCCACAACAGAGTCCAGGTTTATCCCTGCAGCTTCATATTTAACTCATGCCCTCTCCCTCCCCACACATGCTATGACTGAAGGATCACACTAGATGTGCAAGAACCTCCATGGGTCGTCAAAGCCACATCATTAATCATGCATTCACCACCGCTCTCCATTCACTTCTATTACTTACAATCGTCCCTCCTTGCTCCACAGATATTCCACTTTCATTCAATGCTCTTTTTACAAGGGTAAAAATATGAATATAGCGAGGAGACCACTTTGCTTTGTCAGAAAGCAACTGTATGCTTTAAAAGATAAACAAGGTCAGATCACATATTTTAGAGATGAGGTGATCAAGGTAGCAGAGGAATTCTACAGAAAATTATATATCAGTAATCATAGGCAAACCGAAGATCCCAACATGGAAGCTATGAACATTGAAGTACCCTGCGTAAACATGATTGACTTAATCAAGGATGCAGGTGATCTTCTACTTGACAAACGCAATATATATATATATATATATATATATATATATATATATATATATATACATATATATATATATATATATATATATATATATATATATATAAATATATAATATATATATATATATATATATAAATATATATATATATATATATATATATATATAAATATATAAATATATAAATATATATACATATATATATATATATATATATATATATATATATATATATATATATATATATATAAATATATATGTATATATATATATGTATATATATTTATATATATATATATATATATATATATATATATATATAATATATATATATATATATATATATATATATATATATATATATATATATATATATATATATATATATGGCGAGGCTGTGGCCTAGTGGGTAGCGGTCAGGCATACCAGCTCATGGTCCTGAGTTCGAGCCCTGGCACGTGCTGGCCATTTTTCTTTGCTAATACCGCCGAGTGGCCTAAGATCACCCACATGCTGCCATAACACTATCTTCGACGGGACTGCAAAGCTATATGCTTGAGGCGCTTCCACTGGCAGCATGAGCTTCTCTATATGAAACGAGGTGTCACTTAAAAAATTAACCTGCGCTTCTAACGGGCAGAGGCTGACCATCTAAGGCCTCCATTAAGCCTACCGGCGCCATGGGTGTGTGTGTGTGTGTGTGCGTGTGTGTGTGTGTGTGTGTGTGTGTGTGTTGCCTAGTTGTTGTGGTTTACGGGAGGGGAGTAATCTCATGACCCGTCTCTACATCTTGCTTTGTCCAGCTTAGCTTTGAAACTATGCACACTGACGGCATTAACAATTTCCTCATTCAAAGCATTCCAGGTGTCCACAACTCTGTGAGGGAAACTATACTTCTTAATATCCCTTACACACTGCTCCTTCTTCAACTTCTTTCCATGTCCCCTTGTAGTTCTCGTTTCCAAGTTCAACAAGTCGCCATCCACTTCATCCATTCCATTCACCATTTTATAAACATTTATCAAATCTCCCCTTTCTCTTCTACTTTCAAGCGTTGGAAGCTCCAGTATCCTCAATCTTTCCTCATATGTTAAATCCCTCAGTTCCGGCACCATCTTGGTGGCCGCTCTTTGGACCCTCTCCAATTTTCTAATATTCTTCTTCGTGTGAGGAGACCACACTATCGCTGCATACTCCAGTCTTGGTCTTATCATGGAACTGATCAGCTTTTTCATCATGTCAGCATCCAAATACGAAAATGCCATTTTGATTCTCCTCAACAGATTTGTTACTTCTCCCGTAATTTTATTTATGTGCCTGTCTGGAATCAAGCCCTCCGTAATTGTCACACCTAGATCTACTTCCTCCTTAGACTTCTTCAGACCAACTCCATCCATTTTGTAATCACAGTGCACTCTCTTTTTACTTCTCCCAAATTCCATGACCTTACACTTATTCAAATTGAACTCCATTTGCCATGTTTTACTCCATCCATCAATTTTATCAAGGTCCTCTTGCAATTTCATACAATCCTGTACATTCTCCACTTTCCTCATTAACTTTGCATCATCAGCAAACAAATTAATGTAACTGTCGATACCATCAGCCAAGTCGTTTACGTAAATTCCAAACATTACAGGTCCCAGCACTGACCCCTGAGGTACTCCACTAGTGACCTTTAGCCACGAAGAACCTTTATTCCTAATCACCGTTCTCATTTCCCTCTCACTAAGGTAGTCCCTCATCCATTCCAGTAACCGTCCTTCAACTCCTCCACAGTTTTTTATCTTCCACAGTAGCCTCCGGTGTGGCACCTTGTCAAACGCTTTCTTCAAGTCCAGGTAGACACTATCCACCCAACCATCTCTCTCTTGCACAATATCTATGACTTTTGGATAAAACGATAGCAAATTTGAGGAGTGTGTGTGTGTGTGTGTGTGTGTGTGTGTGTGTGTGTGTGTGTGTGTGTGTGTGTGTGTGTGTGTGTGTGTGTGTCTGTATATACACCTTCCCACTGCTATCATGCATCCTGCTATCGCGTTTTACTGCTATCACACTATCAAAAGCTAGCACATTCTTGCAATAGCGCAGTCAATCCCGTTATCATGAGCCGAATCTGATTTGATAAACCGGAGTTGTGACGGACGTGATTGGTTTGACATCATGGAGCCTCACTGCCAGTTATTGACTGATGCTCTCCCACCACATATCACCCTTCCTACCACCTCACTAAGTGCACATATCCTCTGTGATCACAGTGAAACAAGAGCTCCTATTTTAATTTTGTTGTTACCTGTGTTACTCGTCACTTAAACTAATTCATCCTCTAGGAACTCGTCACTACATATTCTGAAGACCTGCAGGTAGAATCCGATCACCACCCCAGATTTTGTTCTCGCACTGTGCCGTGAAAGGTAGTGGATGAAGCCATCCTTGTTTGTATATAGGAAGCCTACCAACAAGGATGACTTCATCCACTACCTTTCACGGCACAGTGCGAGAACTAAATCCGGGGTGGTGATCGGATTCTACCTGTGGGTCCTCAGAATATGTAGTGACAAGTTACTGGAGGATGAATTAGTTTAAGTGACCGAGGCTTTCCAGAGATTAATGTATCTCTTAAGATTGTTAAAAAAACTGAGAAATATGGCGGGCAACATTTTAAATAAAGTTCACAGTGAACCAAAGGTGATGAAAAATGATCTTATCTAACCTTATGCATGGAGTGTGGAAGCAGTGTCAAACTATTTAAAAACAATTGGTATTTGTGTAACACATGCTTTGGGACAAAAAGTGGGCTACCTGGTAAAGAGAAAGAACTTTACAAAAAGAAAAGAAAACAGCGTAGTTTATGAAATTCCATGTGGTGGGTGTTCCAATGTGTACTATGGTTAATCTTCACGTAGAATATACGAACACCATAATGACCTACGCCACCACAGGATTTCTAACTCTCTTGTTGTCTATGCAGAGAGATATAATCATCTACTTTGGTAGAAAGATTAGGAAGACGGTGGAAGCAGCCCACATCACAGCGGGGGTGGAGACAGTGATGAACCATCGTGAGGGGCTTATAAGCCTATCACAGGCCTATCACAGCCTATCACAGGGTTGACCACAATTGGTCAACCTACAAGCTCTGTCAACATATTTCCTGGGAGGTGATCTGCCACGGGGCTATATATACTGCCTGATTCTGTTTGTCTGCCACAATTTCTGAAGAAGACCAAGTGTCGAAACATCAAAGCATATAGTATTCTTAACTCATCCTGAGTTTGCCTACCACCCTTCTCACTCATATTTTTTTATTTTTTAATTTTTTTATTATCTTTTACCCATGGCGCTGGTAGGCTTCAGGGAGACCTTAGATGGTTGGCCTCCGCCCGTTAGTAGCGCGGGTTAGATTTTTTAAGTGACGCCTTGTTTCTTCTTATTGATAGGCTCATGCTGCCAGCGGAAGCTCCTCGCGCATATAACGTTGCAGTCCCGGCGAGGATGGTGTTATGGCAGCATGTGGGTGATCTTAGGCCACTCGGCGGTAGTAACGAAGAAAAGTGGCCAGCCCGTGCCGAGGCTCGAACGCGGAACCCTGAGCTGGTATGCCCGACCGCTAGCCACTAGACCACCGCCTCCCCAATTTTATATATATATATATATATATATATATATATATATATATATATATATATAAAATTTAACGTAAACCGAACTATCGTACAGCAAAGACTTCCTGTATATATATATATATATATATATATATATATATATATATATATATATATATACAGGAAGTCTTTGCTATACGATAGTTCGGTTTACGTTAAATTCGCAGATACGATACTAGCCAATTAGTACCCTTTTTTCGATTTACGATACTTGATTCGCAGTTACGATATTAAAAAAAGGCTCCGAAATCGGCGTGGCGAGTTGGGCGTGGCCAAATCGGCGTGGTGGCGCATGCAGCGCCACCACGCCGCTACGCTACATGCGGCCAACTCCGACAACTAGTCATTCCCGTGCCACCATTACAAACACAGTGAAACCTTGTTCCAAACAGTCCACGATCTCGACGTTCTTCAAACATGTCAACCCATCAATATCAGCTGGACCATCCACTTCAACAGAGCAATCAACTTCAGGTTTTGAATCGCCCGCCTCACCCTCACCCTCGACCTCCGCCTCACCGCCTACGTCGCCCGCATCAGCTGATCAGATGATTGCATAATTATATTCTTTTCTTTATTCTTTTCTTTATTTTCTTTATTATTTACATTCAATTTGTTTATTTTTACACTAAGGTATGTCTTTATGTATGTATCTGAACCTGAAGGAGTGACTTTGGCAATGTGCTGGAACGCATCCCTATCTAATACATGTAAAAATGGGTTTAGTATACGCTATTTTGGTTTACGATAGGGTTTCAAGGAATGCATTGCTATCGTAAAACGAATACTTCCTATATATATATATATATATATATATATATATATATATATATATATATATATATATATATATATATATCACCCATCCCTCTGCTATCGCGTCTAATTGGTTGACTCAGAGTCCTGAGTTCGAGTCCCGCAACGGGCTGACAAACCACCGAGTGGCCAAAGATTACCCACGTGCTGCTATCAACACTATCCTAGACTGGGACAGCTACGTCAAATGCAACAAGGAGCTTCCGCAAGCAGCTCGACCCTCTCAACAAGAAACAAGGCATCATTTAAAAAATCTAAGCTTCCATCAAGCCTACCGGTGCTGACATATCTATAAAGGCTGACATATATATCAAGGGGGATAGCCGAAATAGGGCAAGCATACACACATCCATGGATACATAGACTCCTCTTGATTTGCCCTTAGGCTCCTAGAAGAGAAGAGAAAGGCACCCCAACACAACACATCAGGTCAAACACCTCATCACCATTACATTTAATCTCTTATCTTCTGTTACTCCCATACTCCATGTTTCAGTCCCATATTGTGCAGTTGGCACAGCTACACCTTCATACAAACGTCTCTACAAACAAGTACATTCCCATTGCTCTACAACTTAACACCATTATTTTCTCCCTCCTCTTTTTCCTTGATGAAACCCGGAGCCTGTGTAATGAGACCAAGGGCTTAAGCCCTGTTAGCCTCCCCTTAACGACGCCTCTGGTAAGGAGTGACAATAATACTGATAAAGACCTCACCTTGATGCAGTTGTTGTCATTGTAGGAGACGTGCTAGTTCCCATCGAAGTTCAACATTGCTACCCAAC
>JAPQNM010000043.1:7522854-7527854 GCA_029783475.1 Metacarcinus magister | reverse complement strand
AACCGATAAATGGATATGTGGTCAAGGAAGATGAAATGCTGACGCTCCAAAACTATTGACTTGCACGGTTTATTCCACTAACGCGCCTCTGGTGAGTTGCTCAAGGCAAGTCATTCCTGTTGCATTGTTATTGCTCGTACAGGCTGCGTGTTGGCCGGGTGGCTCTGTGGTACTTACAGTGAAAGGGGTAGCACTCTCGTTAACCTTAACAACTATTTTTGGGGAATTATTTAATCACCTGTTTTAATCGTAGAGGCTGCGGATAAGCTGTCAGCTGGCTCTCATTAGGAATAGCCTACTTTGTAAGTTAATGCGACCTGGACATGACTTTTTTTTCTTGCTCTTCTACTCAACGCTTAGCTTCCCAATTGTAAATATAAGTTGTTTGAGCAAATAACTTTGTTCTTCGAAGATAGACAGGAAAATATATCTAAGTTTCACAACATGAAAATAGTTAATCAAAATGCCTATTAACATGTAAACATAAAAGGTTCAATGGAAAAGATTTTCCTTTATGCAAACAGCTCACATAAACTGCGTTTCTCAGACTTCTTATGAGATGCCCTAGTATACAATCAGGTTGAATGTTTCAACGCTAACTCGCCATCATATGAGTATCCCAATGTGCCCAGTACCGCTTTCCTATTGGTCCTTATAGATCTTGGTAAAATCGTTCAGAGTATATTCTCCATTAGTTCAGAGTAGTTATCTGCCTTATGGTTCCTTACGGTCCCTTACAATCAGCATGAACGAAGACCATTCACAGCCTCAGCGATGGGCATTGAATCTTGGAAATGTGGGTCTTTCATAAGTTCCCTGATATCAGTGCTAGAAATGTTCTACATAAGTTGCCAATGCAGGTTTCATCTTTGTTCAAAGCCTAGTTTGATGTGCCTGGCTTTTTCTTCTTCTCAGCATAATGTGTTGAAAGAGGATGGGTACAAAATTAATTTAAATAAATTCGCTAACAGTATTTCAAAGTTAGACAAAGGAACAATATGCCTCCATCTATACACTCCGACTAGACACTAATTATACTCTCACGCTCCTCTATGAGTCTTCCTTTGTCTGGCAAGTGGTGGAGACAGCTATAGAGGATACCATGTATCAAATTACAATATAATATTAAACATGAAAAATACTGCGTTGTACATTTTTTTTTTTTTTACTACTCTCATCACTATGAAAAGCTCTGTACCAGTGAACAGGGCTAAGGTCAACCGTAATAACTCAGGCAATATGAATTAGTTTTAAAAAGATGTCCATTCAATGCTTGTAGCCTACAGTGATCTTTTTTTCATTGAGTGCAATTTGCCAAATATCAACAAGAATGGTCCCGTTGATGATCCATGCATTACCTCTAGAGATGCTAGAATGAAACCGATGGTGCTTTTTTTCTGAATCAGTGGCATAAATATATCTAGAATAAGGTTTAAAAAATAGGCATCAAGAATTTTCTTTTATTATGTTTTCCAGTGTAATGATAGCAATGACAATAATAATAATAATAATAATAATAATAATAATAATAATAATAATAATAATAACAATGACAATAATGATAGTAATGATAATGATAGTAATTTTGATTTCCAATAATGATGATATTCAATAATAGTAATGATAATAATTATCAATAATAATAATGATAATAATAATCAATAATAATAATGATAATAATAATAAAGTTTTGCCGAAGAAAAGAAAATTTTATGATAATAATAATGATAGTAATAATAATTTTATTTCACCCGAAGGCATATGAAATACAAACAGATAAAGTGAGTATAGGGAGAAAGAAATAATGATTATGATAATACTGATATTAATATTAATCATAATAGTAATACTAAAAGATAACAACAATAATAAAAAAGTAAATAAATAAACAAGTTTTAATAACCTGGAGGCAGAATACATACATACAGCTAACGCCAGTAATGACAATGATCAACAATGCTATATAAAAGAAGTACTGAACAATGAAAAGAATATGCATAATAGTAGAAATAATAAACAATAATAATAATAATAATAATAATAATAATAATAATGATAATAATGGCAATATAATAATAGTAAAAATTATAGAGCATGCCTTAATACTAACAATACAAATTAAGTACTGATTACTAAATACAAGAAGCAAAAACTTGTACATCCAGGTAGGACAGTGGTTAGCGTTCGGGCATGCGAACCTAGGGTTCCGGGTTCGAATCCCGATTTCCGCTGGCCACTTTTCTTTCTTTGGTATTACCGCCGAGTGGCCAAAGATTACCCAAATTGCTGCCATACTGTCCTCAGACGGGACAATGTTATATGCATTTGAGGCTTTAGCTGCAATAGTCTCTCGTTCTCAACATCATCAAGAGAGAACGTAAAAAATCGAGTGGTCACTATAAAAAAAAAAAAAAATCTAAACCTGCACCAATATCGGGCAGGAAGCTGTCTATCTTAGCCTCCATAAAAGCCTATCGGCGCCACAGGTTTGTGATGTAAAAAACATGGTACACCTAGGTATAGCTCCATTACCCCACAAACTGTACAAACAATAGACCCAGCCACACCTGTCGTATAGAGCTACTTACATAGACCGAGCTTTGCTTGACGGAGGTAATGATGAAGTTACCAGATTGCTCCACCATACCCTTCATGCTGAAGGGTAGGGTGGACTTTTCACCCCATTCCTGGTGAAGGCCAGGGATGAGCTGGTATGTCGTTGTGACATACCCTAAGACAATTCATAGTGGTAACCTTGAACCGCGACCACAGCGAGTTGCAATAGAGAGAGTAGCAGTGACTCCTGACTAGTTCAAGCTTCACCTCTAAGCTACAGTGGGAAAACTTCCGCAGCAGAGTGTTAGCCGTGACTATAAGCTTGGTGGTCTGCTTCCTGACGTCAGCATCATCACGGACAGTCATGTCACGGACCAAGACATGGCCTAAATATGTGAACCTAATATGTGAACCTATCCACAAAGGTGAGCGCACGCCCACTGAGTCGTGCCGATTGAGGGTAGTTCATCTTAGAGTACGCCGGTGGTAGCTACCACCATACATTCTGTCTTAGTGATGTTATAGACAATGTCATGCTTGGCAGCATACACCTGACACACGTTAATAAGGTCCTGCAGAGCATCTGCTGAAGGTGCCAGCAGCACCATATCATCAGCATAACTCAGTGAGTTGATGCACTCATCATGTATGTGGCAGCCGATACCTGTATCACGAAGGGTGACACTGAGATCATCTGTGTAGACATTATACAAGTAGGGAGACAACATCCCTCCTTGTCGAATACCATTGGATGTCTTAAATGAAAGCGAAAAAGAATTACCCCACTTGACAGTAAATTCCTGGGTAGTGTACTAATACATTAGGAGATTAACAAGATATCCAGGAGTGCCCCTGACGAGAAGTTTATTGAAGAGCTTTCAGTAATTCACTCTGTCAAAGGCCTTGCTAGCATCAAGAAAGCAAAGGTAGACAGCTGAACCTCTGGAAGTATAATATTGAATGATATTCTTCAATGTCCACACACACACACACATCTCCGTGCCATATCCCTTCTTGTAACTGAACTGACTGTCCAGTGTATACAGGTTGGCTTCAAGACGGTGGAGCACCACCTTGGACAGAACTGTCGCTATGGCAATGGGCCTATAGTTGCTAGAAGTAGCCAGGTCCTTCACTTTACTCTTAAGTAAAGGCACCAGTAGCACCGCCAAGATCTGACTGGGTATGTACTGGTGGCAGATGCAGGCATTGATGAAGAGACAGAGCCATGTGATCAGGCTGGAAGGCGCTTACTTGAATGTCCCCGAAGAGAGCCCATCCACTCCCAGTGCCTCACTGTTGGAGAGGCCCCGCAGTACCCTCCTCAACTCACCGTGGTCCACACTGTGGAAGCCCTGCAGTGTCACATTACTCATCTCACCACGAAGAGCATTCTCACTCATATGATCACTCACACAATTGAGAATGCCCTTGTAGTGATCCACCCACATAGTGGCAACGCCATACAAGCAGGCGGGAAACCATCTTAGGTAGGGTTGGTTCAGACCACAAAGGGAACAGTAACTGCTTGGTCATCACAGAAATCTTTGTACCTTCAGCGAGGCGCAAACCTGTGTGTGTGTGTGTGTGTGTGTGTGTGTGTGTGTGTGTGTGTGTGTGTGTGTGTACACCACAAAAGGGACTATTTCTCTCGTGTTGAGAACCACTCATCTGTTTTAGTATATGTTGAAATTCCTTCCTAGAGCTGTGGTAATAATGAAACACATGTATTTGATCAAAATAGACAAGTGTTAATAATTGATAATTACTCATATAGCAACACACACCATTGAAACCTGGCGTTTTGACGTGAGACAAACATATCCAATGAGTGACAGGTTACGCCAGCTAAACTAATCTAACATTTTATTATTATTTTTATTTTTTTGAGGGAGGGTGGGGGGGGGACGGGTCTGATCAGTGAATTGTTTCCCTCCATTGCGACGTAGAAGGTTCCTTCAGTTCTTGACTGGCTTCAGCACCAGCATCACACCGTCCTTGCTACGCAGCAGGCCACTAAGTGTCTCCAAGGCTATCTCCTCGTGTCCCGGCGCCACCTCTAGCTCTGCCTCTAGTAGCAGCTTGGTCAGTGCCACTTTGGCCTCCATCAGAGCAAACCGCATGGCTGTAAGTGCCAAAAGAAGACATTACTCCTGAACGTCCTACAAAACTCTGAAGCAACTTCGGCCAAATATATCTTGAACACCTCCTGAAGGGTCCTCACCTATGCAGTTCCTCGGCCCCATTCCAAAGGGTATGTGTGTGAAGGGATGGATGTCACCCTTGTTCTCGGGCAGGAAGCGGTCCGGGATGAATGCCTCAGGGTCTGGCCAGTGGTGGGGGTCGTGGTGGAGGCTCCAGATGGGCACCTGAATCAGGTCTCCAGGATTGAGGGTCAGATCAGTGCCGGGTAACCTGGGCAGACACACAACACATTTACTCCT
>JAPQNM010000043.1:7495354-7512854 GCA_029783475.1 Metacarcinus magister | reverse complement strand
GGTGCCTATTTTTTTAGACCTTATTCTGATATAAATAATGATAGTAGTAATGATTTTCAATAATAATGATATTCAATAATGATAATAATGATAATAATAATAATCAATAATAATAACAATAATGATAATAATGTAATTTTGTCGACGAAAAGGAGAACATTTTATAGAGTGAGTATAATGTGCAGTGAACAGGAGAAGTGGTCAACGACACCGCTGCCAACGCCTGCCAACTATCATTCATCTCAGCTGCTGTTGTCCTCACACCGTGTGTCTAATTAATTTTCATTGTAGTTCACTAATTTCGATTAATGTTTATTTTGTACTTCTTTAGTAGATACTAGAATGATAGTGAATACGACTATTAGGAAAATGACGAGATTATAGAGTTGAACCGGGACAAGGCCACACATGTTTCTACTACCTTTTATCTATGTAGTTTTTTTTTTTATATACATATAAAATGTCATTTAGTTCTAATAGATGAATTGTAATAAAACATCGGGCTTTTCAGTAATTACGAAAACTACATATATATATATATATATATATATATATATATATATATATATATATATATATATATATATATATATATTAATGCATGGCCTGTAATAGACGGACAGCCAATGAATAGAGATGAGTGGAGAAGGTTGGGAAGCTTTTGTCCTGTCTTGTTAGAGTCAGAGAGGCTGCAATTGCTGCTGATGATGTCTAATAGTTTGTTATTACATCTAGGTCTCCAACGATCCAAACACACATGTGGGCGTTGCCTCATGCACTCTTATCAGTGTTACCAGATCTCTTTTGCAGAATTATGCTAGACTCAACCTAAAATAATGCTAGATTGAGTAAAAGTATGCTTAATGAGTGACAAAATAAGGCCAAAATTATGCTAACCACAGATAATTTACTGAAATTATGCTAATAGCATTAAATAATGTTAAATATGGTAACACTGCCTCTTATATAACCAAACAGTGGTTTTGGCTGTTCAGTGTGACGCAAAAGGAAGAGGCAGAATGCAGCGTCACCGTGACGCCTTATTATGTTTCGAGGTCATATGATGTAACGTTAGATTCTTATACATGACTACGAATTATTGAATAGTATGTTTGTAACAACGACTGGTCAAAATTGTGGCCGCGATCGATAAGTTACTCGTTTTGAAATAATCAATAATCGGTTTAAAGTAATGGGAAGGTGAATGTGAGTGGGAAAATTATCCTTTAAATTTTTCCTCGATTTGGTAACCTTCGTGACCGTTTTGAGGTGTAGTCAACTATTATAGTCATATTTACGATTTCTTCTGAAAATGTTGCTCTCAGATTATCATATCCTTACAGAACAAACCTGACATGATATATTAACCTGTCCTCCCTCGAGAAATGATGTCTTCGAGGAAAACCTAGTATCATCTTAGGTAGGGTTGGTTCAGGCCACATGGACACATGAGTGAGTGTTTGTCATTCACCTCGTTCTTGAGAGTCACGCGCTGGACTCGTAATCGCCAGCCATTACCTTCTCAGGGAGAGCTTAGAGCTCATTATAGCCCGATATATGGGTTACATTTTCAAAACTTTCACACATCGCAAACCACATCCTTTTACTCAAAAGGAACAGTAACTGCTTAGTCATCAGTGAAATATTTGTCCTTCAGTGAGGCGCAAACCCGTGTGTGTGTGTGTGTGTGTGTGTGTGTGTTTACACCACAAAAGGGAGTATTTCTCTCGTGTTGAGAACCACTCTTCTGTTTTAATATATGTTGAAATTCCTTCCTAGAGTTGTGGTAATAATGAGACACATATATTTGATCAAAACAGACAAGTGTTAATAATTGATAATTACTCATATAGCAACACACACCATTGAAATCTGGCGTTTTGACGTGAGATAAACATATCCAATGAGTGCCAGGTTACGCCAATTAGACAAGACAAGAACGATCACGTGAGCCTCCGTGGACCGTGGGGCAGTTAAACTTACCAGATTCTAATTTTGTTGTATTCCCAATATTAATGTAAATCATTAACCTCTATCATTACTATTATAATTATTTCTACTTCCGCCAAGGAAGTTATGTTTCTGTCGGAGTATGTGTTTTTTTTTTCCACTGACGTTGTACAGATTGTATACAAATTTCAGACAACATAAAAAGTTTCCCCCGCTTTCCTTTATGTGGAGGGGGAATTTTTTTCCCTTCGATTTCATGACCCTTGGCGGAGGTCTGCACTTTCTGAGTGACCTTGTTATTATTGTATATATCTGTATGTAATTTTTTTTATTTAATGTGGGGGCCCCTTTTTGTGGATCTAGGTTCAGCTGCACCATTTGCAGTATTGCACCATATGGCCCATGGACCATGGTAAATTCGGCTATGGAAAATTTCTGTTGTGTCCCCTTCCCTTGATGCCCTAAGCACGTGCTTATTTTGCTTAATGGTTAATCCAGCCCTGTCTGCCCCAATCAGAAACTAGTGAAAGATCAGAAGTTAGGCATCCTATAGCATTTCGCCTTGAATCCCTTAATTCTTGTTGGGTTGGGAGTCTGTTGTATGTCGTTGAAAAATGCAAGGTAGTGTCATCAGCATAGGAGTGGATAAGGCATTGAGTCAGATTTAGGAGATCATTGATGAATAATAGAAAGAGAGTGGGCGATAGGACAGAACCCTGAGGAACACCACTGTTGATAGATTTAGGAGAACAGTGACCGTCCACTACAGCAGCAATAGAACAGTCAGAAAGGACACTGAGATTAAGGTACAGAGAGGAGGATAGAATCCGTAGGAGGGTAGTTTAGACATTGAAGATTTAGCAATAAATCTATCCATCTATCTATCTATCTTCTCTGAGTTAGCATTCTGTTATTCTAACAGTCCATCAATGACCTGTTCGTCACATGACGTGTACTGCTCATGTCCATTTTTTTTCCTTTTAATTGTGGTCAAGATGTCTTCGATTTTGGCCTGCCCCCTAATCCATGATGCTCTCTTCCTATATAACTACGTTATGCCAAACATTATTCTCTTCATTGTACATATATATAGAAAAAAGCAAAAAAGTTTACGGCGTTTACGGAGTATTATTAACGAAGTGCTTACAGATACGGCAGCCGCACCCCTTAATGTCATCCCCTATTTGTACGTCATGTGCCGGCGTCACCCACCGTGTTCGCATAAAATTCATTTTCATCGTACGAAGAGTTTCACAAACACTTAGAAAGTTATCAACAGAATAATCCGCTATTCCTACGGCCTGTGCCTTAAGGCACAGGCCGTAGTTATGTTAGGTTGATTATGTTATGTTAGGTTTGGTTTGGTTCGGTTAAGTTCGGTTATATAAGCTTTTTACCCAAAAGTTAGGCACGCGCCGTATCTATAACCGAGCACTATGAGGATATGGCTTACATTAGGTTATGGTTAGATTAGATTATATGTTGTTATGTTATGTTAGGTTTGGTTAGTTATATACGGTTTAGTTCGGTTAGGTTCAGTTATTTAAGCTTTTTATTTTTTATTACCCAAAAGTTAGGCACGTGCCGTTTCTATAACCGAGCATTATGAGGATACGGCTGCCGTACCTGTAAGCTGTGCAGTGCTTACGGATACGGCAGCCGTACCCCGTTGTCATCCCCTATTCGTACGGCCCCAATGTATGTAAGGTGGTATGATGGAAGCCTGGGTGGTGATCTTCTCTTCCGAGCTAGGGCACAGTGTATGGATGTGAATGCAAGGAACTACAGATGGTCAGAGTCCCGCAGCAAAGTGTGCCAGATGTGTGATATGGGAGAGGATGAGACGGTAGAGCATGTAGTACTAGAATGCGAGAAGTATGACCGTGACAGAATGGAAATGATGCGTGTGATTCTGGCAGAAATGGGACGTGAAATGAATGAGGTGACTGAAAGAACTGGAAGGGAATGGATGGCGTTGTTGCTAGGACTGTGTGAGGAGACGAGTGAACGGATGATTGACGCGGTGAAAGAGTTCCTGGAGAAAATGTGGTATGCGAGATTGAGAGATTAGGGCATGTAATTAGAGTATGCATCTTTGATTTATTTAGTTTCTTTTTTTTCCGTGTATTTTCCTCTTTTTTTTCCCCCCTTATTCCCCTCACAGGAGCTGCCGATATAAAGGCCCGACTTGGAGGAAATTTCAAGTCACCTGTGACATCAAGATCAAGATCAAGATCATGTAAGCACTGCCTATTATTAACATAACGGTCCGAAGATATTGTTTTAATTAATTTTTATCATGATAAATAAAAAAAATTGTCACAAGATCCTTCATAATGTCTGTCGTCTGAGATAAGCGCAGCGCGTTTAAGAACTAATAATAATGTATAAACGCCCAATATAAACAAACCAGATATTACACGTGGACACTAGGGAGTAAAGTGATCCAGCTCAATAATACTAATAGAGTAAGGTGATTTGCTCCCTCATTCATTATTCCTGATATGTTTCTCTATAGGCAAATGTTTACAAAATTTCCATAAAGATAAGTCTTTTCCTTGAGGGTAGGGAAGAGTTTCTTAGATACGTATGTTAATCGATATTATTGCATTGTTTTACCCGTCTCACTGAGGACACCTATGTGTTATATGAAGTACTCGGATGGGTGCACCAATGGAATTTAACTCAAGGTCATGCTGATAAGGTGACAGGCTGAAGGGTAGGACATGTCCAGTTGTACAATAATGCATTATAAAGCAGGATGAAAATGCATTAAGAAGACTGAAAAGTGGTGCCTAACTAGAGCAGGTATAAGGGCACTATAGAAAGCAATTATAGAATCTAGTCAAGGAATGCATAACAATAATATACAGATTATGTGTGTACGAAGTGCTTAGAGATACGGCAGTCGTACCCTGTTGTCATCCGCTATTCCTACAGCCTGTGCCTTATTATTTACCTGGTAAAGCATCTTTCAAGTTATGTTAGATTGATTATGTTATGTTAGGTTTAGTTCGGTTATAAACTTTTTACCCAAAAGTTAGGCATGTGCCGTATCTATAAGGGAGCACTATGAGGATATGACATTCGTTAGGTTGTGGTTAGGTTAGGTTTGGTTAGGTGCGGTTTGGTTCGGTTATATAAGCTTTTTATATTTTATTACCCAAAAGTTAGGCACGTGCCGTATCTATAAGCGAGCACTGTAAGCACTGCCTTAAATGTATTATTACCTTGTCAGGCATCATGCAGATTATAGGGGTAAAGATTCGTTTCTTGAACCACTCACTATTATGGACATAACTATTTTTTTCTGATAGATTATGATGTGTTTTTAATTAATCTGGGTAAAGAGTTGTTTCCCTAACCACTCGATATCTCCTAACCTTTGTAATGCACTGTAAATTCAACCTCAGAAACTTGTTCAGATCACCTCAAACAGTTATGCCTTCTCCTCGAAAAGTAAAGTTTAGTTTGGTTTGTACAAGGTTCTGTTATTTGTCAATATAGGTTAAGGTATGGCTAATTTATGTTATGTTATGTTATGTTAATTTCGAACCTATCAAATGTTTTCTATGACTAAAAGTAGGGGGTTGAGCGAGTTGCAGATGCCATTTTTTTTCGTAGCCACACGCCATTCTGGTAAAGATGTAAAAATTTACGGTAAAAAATAGTTTTGTTAGCATAACCTTTCCAGAGCTGCAGTCACATACGCCTAACCAAAACAAACCCAACCAAACCTAATTAGTGGGGTACCACAGGGATCAGTACTAGGACCGTTGTTATTCATAATCTATATAAATGACTTAGAGACAGGAATAAACAGTGATATCAGTAAATTTGCCGATGACACAAAGATAGGAAGACCGGTAAAGAATTTAGATGATGATAGGATGCTGCAGGATGACTTAAATAGGCTGTACGAGTGGTCAGAGAAATGGCAGATGCAGTTTAATGTTAACAAGTGTAGCATTATGAGCGTAGGTAAAGGTAATAGGCCTGTACACTACACATTAAATGATAATACCTTAGGAAGGTCATATAGTGTGAGGGACTTGGGAGTTCAAGTAAGCAGTGACTTGCGCCCCAGGGAACAGTGTATTATAGCTAGAAATAGGGCCAACAAGATACTAGGATTTATTAGTATGTGTGTGACAAATCGGAGTTCTGAGGTCATTCTGAGGTTGTATTTAGCGCTAGTTAGACCCCACCTAGATTATGCAGCCCAATTTTGGTCCCCTTATTATAGGAAGGATATAGGCTCCTTGGAGGCAGTCCAGAGAAGAATGACCAAGATGATTCAGGGGCTGAGAAATTTACCCTACAAAGATAGGTTAAAACGTCTTAATCTCCACTCCCTAGAGAGAAGGAGGACAAGAGGGGATATGATTGAGGTTTTCAAATGGGTAAAAGGAATTAATAAGGGAAACATTGATCAGGTTTTAGAATTTAGTAGTCAGGATAGGACACGTGGAAATGAGTACAAGGTAGAAAAACTTAGATTCAGGACAGACATAGGTAGATATTGGTTCACTAACAGAGTCGTGAACGATTGGAATAGGCTGGGTAGACACGTAGTAAGTGCTGAGTCAATAAATAGTTTTAAAAGACGGTTGGATCAGAGTGTGGATAGGGAGTATGGACAGGTGGGATGGCTAAATATTGGATTATTCTAAGGGTGGGGGACAAGGAGCTGCCTCATTTGGGTCATTAACTGGCCTTTTGCAGTCTCCTCATTTTTTATGTTCTTATGTTCTAAATGAAACGAAACCTAACAAAACCCATCCATTTATTGAGGGAGAAATAAAATTTCGTATTTTTTCTGTAATTGAGCGGCTTAGCTGTTTGAGGTGATCTGAACAAGTTTTTGAGGTTGAATTTGTAGTGCATTATAAAGATAAGGAGATATCGAAGTGGTAGGGAAACGAATCTTTACCTTAATCTGATGTTTGTCATGCCATGCAGCCTTTGTTTTTATCTCTCTCTCAATAAGTGGAAGGTAAAGATTACCACAAAAAAGTCAGATTAATTAAAAACCATCAAAATCAATAAGAAAAAAATTGCTTTGTTACCATAAACTTCCCAGAGCTGCAGTTAGATAAGCCAAACCAAACCTAACCCCACCCCACCCCACCCCCACCCCCACCCCCACCCCCACCCCACTCACCCCACCCCACCCCACCCCCATCCACCCCACCCCACCCCCACCCCATCTCACCCCACCCCACCCCACCCCCACCCCACCCCACCCCCACCCCCACCCCACCCACCCCACCCCACCCCACCCACCCCATCCCACCCCACCCCACCCCACCCACCCCACCCCACCCCACCCCACCCCACCCCACCCCACCCCACCCCATCCCATCCCACCCCACCAATAATGGTATACATATCACTAAAGTTATATCGCATAATCATCATCCTTTGCTTATAAAAAAAAGTTCAAGTTGTAAGGATATAGATGTCTGAATTATAGTGAGGCTAGGCAGATTTTTGGAAATTACATATAAAGGAGAATATCATTAGAATAGTTAACAAGAAAAACTGCACCTATAAATAGTTGTAATGGTGACTTTAAATTTACAGACAAAGGAAGCAACAATGATTATGTATTCCAAAGCCTTCAGTATTTTTAGAGAAATTATAAGAGATTGTATTGCAGAATTTATAGTAGTATTTCAGAAACTGTATGATGTTAGGGAAATCCAGATGCAGATTTATAAAAAGGAAGGTTTATGCTTATAGGTTTCTCAAGAATCCTCATGTTTCATTAGTGCACTAATCCACGTTACAGGAAGTGAATCATGTCATATCTAAGTTAAGACAAACATTTGTTGACAGTTAAATTAATTAGCAAAACAATTCTAATCGTTCATGATCATGAGTTTTTTGTTGATCTTTATTTTCCTCTTTTCAGATCGCATCCAGCACAAGATCTCTCGTGTTACTATCACCATGGTGGAGAGGCACAGTTTCCAGGACCTTTACTCAAAGCTAATAAATAAATTGAAACATGAAGGCAAAGTGATATCTGTGAGTGAACACTTCTCTGCAACACATAATGTGGAGGACATGTTCTCCTTCCTGTGGGACCTGGAGGAGGCCCACCAGGTACTTACCCCAAGGTTATCTAGGGCAGAAAAGTCAGAGGCAAAAGCTGAGAAACTTAGGACTGAGGGCAACAGGTGCTACCAGAAGAAGTTATTAGACAGAGCATTAGATCTATACAACCAAAGTATAGTGTTTGCACCACACCCAGAAATTCGAATTGAAAAAAGTGAATTTGAGAAAATCGGCGCAACCAGTAATGAAAAACAGGAAAACCTGATTAGTGAAGGTCAAAGCATAAGCTGCTGCACCACTGGGAATGAGGAGAACTTCAAGTCATTGGCATTGGGTTATGCCAATAGATCAGCAGTACTGTTTGAATTGAAGCAGTATGAAAAGTGCATCTTTGATATTGATTATGCCCTTATTTATGGTTACCCTAGAATCCTCCATAGCAAACTAATGGAAAGGAAAGCTAAATGCCTTATAGTTTTAAAAAAGAGAAATGAAGCAAAATGTTTGATAGAGGCCTCACTTAAAGCTCTGGATGGCTTACCATTAGATAAAGAGAAGACAAAATCGTCCAGAGCAACTCTGCAATTGCTCTTGCAGAACTGTCAGCAGCTGGATAAAGCAGATGATGTATGTTTAAAATTTAGTGACATTCACCTTGGAACCAAAGACAAGTTGATATTTTCCTTTGAGACCCCAAGTCCACCCCAGCTAGCTCAACACAACCCTGACATTCCATCTTTAAGCAGCTCTGTGGATTTAGCATTCTCCCCCGACCATGGGAGGCATCTTGTTGCTAACAAAGACATTAAACCTGGTTAGTGAGTGAGTGGATTTTAATAGGGTTTTATTAGTATATCCTAATTGATGATTAGCAGTTTGTGAAATGCTATCAATTTTTTAGAGCAACATAAAGGATACATGAAGGAGTGGGACCAAGGAGGGAGAATGAATGGAGTGGAGTCTATGTGGTGAATGGCAGATGTGGCTGATTTCAATACATGTAAATTCATATTTATGTACATGTTCAGAGGAGAAAAGTGTTTGAAATATTAGAATTCATTAGTTTCTTGAAATATTCCCATGCACATTCAAACAACCATCATTTCTTCCTCCTAATTCATTGTTGATTTATTAGCATTAATATACTTTAAGTTATTAGATGTATATGCATTATTACTTTATCCTAATTTGGTCGCAGGGGATGTGATAGCAGTGGAAGATGCCTACAGTAAGGTGGTGCATCTGGATTCCTCTCTCCACACCCACTGCACTGACTGCCTTGCTCGCTGTCTCACACCTGTGCCTTGTCCTAACTGCTCTCAAGTGAGAACCTTTTATCATTGTAGTTATTCAGTCAGCAGACATCAAGAAATGTTATGAGGTGTGTGCAGGAGCCTTGAAAGGTCATTATCTACAATATTTTAACTGTATTGGTTTTAGGTATCTGGGTTTTAATAAGGAGGAAACCAGCCTATCTTGTGAGCGGAGGTCATACAATATCCAACTTCTGTAGATAGTATATTGAAGTTAGTGGTAGAATGGGGACATAAGTGCCCAAGGAATTATTTAAGTCTCCCTACGAATTTCATGTTTGTTGAATTTAAGCTTTTATAGGAAAAAAGGCTTAAAAATAACATATGCCTAGCATAATAAGCCAACAAATTCTGAATTTCTGGAAAGGCGATTTGTGCAATTTAGAATTCCTGTCGCTGTTGCATAGATTTTAGCAGTCATGGATTTTGTGCTCCAGGAAGTTGTTTATGTTAAGGGTCAACAGTATTGTGTTTTTGGTGTTAGATGAATACTTGAAATTGTGTTAGTGTTATTTGTGTGATGAGTACTTAGACATTTTCTCAATACTGAGTATCATCTTCCTTTTTTCCAGGTAATATTTTGTGGTGCTGCTTGTAGAATGCGGGCACTTGCTTCCTACCATGGGCCAGAGTGTGACATTCTTGCATCTCTTGCTGCATTAGACATGGGCAAGAACTCAGTTTTGGCATGTAGAATTATGTCACAGACATCTTTTAGCCATCTGAAAAACTTGGTTCCTGTATACCTTACTGAATCTGTAGAAAAACCTCCAGTAAGCCTTGGTTTTGATAATATGGGGAAGTACATGTCCTCTGATTACAGAACAATTTATCATCTGGTTGGCAATAAGGAATCTAGGTCAGTCAGTGACCTCTTCAAGAGATGTGCCATGGCTTTTGTTTTAGTGAAGCTGCTTGAACAGAGCTCCAAGTTCTTTATAGATGGTGCAGGGGTGTCCTTCACTCCAAGTCTGGGGGACATCATGCTTACGGGCTCTACCCTCTTCTTACACATGATGAATTTGCCTTGTAATGCTCATTCAATTACAGAACTTAAGGTAAGGAATTTTCATTAAAGAAAATATATATAAACTAACTATAAATACCTGATATATTCTGTGAAATTGGCTTTTAAATATTCAATTGTTCGCTATTGAATCTAAGGTAGGGGACTGCTAACCTTTACCCCAGAAGACTAAATTGCATGAAAATATAGAGGAACCCTTGTTATCTGACATCCTTGGGGAACTACGTTCTGGTTTGTCAACTTTTCCCTTGGTTGAGCTTTGATGTCATGATAATGATGTTATGATAATGATGATGATATACTGCAATTTGTACTGGCAATCACAGTCAATTATTTTGCATATGAAATTGATTATCTAGGTGGCCAGTACCAAAAAGACTGGAAGTGCATTTGTGCCTGATTCTGGATGGGCTCACCCTCCAATATGATGGAGAACAGTACCATCCTAGAAGCCTATCAGCTAGAGTGAAGGAAGATTTAGATCAACAATCGTATTTTCCACAAAGAAGGCAAAGATTTTGTCATGTTGTGTTCCTGTGTGTTTCAAATAGTGTTTCTCTTTGGAGTGAGAATGCTAAAACCTGGAAATTCCTGCTGCCTCCCTTGAAAATGCCCCTGGGAACCCCTATTTCTTTGTGCAATCTTTAAAGTATTAGAAATAACTTAAAAGTTGTTAAAGTTGTAAACTGCATAACCTGATGAATCTATTAGTGCTTCGACTTCATTCCCTGCAACATTTTCACCGAGGGGAAGTTTATCAATTACGTTGTCTTGGAATCATGAGGAAACAAAGTTGGTGGATGGCTTTCCCTCATCTACATTCAGTGACAACAGATGGAAAATGGTTTAGATGGACTACGCTGGTTTAACACAAATGTGTCTGGACAGAAAGTTTAAAATCAACGAGGCATGTAAATGTGGAATCAATTGTAACCAAAGTTGGTCGATGGTGGACCATTATACTCACCCTCTGTTCTCCGTTTACTCAAAATACTGAAGCACTTCAGACTGGCTGCCTCTTGACCATGCATTGAATTATGACAACTCTTAACTTCTCATAGACATCTGCATAAACTTCTTGTGCTTCCAAGTTAAAACAGATCTTTTACACTTTGTTGACTTATCTTTTGTCATATTGAATATTTCAGGAAAGGAGTATTGGATGAACCAGCATAAAAGCTCAAGGCAATGGTCATGGTGGAAACCAAACACTGGTTGGCAACATACTAGTGCTACTAGTAACTGAAAATGGTGAGAATGGCACCAGTACTTATTTTCCTTTGAAAATTATTGCTGCTAAGTATTCCGGATAATTAAACTACCAGATAACCTGGATTCCTCTGTCTTGTTTATAGCTCACATAAACTAAAACGTCATTGGGAATGGTTCCCATTCCTCTATTCTAATTCCCTTTAGTCATATTTCATGACTCACATGTCATAATACATGTACTATTAACCCTTTATGTCTGGCTGGCTATAAAGTGGACCACCTAAGTGTGTTACATCACAAAGTAGTGGGTGAAGAGGTGTTATCATATATCTATTCTATTTATAGTCTCTGACGCCTTGTTCCCTCTGGAAATGTCCCCCAAGGAGATGGCCACAACAGAAGAGACTCCACCTCTCCCTATCCATACACTTCCTCCGTGCTTGCTCAATCCCTTCCCCTCTATCAGGAACTCTTTCATACATGTTCTCCTTTACCCTATCTTTCCATCATATAACTGGCCATCCTCTCATAAGACCATCAGTTTCACTCACTTATACTTTCTTTAGAAATTCTTCACTCTTTTTTCTCTCCATATGACCAAACAACCTCTACATATTTTTTTTCACCCATTCCACTACACCTCACTTGACTCCATTTGCACGAGTTCCCGTGCCACACCTTTCATACACTCTTTCATTGCTCTCACTCTTTCATCTTGTCACGCCGCATGCTCCTCTCAGATAACTCATTTCCACAGCACCACTCGACTGCTGTGCCTTATTCTATGTCCGAATCTCTGATCCATACATGAATATTGGCAGGAGAATACTTTTCCTTAAACCTCTCTTTACCCCCGTGGACACATTTCCTCTGTTAACCCTTGCAAAGTGATCCTACGACACACCTGCCTTTCACAGTCGTCTCTTTTTTCTTCTTCCATATGTCCATTTTTGCATAGCATTGTTCACAAATAAGCCATTTCTGTCATCTAACTTACCCTCTAATCTACCAATCCTGTCATCTAACTTATCTAGCTTTTATACCACACTGGCATCCTTTTCTAACACAATGCTTATACCTGTGGTGTCCAACTTAACTCTTCTCGTCTGTACTGTATCAAAAACAGCATCTAACTTGTCTATCTTCTCACTTACCTTGCTAATTATTTCACCAAGCAAACAACAGATGTACTCACCTTCATTTTGGATGAGGAAATCCTTAACAAACAGCTTATTACAGAGCGGATACGGATAACGGGTGGCAGGTGCCATCTTCCTTCACACAGAGTACAAAAAAAACACATTAAATATGATTCTGAGAAATGCCCTAAATATCTATTTTCTACAAAGTGTGACACAAATGTGTATAATGTAGCACAGTTTATTATATGTGTTATCCAAGAACAGAAGAATGATAATGACAAAAACTTAACCTGGCATCAGGAGCATGTCAAACATGACCTCTCTCGATGCTGAATGGCTGACTATAGATTGTAGCTGTTATCATTTCTATAATTGCAACTGTTTCCCCTCAATCAATATGTTTTTTTCATATGCCAGTTAAATTGTTTGGATGCAGTATCTATTACATGTCAGCTTTGAAGGTAACTTATAGCTTTCAATTAATGAGCAACCACTTCTTGACAGGTAAACATCAACGACTACCAGCAGAGTATAGCCACAGAAATTGGCTGTGGAGCATTTGGTGTGCTGAGTCTTACCAACCACTCGTGCAACCCAGTAGCTGCTCGCTTCACTTTTGGGGGTACCGTTACACTGACATCTGTGAGGTTCATTTCAGCTGGGACAGAAATAACAGACTGCTATGGGGAGCACTTTTGCATCAGTAGTGTAGAGGGTAGGACTGCCTCTCTTCTGCAGCAATATTATTTTAAATGTGGTTGTGAGGCATGTCAGCATCACTGGCCCACCTACTTTAATCTTTCAGATGAATGTAAACTGATATGTATGAAATGTAATCATCCCATTGACTGTTGTAGGGGAAGATGTTCCAAGTGTAGCTTAGACTATACGAAAACTTCCAAAACTGAAACATTGAATGTTGTTACGTATAACTGGATGGATATTATGGAGCAATATAAGCATATTAAAACAGAGTATGAAGGTGCCTATAAAAGTATTTTATCTGGCAAAAATTCCTCGGAGAATATTAGCAAAATTTGTAAGTTTATAGAATTTATGGACAAGTATGTTCAGCAGCCATGTAGATTGTATTGTGAGGCTCAAGAAACACTGAAACATTGCTTTGATCGCCAAGCCTCTTTCTGCCAAGTACTACTGTAGTATGTGAGTAAATGGTAAGAAAGTCTTTAACCTAAACTGTTTAACAGAATTTTAGAGTTCAGGTACTCTTGAGGCATTAGAGTATCTTTAACTAGAAATGCTTTCTTTCAGCATGTAATTGAAAATGAATTGTTTCATACTATATATATTAGCACATGCATAACTTAAGGTGTCTTTTTTTTACAATGTATTACTATCTAGTCGATATTAATGTAATTTTTTTCTCATCCAGTTTTGAAATATGATGTTCATGCTAAATTTCACTTCCTCTTGAAGTAAGTTTGTTTTAAAAGATTTAATTTCACTTTGAATTATTTATATATTTTATTCATTTTTCTTTTTATTTATTTATCTATTTTTTAAAAATATTTTTTATTATTATTAGCCCTGTGTTAGGAGCTACAACAATTCTACCACCATCATCCCTGTGGTTTGTAAAAGGTGACACAAGAGACGGAGCCGATGGGTATGGGAAGCCCCTCCTCTGTATACTCATGAAAAGACAAGGCACAGAGGGGGAGGAGAGAGTAATGTTTCCTTGAACCTTGGTATGCCTTGTCTTGGCTATCCTCCTTTACGGGGATACCAGCATGGTATATAGATAGATAGATTATTATTATTATAATTATTATTATTATTAATTATTTTTTAGTGTGTGTGAGTCGAGAGATGGAAGGAGAAATAAGAGAGAAAGCTGTGTGTCATAGGATCACTTGCAAGGGTTATTAGAGAAAGAAATGTGTGCATGGAGATAAAGAGAGGTTTAAGGAACTTTATTCTCCAGCCAACATTGATATATGGATCAGAGACTTAGACATGGAATAAGGCACAGCAGTCAAGAGTGCGTGCTGTGGTAATGAGTTATCTGAGAGGAGCATGTGGCATGACAAGATTGAAAGGTGAGAGCAATGAAAGATGTTGCATGGGAACTTGTGCAAATGGAGTGAAGTGTGATGTAGTGGAATGGGTGAAAAGAAATATGTTGAGGTTGCTTGGTCTTGCTGGAAGTTTGCTCGCATTCAACCTGTCCCTAAAAAGGGTGACTGCTCCAATCCTTCAAACAAACTACCGCCCTACAGCTTTGACTTCCTGCCCTTCTAAAGCTTTTGAGTCTGTCCTTAACAAGAAGATAATGAGGCATCAGTTCACAACCTTCTCTCTGATTGCCAGTATGGTTTCCAGAAAAGCCGGTCTACTGGTGATCTTGCTTTTCTAACTGAATCTGAATCCTCTTTAAGGGACTTCGGTGAAACCTTTGTTGTCGGCCTCGACCAATTGAAGTGGCATAATTTTTTTTATTTCTAAACTACCCTCCTATGGATTCTATCCTCTCTAGTTTCCTTTCTGACTGTTCTATTGCTGCTGTAGTGGACGGTCACTGTTCTTCTCCTAAATCTATCAACAATGGTGTCCCTCAGGGTTCTGTCCTATCGCCCACTCTCTTTCTATTATTCATCAATGATCTCCTAAATCTGACTCAATGCCCTATCTACTCTTATGTTAATGACACTACCTTGCATTTTTCAATGTCGTACAACAGACGCCCAACCAAACAAGAATTAAGTGAATGAAGGCAAGATGCTATAGGACGCCTAACTTCTGATCTTTCACTAGTTTCTGATTGGGGTAGAGCAAACCTGGTTCTGTTCAATGCCTCAAAAAACTCAATTTCTATAACTATCTACTCGACATAACCTTCCAGGTAACTATCCCCTCTTCTTCAATGACACTCAACTGCCCCTCCTCCACATTAAACACACTCGGTCTATCCTTTAATAAAAATCTAAACAGGCAATTTCATATCTACTTTTGCTAAATCAGCTTCCAAGAAGTTAGGTGTCCATTTTTCTCTCCCTCCCAGCTGCTTGCCCTGTACAGGAGCCTCATCCGCCCATGTATGGAGTATTACTCTCATGTCTAGGTGGGTTCAACACACACAGCTTTACTAAACAGGGTGGAGTCTATAGCTCTTTGTCTCATCAACTCTCCTCCTCTAACTGACTGTCTTGATTTTTTAAGTCACTGACACAATGTTGCATCTTTATCTCTTTTCTACTGCTATTTTCATGCTGACTGCTCTTCTGAACTTGCTAACTGTATGCCTCTACCCCTCCCGCACCCTCGCTGTACAAGGCTTTCTACTTCTCATTCCTATTCTGTCCATCTTTCTTATACAAGAGTTAACCAGTATCTTCACTCTTTCATCCCTTACACTGGTAAACTCTGGAACTTTCTTCCTTTGTCTGTTTTTCTACATGCCTATGAATTGAACTCTTTCAAAAGAGGAGTGTCAAGACACCTCTCATGTTAAATTGGACTTCCACCCCCTGTCTCTATTTCTCCTACTGTCCTCTTTACAGGGTCTGGCGACAAGCGGGATTTTTATTTTATTTAATTTTTTTTTCCCTTTTAATGTAGGGAAACAAAAAAAAAAAAAAATGGAGAGAAAGAGAAGTGAAGAAAATGTAAGTGAGTGAAATTGTGGGTCCTAGTAGGAGAGGAAGGCCACTTGTAAGATGAAAGGATAGAGTGAAGAAGTACATGCATGGAAGAGTTGCTGATAGAGGGTGAGGGATTGAACTAGCAAGGAGGGAATGTGTTGATAGGGAGAAATGAAGGCAATTCTGCCGTGGCCATCTCCTTTGGGGGATGTGCCTGGAGGAAATGAGCGTCAGAGACTATAGGTAGATAGTGAGGAGTGTGAATGTGGAGAAAAAAAATCATAAAAATAATATTTCTTAGTTTGTGAGTAAGTGTGAATGTGGAGCTTGCTACAAGAGAACATAAATGATCTACACGACAACATGTAAAGTGGTAAATGACAAATTAATTAAAGGAAAAGGGAAAAAAGTTACTGGTGCTATTAAGTTTAAGTTTATACAGTAGTAAAATTTGTTGTGCTCCATATTGTTTTGATATACCTACATGCATACTTATAGGTGGCTAGAGCCTTGGAATTCTTAGATACAAATTTATCAATTAAACCAAAATATCTTAAAATCAAAGTACTTGAATTCACCATGTAGCCTTTCACAATGCTGTCTTGTGAATGTGTTCTTGGAGCTGAGTATAGATAGATTGGTAATTATTGTTTTTATTACCGTATTCCCTTCGGATCGTAAAAAGTGACTAAAAAGAACGTAGTCAAAAGTGTGGGGAGCCCCTCTGCATTTTCACCTACAAAAAGACAAGGGTGAAAAGTAATGCCTCCCTCAATAGGGATATTAGCTGGGTATAGAGATATATTATTATTATTATCATTATAATTATTATCATTATTATTATTATTGTTATCATTATTATTAGTATTATAATTATTGCTACTGTGTGAACGCTACTATCTATACGTAAGGCGAGGACCCAACTTTGGAAAAAGGTAATTAACAAATTAAAATACACACCATATCAGGTGTTAACAAATAACTCACACAAACAACGAAATCCATTAACTGAAGATACAGCGTAAGTTTATCCAATTGTTTGTTTTACCCAGAAAAAAATAAGATGTAGCAAAAAGGCAGATCTTACTGAACGCGATGCACCTGTGTATGTGTAGGACACCACCTGCACTGTCAGACTGTCTTACTGCCACTCATGCATGTTCTACAATACTGAGGAGCCCGTCGTGAAGT
>JAPQNM010000043.1:7467854-7492854 GCA_029783475.1 Metacarcinus magister | reverse complement strand
TTCGCACAGCAGCTCACTATTTATATACGACTTTTTTTTCTTTCTTAGTTACACATATGAATTTTTTTTTTCTTAATATACCACGCTTGTTTTACCTCGCAGAGTGTGGCGTAGACCATTCTGGTCTCTTAGAGGAAGCACCCGACACACACACACACACACACACACACACACACACACACACACACACACACACACACACACACACACACACACACACACACACACACACACACACACACACACACACACACACACACACACACACACACACACACACACACACACACACACACACACACACACCTGTGGGTCAGTGGTTAACATCCCCGCCATCTATCCGGCAAGGCGTAGGTTCGAACCCCACTCAGGTCGCTAAGGATTTTTTACTGACAGGGAGTGGTAACTGTCCCCTTTGAGCTAGGGGAGCGGGAGGTGATGTGTGAGAAGTCTCAGCCTTACCCATAGATTCGTCTCTATGAGCTCTGAGCTCTTTTGGGGAGCGTAATGGCTGACGATCACGAGTCCAGCGCGTGGTAAATAACACGTACACACTCACTTGCATGCCTTTGCATGACTGGCGTCACCCACCAGTCATGCAAAGGCAGACATTGTGAACTGCTAGATAGTTGTGGTGCACGCTGATACTCTTGTGTTCGGCAGGACGCAGGTGCTGGAAGACCACCAGCTTATGGTGTGTGTGGTCTTTAAGGCGGGATCAACCACTTGGAACTCAATCGTGGCTCATCGCTACAACAACACCGAAATTCTGAAAACCAAAGATTTTTATAAGTAAGTTACAAAAGCGACGATATATGCGGGGAAAATAATCGTCTGGCATCTGTGAAGCCACACTAGTCTTGCTTTAATACATTAAAATATTACCTTGAATGTTATATAAACCAGAGATAGAAAATAAATGAAATGGGGTAAAGCAAAAACTTACAGAATACTGAAACATTCGTAGCAGTTCTTATTTCCATTAGCTTTCATCAGGTTGATCCAGGTGCTAAACCCTACTAAAAAGAGGTTCCAAGAAGTGTCAAGGTCGCCACTCTTTCTGAAGGTATTGATGGCCAGACACCCACTGGAGCGGTTGTTATCAGCCTACCGGGACAGGATTGAGGACCAGACACACGTCACCCGCCAGGCTAGGGACTACGGCCCGCTCATCCTCCGTCACAGCCGCGGCCTTAGGTTTGTGCCACCTCTTCCTCTACTACCTTAACAAACACAAAATTATAATGCACTAACACAATATAATTTATTAGAATTACCTTGATGAATACTCCCCGCCTTAAGTGAGAAATAAAGAGGAAAAACAAATAATTGTGCTATGGTAATTACGTTTGCCTTTTTGAATAGTTAAGTAATCAACGGAGTTTACGTGGTGACGAACCTTTTTTTTCCCAAGGCCACGACTAAGTTCTTTTCTTGCAGATATTCGAAAAAGTCCACATATCACATTAATGGAACACTGCGGGTGGTGCCCACGTTCCGGGAGTTCGTGAGCTACTTAGTGTCACAACCACCAGAGGAGTACGACCCACACTGGCGGCCCGTGTCTCTGCAATGCGGCCTTTGCCATATTAACTACACAGCCGTTGTGCTCACCGAGACCTACAACGAGGACATGCTCTACATTATGAGGTGCGTTACTTAGACATATGTTGTTATTGTTACTATCCACTTTGATAGATTGTTTGGTGTATTATGAATTGTGATGCATTTGATGAGGGAGGAAGGTGAAGAGAGGGGTCGTTTCTTCAACTGCACTCTGACCCTAATTACTCCATCCTCTGACGATCTTCTGTACAAAGTATGTTCTCCCCACTGTGTATGAAGTACCCTTCTTCTCCTCCGCCTTTCTGTATGTATTTCCCATGGAACATTAGCGATGATAATATTACTACAGAACACTAGAGCACCACAGTACGAGCTCACTTCTATTCTGCACATCGCAGCTTATCATCCCGAGTTCATGGGACTTGTTAGGATTTTTTTTTTTTTTAATTCCGCTTTCCTCTCGTGTATCAGGATTTTTCTATTTTGTTTTTTATAATATCATGACCCCAAATTCGCTTCTCAGAGTATACGAGTCGCCCACAATTATGTGAACATTGTATTACAGTATGCTCTCTCTCTCTCTCTCTCTCTCTCTCTCTCTCTCTATATATATATATATATATATATATATATATATATATATATATATATATATATATATATATGTATATGTATAGATATATATCTATATATTTATCTATTTATTTCTACCTATCTTTTTTTCTAATATGGTTCAGTAAAGGAGGAAGAACCTGCTGGACCGATTTCTCTAACTGTTGGTCTGTGAAAGTGAAAGTAACACACACACACACACACACACACACACACACACACACACACACACACTCTCTCTCTCTCTCTCTCTCTATATATATATATATATATATATATATATATATATATATATATATATATATATATATATGTGATGTGTGTGTGTGTGTGTGTGTGTGTGTGTGTGTGTGTGTGTGTGTGTGTGTGTAACTGAGAATGAATTCCCAATTCAAGACGGATAATAGTCGTCACAGTCTTACATAACTTCTGGCATGGAATTTGTGTTCTCGGTTTCTGTCTTGATTTTTTTTTTTCCCCGCGGTGTCGGCAGGGCGAGCGGCTTGGACCAGCAGTTGGACATGACACTCCTGATGAAGAACAACAACAAAGGAAAAGGCGACACACACCAGCTTCTCGTCGATTACTATTCTATGCTGGAGCCGTCACTTCTTCTAAAGATCATCGACGTCTACCGAAACGACTTAAAAATGTTCAATTACATCGCTGGCGACGTCCTTGGCCGCCTGGCTCCCGATGTTGCACATAACTGAACAAACAGTGATGCGGCAACTTTTCAATGACTGATATTCAGATAGATAAATAAAGATAGGTAGATAGACAGATGGATAGATAGATAGTTAGACAGAGAGAGAGAGAGAGAGAGAGAGAGAGAGAGAGAGAGAGAGAGAGAGAGAGAGAGAGAGAGAGAGAGAGAGAGAGAGAGAGAGAGAGAGAGAGAGATTTCTATTCTGTGACAAGCGGACCTTTCACCATCCTCCAATCAAACACAACTGTCTCTCCAGGCCACTACTGTCTCCTTCATTTCGTCAAATGTTTTTTTTTTTTTCTACTTAGTTGTTAAATGTATAATGTATGTATAATGTATTCATATTATTCCTTCTAAGGTGTGTTCAGCTGTAATCTTAGACCTTGTTGTACGGATTTCGGCTGGTTGTATTTATCTGTATATGTATGTATATATGTAAACATGCATGTTTGTATGTATATATGTATGTATGTAAACATGCATGTTTGTATCTGTGTATGTAGCCTGTGATTCCCTAACTAGGGATAGTTGCCTAACCTTTGAATGAAAGTGTAATATGTTAATTATTTTCATTAGAAGACAACAGAGTATACTCATGTATTTCTGTTAATCTATTGCTTTATTATTCCACTAAAATAAAGTACTCAAAACTATAATATTCTCTGTACAATAATCTCCAGCATACTAAGTTTAACAGCCCTGTTGTGACGTCACGCCATGCGTCTGCTCTGCGCACTCACTCACAGTGAAGGTATAGTGACGGTGGTGGTATCAGACTGCACCGCCGCCTCTCCTGGAACGATGGTAAGAACCTGCTCTTGCCATCACCTCTGACCTTCAGGTTTTTCTGTAACCTTGATGCCGTGGCTCCGTGGAGATGGTGTCGGCGGAAAAAGTTTGCGTACGGGTGGAGCATTTGCAGCACACCAGGGATCCACGACTCTCACAGCAGCAGGTACTGACTGGATGAGTGTTGTGTTGCCATAATTCCTGATTTCATTCCATGTCCAATTTAATTTTTGAAGGTAATGCAAAGTAGTATGAGAGAGAGAGAGAGAGAGAGAGAGAGAGAGAGAGAGAGAGAGAGAGAGAGAGAGAGAGAGAGAGAGAGAGAGAGAGAGAGAGAGAGAGAGAGATGTGTTGCACATTCCACTTCCTGGGTTGAGCTTTAGGATAGGTGACATTCAAGGATGTCACCTTTAGCTCGCAAAATATCCCATGTAATGCCATTAGTATAAATAAAGAGAGAGAGAGAGAGAGAGAGAGAGAGAGAGAGAGAGAGAGAGAGAGAGAGAGAGAGAGAGAGAGAGAGAGAGAGAGAGAGAGAGAGAGAGAGAGAGAGAGAGAGATTGCTTGAAATGAAGATTCATGTGAGAATAAACTGATTCACTCAGCTACAGGTATATGTAAAGCAAATAGTGGCGGACTGTTAGGAGGTAACAACGCTTCCAAATCATTAAAATGGGATCAACAAGCAATCATCGAACAAGACGCTTCCAATTAAATCGCCAATGAATACTATCATAGTAATTGTAGTTCATCTCGTTAATAGACTTGCACTCGAATATTTTCGCAAGGTGTTTGGCAAATACCTTTTTATTTAATTCCAATGGAAATAATTTGCTTCCTTTCCCTTGTCCGTATCATTGCTTGACTTGTTGACTGCAGGTAGCCTTCACATTACATTTCTGCTCCAAGGGGGCAGGATGGCATAACTGCCTTGGACTTTCAAGGTAACGTGCCGATCAGGATCAGTGATTCCACTTCCCCGGCTAATACTGTCACCTTATTGGGCAATTCACCTTCCCCCGTCATCAGCCCCACATCCCTCCTTCTGCAGGACCACATGACCTTGTGGTATGGTGCCTTCTAAGTAAGTCAGTCACTCAACCAATTTCTCTAACACACTCACCCTTTACCCTCATGCGTGATATGACCCTTTTGAATTTTTGGTAAAATTTTACATCTTTACCATAATGGCGTCTGTTCACAAAATAAAATGGCGTCTGCACCTCGTATAACTCTCTACTTTTGGTCATAGAGAACATTTGATAGCTTCTATATTAACATAACTTAACGTAACCTAACCAAACCTTAACCTACATTGACAAATAACAGAACCTTTTTCAAACCAAAACTAAACTTTACTTTTCGAAGAGAAAACATTGAATATCTGACAAACTAAGATTTTGCGACGGAAATGTAATTAAGAAAAATTCTCAAAATGCATAAGGTAATGCTAAGATATAATCCTGAATTCTCTAGAGCATTCTGGTGAAGATGTAAAATAATACCGATTTTTTTCCTACATCCTTCCTGATGGTTCTAGTTACAGGAAGGGGCAGTTGTATGAATACTTATGACAATACAAAGGTTAGGTATGTGAAGGTCAACTGGGTGCATCCAAGAAAATAAGGAGTGGCTAACTTGTTGGACTGGCTGGCCCGTTCAAGGTTCAACATGTCATCATCTGGCTGAGTGGTGTTGCTTGTTTGCGTCCTTGGTACTCCGCCTGTCCCAACTCTATTCTTTTTCTTTATAATCTAATTGCGTTATTCAGTAAAAACTTGTGTAAAATTTTACATCTTCACCATAATGGCGTTTGTTTACGTCTGCGTATCGGGATTGTACCTCGTCCAACTCCCTACTTTTGGTCATAGAGGACATTTGATAGCTTATATATTAATGTAACCTAACCTAACCAAACCTTAACCTACATTGACAAATAACAGAACCTTGTTTAAGCCAAACTAAACTTTATTTTTCGAAGAGAAGGTCTCACAGAAAACATTGACTATCTCACTAACTAAGAATTTACGACGGAAATGTAATCAAGAAAACCTTCTCAAAATGCATCAGGTAATGCAAAAATATAACACTGAATTCTCTAGAGCGTTATGGTGAAGATGTAAAATAATACCAAAACTTGAATTATGTGGTAAGAGTGCGTTACCACGTTGTGAAAGTTATGTATGTAGCTAAACACTTGCACCAAAGGGAATGTGGCTGCAGGGGTTTGAGCCCCCCTATTTAATCCCAAACAATGGTATTCCCTTTTAACTGTTTCCTGCCAGCCTGAGGGGCAGGTGGGCAGGGAGAGAATCTTGTTCTGATTTTGTAAATTAATGAAACCGAATAATATTTTCTGTGGGAGGAGTAGGTATTAAGGTTATGGATCCGGCGCTGGTCAGTCAGGTCAAGAAACTTGCAGAACTCAAATTAACATGTGTTAACGTGAGATATATCCACACATCAAAGACTATCAGATGGTAAACTATATATCTGCATTTAAGTTTTGAATAAGATAAGATAAAAAAAAAACATTACATGTGTGAATGATGCATTTGCTCCAGTGTAGCAAAATCTTTTTAGTTTTCCAACCTGATTCACCAGATTTATTGTAGATACTCATCAGTGTTTTCTGATAAGTGCTGGCATTTAAAGTAAGTGGAAGTGTGAGAAGAATAAGTGTCTTTTATATTTCCATGTTGGCACAAAATGGGGTCAATATGTTTAAACTCATTCACTCCTTTTATTAAGTGTTAATTCTGTATTATTATTCACTTCTTCTGACATTCGATTCCTATTTCATATTGACCTACAAAATCTTTTTTTCCAATTGAATCTGAGTAATTTGAGTTGATGTACTAATATGTCTGAATTTTTATCACTGGCAGCGAAACAGTGTTATCTGCAAGCAGACCAGATTTTCTCTGCAGTGGTTATCTAAAAAATTATAATATATATATATATATATATATATATATATATATATATATATATATATATACATATATATATATATAATATATATATATATATATATATTATATATATATAATATATATATATATACTGTTTTTAAGCTATTCATTTTTTGATGGTTATGAGGCCTTATATCTTTACAAGTATGCAGTTAGTCAACACATCCTTCAATTTTTCATCAACAGTAATCTGCATGAAGTGAGGGAGTCTTAACCAACTCTCAATGCAGGTGGATCATACATTACTTGCAGTTCATTGTGCGAGTTGATGGAGAATGTCAACCCAAAAAGGTACTGTAGCTGTTGTTCCAGCTTGTTGGCCTCCTTAAAATTCCACAATTGCATGCATCATATAAGATATTCTCTAGACATGTTTTTTTGTATATATATTTCATATCATATGGTTAGAACTCTGTACAAAAACTGCCTTTTTTTTTATGAATGAATGATTATTTTTTCACTCCAGTCTAGTAAATCAGGGGACCTTTCCATTTATTAGAACAAAATTACGTTCTTGTTAAGGATGGTATTGGGAAAGGGTGTTACGGGATACCATTACTTATTGAGGTCAGCATTACTTATTGAGGTCAGACATGTTGAAAAAATGGTAAACTATATTAATCAAAGAAATTTATGGACCAAATGATCACGATAAAGCGGTTGGGTTTCGGGAATAAATGTTATGATGTAAAATGCATGTAGGGAAATAAAATAAAAAGCACATCATCTGCCATTTATTAGCACTTGTGGGTTGTTTTTAGTTGTCTGTACAGTTTGATAACATTAGAAGTGAAAATGTATTTAATTATGCCAAAATGGCCCACCATAGACATGAACAAATAGTCTTCACATATCATTAATCTCATTAGAAAGACAACATATACAAATTATTATAATTTGTTAAATACTGACTTGTGACAATGTCAAATGAAATGCAACATCTTGGAAGAAACTGCAGATTACAAATATACCAAAATTATATATTGAAATGACATGTTCAAATTACACATGGAAAAAGAAAAATGCATATGACAACAATAAAATAAATTACATGAAAATGTAAAAAAAATAGTTGTATGAAACATTTTGATTTCCATTGTGTTTCACTGTAAACCACATGTTTTTACAGTCAGGAGTTCAGAAGGGAGATTATGGGCTTCCAGCTTACACTCATGTATCCTACAAAATAACATCGCTGCTAAGATGAGGTTTAGTTGCATTCCTCGCTTTATCACAGAAAACGAGATTTGCTGCCCTCTGGGGCCTGAACACATTATTGGAGAGCCTCCTAAACTATGAAGTCATTGCAACCAAACCAATAAATATAAATGACATCTACTGTAGCTTATGAAAGATGTCATATTAGGATAGAACACCACTGAAGGGAGCTTTTGACAGCTATTTTTTTTTACTGTACATAATAATCTGTAAAAACAAGCAATTTACGTGTTATTTTAGTTGAATGTCAACCGCATGAAGTTGTGTATTTTATGTCTTGCAAACATACAATAAGCCCATTTAATGTACTGTTGTTTATCATTCTAGCCTAATTTGCTATCCTAACAGTATAATGATTATATATATACTATATATATACACACACACACACACACACACAGATATATATATATATATATATATATATATATATATATATATATATATATATATATATATATATCATGTAAAGCATTTGTTTTATTTACAGATTGATTCATGTAATAGCTGGTAATGGAAGAAGTTTAATCTTACTTAGATAGTGGAAGTAGAGCAATATACATACTTGTGATCTTTGATGCACTTATGTCTAAAATGGGTAGTGGAAGTAGGAGGGAAACATACTTCTTGTAACCTTTTGTAAATTTCCTTATATTCCTGCAAAACTTTTAAGTTTTATGTCAGTTGAATTTATAATTCGTATGTATATATGTGGCTGACGAGCTCAAACTATAATGGTCTATTGAGGGACCATGTCATTATGGTGATGCAATGAGAAGGCACACATCATGCAGTACCTAAAATGCATAAAGTTCTGTATTTGGAGTAATGTATTTAGGATAATGAAGTGAGGTACAGTTAATAGTTGTGACAAAGTAAGCATTTTTGCTGCATAAGTATTATAACTATTGGGGTTTAGTAGGTCATCATAGGAAGTTTATAAATTATTGAGTCCTTGTGGTGTACCAATAACTTTTAGTGGTAATCATATTTGAACATGCTTTCTATTGTTTGCATTTAGATTTTGTTTTGTTTTGCCAGTTACTTGCATGTTCTGCATCTGAACGAAAGGAGTATGAGTTTTAAGGCTGCATCATTAATATGGGCAGTAGTTTTGACTATTAATTATTTTTATATGTTGACAAGGTGTATCTTTGCACTGGTTGTCTTTCACATTTTGTCACTGAACCCTTAGCTGGTAGCAGTAGTCGCTGTGGAGTACCCAAATACAATTGCTGCCGACCATAGGATTGCACCATAAATATAGTTCCACCTCATTATTTAGGGTATTAACATGAGCAATATTAAGACTACTGCAATAT
Source organism: Metacarcinus magister (assembly GCA_029783475.1). Lineage (NCBI taxonomy): Eukaryota > Metazoa > Arthropoda > Malacostraca > Decapoda > Cancridae > Metacarcinus > Metacarcinus magister. The sequence goes on along the minus strand of JAPQNM010000043.1, from coordinate 7,483,663 downwards.
GGAACAGTTACTATATGCTCATCATACGAAAACTTAAGCTTTATAAGCGGCCATTGTTTATATTTGCATAAGTAAGGTAAAAAGAGTATCTCGATCCCATAGCAAAAGTTGTGTTGAGGACTTGTAACCTTGATGTGGCTTCCTTCCACCCTTCCTTACCAATTTTTTTTGCCTTACAATGGCTTCTCATGACATTTTTCCTTTTTATTTATTGCTGTGATTTTATTCTCATATTTAGAAAAAAAGTTCTGTGATACAGCTTGAAACATGGTTATGCACAATGCAACTTCACATATATCACTTTGCAATTTAACCTGGTGACTCTCCTTTCCTCAGTTTTTTATCTTTAGCATCCTCATAAAGTCGCTGCCTGTTAGATCTCATTGTGCCTGTAGCATCAGTTTCATGAGCTAAGAGAATGAATGTCATAGAGCTTGAATGATGCTTAGAAGTTATCCATTACAAGCACATAACCTTTAATCAGTAGAGGTTTTATTAGGGCAAGAACAACCTGATCTGACAACCCTGGTATTTGGCAATCACATTCAATGCAATTCTCTGTACATGGCAAAATATTCCATACAAATCCAGTTTCGGCCTCTGCTAGGTCACCATGTCAAACCTTACTCTCTTTCGTGGAATATACCTTTTCCATTTCAGTCTTCCTTTCCAGAGTAACAGGGACTCATCAATGCTAATATTTTCCTTAGGGATGTAATTAGACTTGGATTTGAATTTAGATCAATCTTAACACTTCCCCAAATTTGTAAGCAGGGTTATCTTTATTTCAATTGTCAGTAAGATGCAAGTACTCAAGAAAAAAATGCAAATCTGTCAATGTTTCTGCATTTCTCATAAAAGTGTTGCAATTAGCTAGTTTGTGGAGTGGTATGAATAGATAGTCGGCAGAGTCACCACCACCATAATCATCTGATAAATTCATCTCCCAAATCCTGATTTAGAATATATTTTAATTCCTTGTCAGTAATATTCGTTCTAGGAAATATGATTATGTCTACAATATCTGGATTTCAAAATAAAGTTTGATTATGAAGGTTTACAGGAGGCACAAAAGAGTTAGCAAAAATAGGAACAGTCTGAGCAATGCTAGCCACTGCCACTCACAAGTTGCCAGTAAGGGATTCTTTAGGGTCTGCAGCACACATTCATCACCGACTATACATATCTCGCCGCAATTTTTTGCTAAATTCTGGACAGTCTTTATATAGTTCCACTGTTGGCAAAGGGTAAATGTTATCTTTTACTACAGTGGTATCTCAGTTCCCAAACTTAATCTGTTCCATAAGTAATGTGAAGGCGATCAATCTGTTTCAGACCCCCCAAAATGAAGTTTCATCCCTTTTGCAACATTAGCTCATTTGAAGGCCTCCTTATTGTTTAGTATGGTGTAGGTTGTAGACTTCTCCATATTGAACTGCATAACAAGAATAGACACACGAACACCACTCATACTTTGCTATAAAATCTTTTTTTACCTCGTGGTTTTAAGGCCAGAGGACTTGATATAGGTGCTCACGAGCACATGCCTAAAATCAGGCGCCAGTATCTCATGATCAGAATGTACCTTGGGCATGTCTTCAATAGTGTAGGCATCCATGTTTGGCACAGATTGTTGTTCGAATTGTGTCACCATCAATAAGGAAATTCAGAGATGCAATATTTACAGAAGCATAGTCTTTACAACAGCCTATAGTGTATCAAAGCACCATAATGTGGGATTGTAAATATCCTCACTCCCAGCACCATATTCTTTTTTTCATTTCCACAACTTTTAGTTCCCATCTATGCTGATTTTGAATTCATTAAAAATTTCTCTTCACTTCCTGTGAGGTAACTGTAGTTCCACTTCTCTTCAAATACTCTGTGATCGCATTCACTTGTTTTACTTTCTTCTTTTTTTTTACATTAAAAGGGTACTGGCCAAGGGCAAACAAAAATAGGTTAAGAAAAAATCCCGCTTGATGCCAGACCCTGTACAGAGGACAGTAGGAGAAATAGAGGCAAGGGGTGGAAGACCAATTTAGCATGAGAGGTGTCTTGACACTCCTCTTTTGAAAGAGTTTAAGTCATAGGCAGGTGGAAAAACAGACAAAGGAAGAGAGTTCCAAAGTTTATAGTGTAAAGGATGAAAGAGTGAAGATACTGGTTAACTCTTGCATTAGAAAGATGAACAGAATAGGGATGAGAAGTAGTAGAAAGCCTTGTGCAGCGAGGCCACGGGAGGGGTGGAGGCATGCAGTTAGCAAGTTCAGAAGAGCAGTCAGCATGAAAATAGCGGTAGAAAAGAGATAAAGATGCAACATTGTGCCGGGGACCTAGAGAATCAAGGCATTCAGTTAGAGGAGGAAAGTTGATTAGACGAAAAGCTTTGGACTCCACCCTGTTTAGTAAAGCTGTGTGAGTTGAATCCCCCTAGACATAAGAACCATACTCCATACATGGATAGATAAGGCCCCTGTACAGAGCAAGCAGCTGGGAGGGAGAGAAAAATGGATACAGATGCCATAGGACACCTAACTTCTTAGAAGCTGATTCAGCAAGAGTAGAGATATGAAATTGCCAGTTTAGATTTTTAGTAAAGGATAGATCGAGTGTGTTTAATGTGGAGGAGAAGGGAAGTTGAGTGTCACTGAGGAAGAGAGAATAGTTATCTGGAAGGTTATGTCGAGTAGATAGTTGTAGAAATTTTGAGTTTTTGAGGTATTGAACAGAACTAGGTCTGCTCTGCCCCAATCAGAAACTAGTGAAAGATCAGAAGCTAGGCGTCCTATAGCATCTTGCCTTGAATCACTTAATTCTTGTTGGGTTGGGCGTCTGTTATACGATGTTGAAAAATGCAAGAAGGATAGGTAGAAGTAGAGAGACATAGACAAAAGAGTTTGACTAGGCAGGGAGTGAGCTTAGAAGCACAGTTTTTGAGAACAACAGGAGGGACTCCATCCGGACCGTAAGCCTTCCGAGAATCAAGGCCAGAGAGGGCCTGGAAAAAGTCATAATGAAGAATTTTAGTTTTAGGAATGAAGTAGTCAGAGGGTGGAGGAATAGGAGTAATATGCCCAGTATCATCCAAAGTAGAGTTGGTAGCAAAGGTTTGAGCGAAGAGTTCAGCTTTAGAGAAAGAAGAGACAGCTGTGGAGCCATCTGGTTGAAGTAAAGGAGGGAAAGATGAAAATGTAAATTTGTTGTAGATATTATTGGCTAGATGCCAGAAACCACGAGAAGAGTTAGAATTTTAAATATTTTGACATTATCTATTGTTGAAAGAATTTTTAGTAAGTTGGAGAATAGATTTGGCACAATTACAGGCAGAAATTTAAAGGGCATGAGTTTCAGCAGATGGATGGCTACGGTACCGTTTGTGAGCTTTTACAGCTTTTACAGCACGAGAACAAGCAGAGTTAAAACAGGGCTTTTTAGCTTTAGTATTAGAGAAATTGTGAGGAATGTATAACTCCATGCCAGAGACAATCACCTTTGTTATGCGCTCGGCACAAAGAGAAGGATCTCTGCTGCTGCTGTACGTTTATCCCATCCTTGTACTCGTCTACTTCTGACGATATAGTTCAACGAACATCATTGTCTGTTCTCTAGACTAATGAACATTTCCTTGCTCTTTGGCAGACGGGTATACATTTTTCAGTAGTGACTTTTGTGTTGAGACTGAGAAACTGACAGCCAGGGTCAAATTTGTTTGCTTTGCAGCCTTGATCCATTCTCAGAAGCGAAGGTGCATGAGCACTATCTGGCAATTTCAACAAATGCCGGGCACAGGCACTCCCATTGTTTGCCCGCCAACGGACATTGTGTGTGCACCTGCTGATCACTACTCAATCATGTGGACAGGGTCGAACAACTTTTCTTTTTGGTTTGCTGGTATCACTACCCTTTTTTGGCTCCTTGTTGGCTTATTTTGTAGTAATGATAATAATAATAATAATAACAACAATAACCAAAAAAAGGCGAATAAGAAATGAGAACGTTCACAGTGAATTTGGGCGAAGGTGTGCATCAAGTGTACAGGCAAACTGAATTTAACTGATCCAATCACCCTTTGTTTCAGCAAGCGTGGCATAGGCTGATGGACACATCTTCTATAGGTTCCAACAAGCAGCAATTAGTTGTTCGAAAACTGAGAATACGTTCGACAATGGAGACAGTTGATTCTCTACAAGTGTGTTTGGGAACCAAATTGTTCAAGAAGGGAGCCATTCGGGAACCGAGGTATTTCATTGAATGTCTTTGTATCAATCTTTTTTTTCCCTTTACCTGATTCAGTGTTAGTTTTGCTGATGACAAATTGTGAACTTATAGCCATTCTTAGGAGATGATCTTCCCAAGGATAACAGTAGGTGTAAGAAGATTGGAAGGTGTAGTACCAGTGAAATGTATGAATACTTAATTGAATGGAGAAGTGGTGTGTGGAATTGTAGAATGGATTACGAGGAATACCCTGAGATGAAGGTTGATTACTTGAGGTGGTGTGTAAAAGTGAAATAGAGGGAACAAATGAAAGGAGGCCTCTTTTTGTTGTCTGAGAAAAGATTGCAGTATTCATGGGAGCAGATAGGATTGAGAAGTGTGATGTGGCTTGAAAATGTTATGTACGTAAGGCCATCTAAAGTAGTGAGCTTGAATAGAGGGACAGGAGGTGTCAAGAGTGATTACAGAATAGAGGCAATTCTAGCTATTAAAATGATCAGGGGATATGTTTGTTTATGGCTTTGAAGGTAATTTTTTTCTTCATAAACACTTCATTTATCAGGTATAAATACTAAGCCATGAGTTATTGGATCTAATGATGCCACTGTTACAGAAAATATGCAAAGGAGAATTTGGAAGTTGATAATTTTGCCAAGGATGATGAACTGGCAGGTCACTGGAGGTTCCTATACTAACATTTTTTAGTGGACCACAGGAGGGACAGAACTTGATAGCTAGCAGTCATAACAGCTAGCAATGGAGGTGGTCAAGAGCTATATGGTAAGCGTTATCTTTAATCTGTTCCTATCGCAAAAATGCACAATATACTAGCTTCATGGATGTGAAAGTTTTGGTGGTTGTTTAGGTCTCAAAATAGTGTCATACAATATACCTAGAGAGTTTGAAGATACTTGTGAGCATTTTTACTGACCTAAAAACTAGGCCTTCTGAGTTCAATATTAATTGGCTTCAGTGTATAATATCCAAAAATGACATTTAGATTACATTTTTTCTTGCTATGTAATATCTCTCCCTAAAGTGCAGTTTGAAAAAAACAGAAGCAGATGAATTAGGGCAGTATGGGATTTTATCACTATAGAGGATAACAACAGAGTAACATTACTGTCCTTAATTCTAATGCACAAATGTTCTCACTCACACATAACAATATTTTTTTTGGTTAAAAAACACTCAACACTGTACACAAATAAACCTTTGCATAAAAAAAGAGACTATAAAAAGCACGATAAATTGTATTAAGCAGCACAAGTTTCCTTAATTGAACACATCATCTGGCAGCACTTAACAAAACGTCTGCCATAAATAATGGCAAGAAGGTCTCTTTCCTGTGTGCTATTTTTCTTGCTTCTCATACATTTTAAGCTTTACTAGAACTGCCACAATGTAGAAGATGAATCCTAGTGGCTGGTGTGAATACTAACCCCTAAATGACACGTAGAGTTACTGCTTAGAAAATCTAGCTATCTATATACCTGGCGGTAGTCAAGACAAGGCGTCTTTAGTGTTCAGGGAGAATTTAGTCTCCCTTCCCCCTCTATATCTTGTATCATAGCAAGAAGAAACAATACAGAGCATGGCTCCCCAACCTCTCGCTCCGTCCCTTATCAGTCTCCTTTTACAACATGCAGAAAATATGGTGGCAGTATTTTTCCAGCCTGGTTACCGATATGGAGTTGCAGCTTACTCTGGTATATACATACGTCAAATGATTAGAGATTCATTCTTCAAGTGTTCTGTTCAAATTTCCATAACCAATAACTTTCTACATAGGAGGGGGGCTTGCACAAAATTCCTTCATGGAATTAATGTTATCACATGCACATGAATGGTGACTTAGGAAACGGTCTCACTTTATCTACTTTACACATACAGTTAATGTCATAGCTTCTGAAAGAGTGCACTAAGATACGGATCTCATTTTATGTTAAGTTTAATTAATGAGGTGTGTGTACATATGCGTTCATGTTGGAAGAGAGGTTAGCATGAATACAATATGCCAGCCACTCATCAACTGAGTTAATACTGAATTATGGAAAATTATTCACCTCTAGGAATGAAGCCTCAGTATATAAATACCTTTCTATAATAACCAGTATGAGGAAATGCAACAACAATTAGAAGTACAGTTGTAATCTGAACTGAATTTTGTGTGGCTTACATAGTAAGTACAGTTGTATATAAATTTCTTGATCCACTCAACATAAATCACATCATAATGTAGTTTCATGAATGAATACAGCTCCACATATCCCATATTCTTGAATATAGCTGCACTCTCCCATTTTTAATGAGAAATTGGTGAGTTGCATGTTGCCACAAATATATTATTGCATGACAAAATAATTTTGGTTCTATTTACTGTGTAAAGGATGCAGAATATGACCGCAAGCTATACAAATAATTTTAAATACATACTTCTTCTATTTGTAACTGCACAATACATGACAGCCCTGAAGCCAGTCTGATTATTCACAGGCCACATTTTACTATAGAGTAAGTTGTTTGCATGTTCAATTCTCAATGGCAATGAGTCAATTACCTTAGCCAGGTCATCTTAAGTTTTCTGCATCAATATTGAAATTATTCAACAAATTTCAAGCATATTCCAGAGTATGATCTTTGGAATGAGTTCTCACTGCTTCACTTTGTATAATCATTGTGCCTCAGTCCTTGCCGAGACCAATATTCAGGCTCAGAACACTAAGATCCTCTTTTCTACAGGCTTGCGGCAGATAGGACACTCATGCATGCGGTCCCCACACATCTGGCAAGTACCATGACCACAGAGGAATATCATGTTTTTCAACCGGTCAAGGCACACTGGGCACATTGTCTGAAAATTAGGAGGAAAGAAAATTAATGTGAGTATGAATTTGTTTGGGGTATTCATTATAAACAGTGGGTATTTAAGTTTGGCATTTCACATATAAGCATCAATGCAAAAATGTTTGTAGTTTAATAGTTTCTATATTCTAATGTAGCACCATCAATCATGACTAAAACCAGTAATCTTAGCAAGCATCGGGCTTTGTAGTGACATCAGACAACTTTTGTATAAATATACACGTGCCGATAGCACCATATCGTAACAGCGGTGGCCTAGTGGCTAGCGGTCAGGCATACCAACTCAGAGTCCCGAGTTCGACCCCCAGCACGAGCTGGCCACTTTTCTTTGATAATACTGCTGAGTGGCCTAAGATCACCCACATGCTGCCATAACACTATCCATGATGGGACTGCAAAACTATATGCTTGAAGAGCTTCTGCTGGCAGCATGAGCTTCTCAATAAGAAACGAGGAGTCATTTAAAAAATCTAACCCGCGCTACTCACAGGCGGAGGCTGACCATCTAAGGCCTCCATTAACCCGTAGAGTGTGCAATAGGGGTTTCCCAGTCCATCCATGGCTGCTCAATTATGAAGTTCCTACAGCCTGAGCTCTGGCTTGCACTCGCACGCTCACCAGCCTGAGCTCTGGCTTGCAATCTACGAGTTAAGCCTACCGGCGCCATGGGTAAAGGAAAAAAAAGCTGAATATTCCAGAGGGAAGGTTGGTGTGGTGGAGATTGTTCTGGAGAAGTGGTCTGAAGATGTCTCTTTGGTGTACCGAGTCCAAAACAAGAGAGGTGGTCAGGAATGGTGCTTTGATGTGGGTCAATTCTGGCAATGGCAATGTATAGAAAGGTGATTCAGTGGACTAGTTTATCAGGATGTTAAATAATAGGTGGTGGCTAAACCTACATTGCACTAAGTAGCTTTACAATGCTTTGCCATCTGACAATTCATTGCAATTGCCCTTGACTGCTACATGCCATCAATAGTTCGCCTCACACACCACAAGGAACCCACCCCCCTGTCCCTAACCTTCCCCAAGGCCTCCCCTGAACCTTCTAAAAAGTTCCTCACTGCCTACACAACCAACGTTGTTCCCTCCGGCACTCAGGCAAGAAGGGACAGGTACCGGGTCCTGGAGGGGCACGTTACAGGTACCTAATCCCGCACCACTCGCACTGCAGCCATACACCACTGAAAAGACTGGTCGCAAGTGCTTAAGGCAAAGCCTACTAACCTGGGCTCCAGAGAGGATCGGGACCCTGCTGGCATCTAGCCTTACTTATGACGGACCCAAAATCTTCAATACACTACCAAAAGAGATGAGGAGCTTTACTGGCTGCCCTGTAGGGAAATTCTGGTGTCGACAAGTTCCTGCTGATGGTGCCAGATGAAGCCCCAGTGCTGGGCTATACTGCCAGATGCCAGACCTACAACACCATACTGGATCAAGTGAACCTTACAGATTGGGACGCCAGGATCGGGAGCAGCGGTGGACCACCATGGCTGTGAGGAAGTCCTCAACACTATACCAAGAATAGCCCCTGTAGTTCTACCTCCATTTCCTAATCCTCCTGAACTGCAGCGAGTGCCTGGAAGGAGTTTTGACACTCCAACTGTTCAGTGGTGGTCTTTCTGAGCCTTACACTAGACCCAGTCATCCCCACCACCTTCCATCCACCATCATCCTTACTAGGTACGACACCTGAATTGGGAGACTCGGAGCGAAGAACTCTATTTTCTCCACTGCACCCTCTAAATCTGAAATCCTCTGAAGGAAATTTCAGAATCACTCCACACTCACCACCACTAAAACGTACTTTTGCAGACACCACACCATCACCAGCCACCGACTCTGTCACACCAACACCACTCGACACAGAAGTAGTCATCCTTAGCAGCTAACAACACACATCCTCCCTCTACACGGCACCTTTTGTTTTTAATGATCTAGTGTTCCAATTAATCATGTACTGTATGTAGATATGCTTACCTGTTCCTTTATATCATGTAGCTGCTGCTGGAGCTTTTGCAGGTCAGCTGAGGACATATCCCGGGAGCCATTATTCATGAGAGGACCAGTAGGGCCAGGTATTGCTACACCAACTGTTCCTGGTCCAGTCACTGTCAGATGACCTGCAGTATTATTATTGTTGCTTCCTGAAGCACTGCTGCTAGCAATAACACCAACACTGCTACTACCACCACTGGCCCCACCACTGCTGCTGCTGCTTCCACCACTGTTGCTGTTATTGTTGGCGTGGATAACTCCAGGGAGGTTGGCGGCTGTGGCTGCAGGTTTAGACATTATTTTAGAGAAAATTTTGTTTTAATGCAAATAAATGTATGAAAGTGATGTTAATTTTTTCATATAAGATTGAATCTTAAATCTGCAAACTGGTAAGAATTTTCAGGTATATATAAGGAGTTTAAAGCTTGGTAGCCAAGACCATATAACTCAATTAAGGTTCTCACCAAGAGGCTACCGTGAGACAAGACCTTTAGGCTGTGAACTTAACACTGTACCACAGTTACCAAAACACACTTTCCATATGTGAAAAATCTATTGGGGCTCCAAAAGTATTGAGGTGAAATCATGAGATGTGTAAAAAAAACTGTGATTGACACATGATTCATAAGAAAAGAGTTAAAGAAAGTGTAAAGGGAAAAAGAGTGTCATCACAGTTGTGAGTAATAACATTCAGTAGCGGATCAAATGCGATCACCTGATCAGACTAGATGTGGGAGAACATCCCATTGAGGCCGTAAAAGTTGCAACTCTACCCTACACAAGCATTATTCCTTCCTCCAAAGCCATGTTCTCTTCACACTTTCTATACATTTGTTGTAGTCTTCTCAACCTCCCATCTCTCACATCAAGCCTATTTACCTTTTTCAACAATTGTTCCTCATCCATTCCTTCTATGCCCAAACCATCAGAACACTCCTTGCTCTGCTCGATCAGTCAACTCTTCCACAACACTAGTCCTCCTGCTCACTTATTTCTATACGCATTACCCCACATACTCCTCAAACACCTCTGCCTTACATTAAAAATGTATTATCACTTACGCTCATATTTCATGTTTCAGCCTCATATAATGCAGTCAGCACCACTACCTCATACAATCTTATCGTTGCATTTTTTTTTATTTCTTTATTTATTAATTTTTAACTTTGGGGGCATCCTGTGTTCTGATGTGGGATGCAGAATAGGGGGCTGAACCTTGTGGTATCAAACATGCTTTATGTGAATTTTGTATGAATTTATGATGCATGTGTGTTCTGTGAAGTCCGTAATCTTTGAGAAAATAAATCTCATCAAAGATAACTACAAATTTGTTTGGCTAATTATATATTGTAAGAAATTTTTTCATTAAAAATAGAAATAGAAACGCTTTACCTTGACCTCCACAACACACAATGAAGGGAATCTGCTTCTCAATGACACCTCTGCACTGCACACACTTCTTCATGAGGGAAGCACAGTTGTCACAGGCACACATGTGGCCACAAGGCTGGAAGAGCACGGTTGCTTGTTTGTCCGAACACACCACACACTCCTCAATCTGTGGAACAACATAGGAATTGTGCAAGTGTTTTTCATTTCAATCCGAAGTGGTTTGCTCCTGGTTACTATTCTAAGATTATCAGAGCTCAACATTTTTTATGGTCAAACAGTAGGAGTTGATGAGATGATGGCGAAAATAGTCAATCAATCTTTATTACTGTTCCCACTACTAATTCTTGTTCCAAGCTACTATCATAGTGGTGCTTCTAATCTTTTGAAATCTATATACTAATTAAGTTACAATATAATGGAATTGGGGCAAAGTATTCATGCAAAAAATCGTAAAAATGTGGTTGAGTTGAGCAAATTTCCATTTAGATGACTGGGACATTGTAATACAAGTATATTACACTACCAGCAGATAAAGGAGTAATTGTTTTTTTTGGGGGGGGAGAGAGACCTCTTTAAAGGTGGCAAGAGAGATCAACAGAATATGAAAGTTAAAAATGTGGAATAGGAATAATAGGAGTGCAGAAAGCAAGACCGACATAATTGTGGCTTACTCTTTGGGGTGTTTTTCCGGAACTAATGAGACACCAGAGACAAACAAATAAATTCATAAAACAGTTACATGGTTAGTGAGGTCAAAATTTTGTTTGACTTTACCTTGGTTCTGGACTGTACTGGTTCCTTGCACATAAGACATTTTTTTACTCTAGGAGAGCAAATAGAGCAGGTGGCAATGTGACCACAAGGGCCAAATAAGGTATCTCGCTTGGTGTCAGAGCAGACCATGCACTCCTCAAGGCTCTCCTCAGGGCACACCTCAAGGGCTCCCATGTCCCCAGACCTTTGGGTGAAAGGAAACAAAAATAGTTATGATATCACGGTCCTGAGTGAAAGAAGCAAAATGATATAGCTAAAACTACAACTAATAAGATTTTATATAAAAAAAGGCAAAAACAACTAATTTAATGGAAACATACGCAATCTAAATGCCAAAAGTAAATAGGGATAAGGTTTGTACCAAAACTGAAGAAGGGAAGACATTACCAATTCAGTACCCTAAAAGGCTACATAGAGTGTACAACCTAACCAAGTCCTCTGCCAACACTCACACAGACTTGTCCTTGTAGCACTTTGTGAGAGCTTTACACAAGTTGGGGTCTGGACACAGGTCGAGGGGTGTTTGTCCCTTCTTGTTCTTTATGTTGAGGTCAGCACCATGAGCAGCCAGCAAACACGCAATGGAGGCGGGACTCTTCTTGTCCACGCCCTGAGTCCCCAGACCCATCAGTAGCTGAGGCGACTTCAAGAGCATAAGGTTTAGTAATATGCCACAGAGTACAAATGGAAATAAAAATGTCATTCATGTAGCCTACCTTTCTGAAATATGTTGGAGTGTATATTTTTCAGTGCTCCAAACTAGTGCTAAAAACATACATTTAGAATAGTTTACTTATCTACTGTCAAATCAAGTAAATAAAAAAAACCTATTTATTCACTTATGGTAAAAATGCACCTAACAGTTAGCTTTATATTGTCAAATACCCTGTCGGTTTAGTAAAATGTTGAAAAAAAAAAAAAATTGCTGTGAGAAACATCCTGAAGGGTGGGGAATAAAAATTACTTGAGTTTTAAAATGGTGCTTAATGAAGTCTGTATACAATGTAAAAACAATATATATAGTCCTAAACACAGAAGTAGGATTTGAGAGAGAGAGAGAGAGAGAGAGAGAGAGAGAGAGAGAGAGAGAGAGAGAGAGAGAGAGAGAGAGAGAGAGAGAGAGAGAGAGAGAGAGAGAGAAAGAGAGAGAGAAAGAGAGAGAGAGAGAGAGAGAAAGAGAGAGAGAGAGAGAGAAAGAGAGAGAGAGAGAGAGAGAGAGAGAGACAGAGAGAGAGAGAGAGAGAAAGAGAGAGAGAAAGAGAGAGAGAGAGAGAGAAAGAGAGAGAGAGAGAGAGAGAGAGAAGAGAGAGAGAGAGAGAGAGAGAGAGAGAGAGAGAGAGAGAGAGAGAGAGAGAGAGAGAGAGAGAGAGAGAGAGAGAGAGAGAGAGAGAAAGAGAGAGAGAGAGAGAGAGAGAGAGAGAGAAAGAGAGAGAGAGAGAGAGAGAGAGAGAGAGAGAGAGAGAGAGAGAGAGAGAGAGAGAGAGAGAGAGAGAGAGAGAGAGAGAGAGAGAGAGAGAGAGAGAGAGAAAGAGAGAGAGAGAGACAAAAAAAAAAAATCATTACGTAAATAAAAGTTACCTGGTAGATTTGATTGTATGATTTTGCCAAATCATTTGACATTATCTGCAACAATGCTTTTATTCTAAAGTTACAATATTCATCTATTTATGGGAAGGTTCTCTATTAGTTACACCAATTTCTGAATAGAAGAAATATGTCTGCTGTGGTTAATGGGAAGCAGAGATCACCTAGAAATGTTATTATAGGGTACCGTATTATTTTTCATATGACTCTGACCTGCCAATACAAAATTTCTGCAGACCACCATAAAATACATGTCAAAATTAATACCTCTTCTAGTCATTCTTTGTTTGTACTCCTAAATATGATTCCTAGGGCAAGGTCATCTAGGTGAGCAGCACGAACATTTCATGAACATAACATGCAGAGTATAAATGAATTCCTATGTTCGTCACCTTGATGGTCTAACACAAACACATCCCATTACCAAGACAAACAACCAGCCCTGACCCAACACTTCCATCGTTACTATAGTCTTATCACTTCAATTACTAAATCACCTTGCCAAGCCACCCCACTCCACCCTGACCAAACACTTGCATCAGTCCACACATATTACTACCTGACGGTAACATGGTGTGGCAATGCGGCTCGGCTTCACACTACATCACTAACTCCACTGTATGATCACCACCCTCACAACTACCTTAAAATAATAAACTCGTGTCTGTTTTACGAAAGCGGATTTTTGTCCCTAAAACCTGACCTACTGCCATGGATTCGTCTTTCTTAGTACTTCAAACTCACTTATAGTCTCGCATATCCTCCCGAAGTAAGTGAAAGATGATGATGCACGAGTAGGTCCTTCAGTTCTCTTCTAGACTTCTGCTCACCACTGAGAGGTTAGAATGACGAACGATATTTATGAACCAGTAAACGGCTGCTTTAAGACACGAGTCGATCAGAATGAAACACCAGCAATGCATCACTAGTCTATAAAAGTGTTAACTATTACCACTGTACTTTACGATATTTGAGGTTTTACATGTTAAGTTAATCACGGAAGATTAACATAATACCATACAGTTTTGTGTACGGGAATTTAATCGTTAGGGAACGTTAGTCGTAAGGGAGCGGTGTTTCGAATCAGTGCATACCAAAGAGCGGATGTGATGATGTAGGTAGTTAATCATGACACTGTATTGTGACTAGCCTCATGAATCATGGAATCAATGTTAATACACGAATGGTAGAGAGAGAGAGAGAGAGAGAGAGAGAGAGAGAGAGAGAGAGAGAGAGAGAGAGAGAGAGAGAGAGAGAGAGAGAGAGAGAGAGAGAGAGAGAGAGAGAGAGAGAGAGAGAGAGAGAGAGAGAGAGAGAGAGAGAGAGAGAGAGAGGAGAGAGAGAGAGAGAGAGAGAGAGAGAGAGAGAGAGAGAGAGAGAGAGTCGTAATTCACTAGATAACGAGCCATTTAAACACGTAATTCCACACTTCAGCTCAAGATAAGGAGAGGAAGGGACCCTTTGAGTGTGGTCATCCATCCCTTCATTCTTGGTTCGTAGAATATCAAGAGGACGTTTGACTCTCCTTCAGAAAGATGTCAGGCTAATACATTATCATTACTCATAAATGGTACTTCGACCACCGCCACAAGCAGTCACCAGTCGTTAGTGATCCCGATGCTTGGGTAACAGGGATGATGATGATGATGATGATGATGATGATCGACCTTAAGATAGTTAATGCTCTCCAAGGTGACCAACGCGACTTGGACTTGGCATGGAAAGTAACAGGCGACGAGACATCAAGGAGTGAGGCAATGGAATATGTTAAGTGTCAGACAGCGGAGATTATGTGGCATTAAGGTAAATAAAAACAAGAAACACCAAGATAATGTGTAATAAAACGACACGGCAATGCATGAAAAGGTGTATGATACGTGAAAGAGTCAGAAGGAACTGTTAGATATAAAGGATTAATCAGATGAGGTGGAGGATGTAGAGTCGACAACATTTTTAGTTTTAATAATGATCTTTCTCCCTAATCGCTTTGTTTTCTTTATTATCTATGTGGCAATGATTAACACTAAATAAGAACAAACATTAGACAACAGTTCCTCTCTTAGACGCACATTTACTCTTTTCTTGGCTTCATTTCCCTCTCCATCTGTTCCTATCCCATCCCTTGCCCTCCCTTTCCGTTCCTACCGCCCCCTCCCACCCCCGGTCCATCCTCACCTTTCCTACGTCCTGCATGTCTTGGAGTTGACGGAGCTGTGAGAGGGTGTGGTGACGCAGCGCCTCGTGTAAGGGTGTGTCCCCATCCTTGTCTGCCAGGTTGAGGTTGGCACCCTCCCGCACCAGCAGCTGTGGCAGGACAGGTCAGGTCATTTCATGATGTGGATTAGGAGTCCTTTTGCTTTTATTAATTTACCACATGAGAAAGGGTGCATGAATGAAGTTTGCTATGGATGAATGAGCGACTGATTTGATTGAGAGAATGAATGGATGAATAACTAATTGCATCCGTGAATGGATAACCAAGTGAGTAATTGATAAATGAACAACTCGTGTAAAAAAGGAGTATATCAAAACTTTAGAGAATAGAAATTGAAAAAAAGACTAACTAAGGCAACATGTAATTAAAAAAGCGAGGAATGACTGACTGATTGACTGACTAAAATGCAAGGAACAACTGACTCACTGACTGATTGACTGTATGAATGAATGAATGAAGCAACAGATAAACTAGACACACCAACAGCCCGTCTCCCTTCCCTGCCCTCCAAACAAGCCCACCAAACTCCAACCCTCGCCCACTCACCCTCACAATCTGGGTGTGGTGTCTCTCGACCGCCAGGTGGAGAGGTGTTTGGAGGTTCACATTTTGCAGGTCCATGTTGGCTCGCCCTTGATGCACCAGGAGCTCCGCCACCTGTACACACACACACACACACACACACACACACACACACACACACACACACACACACACACACACAGACACACGGAGGAAGATTGAATTGATTCGTGGGAAA
>JAPQNM010000043.1:7455354-7457854 GCA_029783475.1 Metacarcinus magister | reverse complement strand
CTTCCTCTTCCTCTTCTTCCTCCTCCTCCGCCATCTCCAGTGCCTTCCAATCTACCTCTCCATACTCCCACCTCTCTCTCTCTCTCTCTCTCTCTCTCTCTCTCTCTCTCTCTCTCACACACACACACACACACACACACACACACACACACAAAAATTGATAGCAGGGATTAGCAAGGTTTCCAGTGAAGGAGGGAAAGGGCGAAGGGAGGAAGGGAGGGAGGGAGAGAAGGAGGGAAGGTGTGAGAGGGAGGGAGGGAGGGAAAGAAGCCGTGATGGGAAAAGAGAGAGAGAGAGAGAGAGAGAGAGAGAGAGAGAGAGAGAGAGAGAGAGAGAGAGAGAGAGAGAGAGAGAGAGAGAGAGAGAGAGTATACATTGCTCTCGTGGGAAAAGAGAGGTAATTATCTTTCTTTCCCTTTCTCTCCTTGACAGTAGAGACAATGAAGCACAAAAGAATCCTCTATATTTTAAAAGAGGAGGAATTTTAAGCTTCTTTCCATACACCATTTATCAGGATTCTGTATTACTTCTTAGGTTGACTTAAAAATATTTCAAGTTTTTTTTTCTTCTTCTTTTTCTTATATATATTTTTGTTTGTGTGTGTTCGAAAGTGCGTTATTAATGGAGATTTTGAGGGTGTTAAGTAAGAGAAATTATGGCTTATTTGAATTGTCTTAGTTTTGATATTTTAGGTTTGAATTGGATGTTGTTGTTTTTCTTCTTCAATTCTTTTGTCTTCATTAATTTATTTTGTGGTCGAGTTCATTCTTAGATTTTCTTTTATGTTTATATATATTTTTTGGAGGTTAATTAATAGATGATTGTTGTTGGTTTTGTAAAGAAGTTAATTTTGTTATATTTCTCTCTCTCTCTCTCTTCACCCAATATCTGTCTCCTTAGATATTTATTTTTCCCTCTTCTACTTCCTATCTCTTAACCGACGTCGTAAAGCTCTCCTCTTCCTCAATCTCCACCTCTTGCTTCAACTATTTTTTTTTCTCTCTCTCTCTCTCTCTCTCTCTCTTAATTTACCTCCTCGCCTTCCCCTTGTCCCGTTCCACCCGCGGGACAGTCGCCAGATGGACCCATTCCGGCCCTCTGCCAGCCCCGCACCTCCACCTCCACCTCCACCACCACCACCACCTCGGCCACAGTCCAACTCGGCCCTTCCAGTACTTCCACTTGCTACTGCTGAGTACTCTGACCTCGCTCCTAACTCACTCCAGCACCACGATGACATGAAAAAGTTGTGAGGAAAGTACTCAATGTAGATGATGAGGCCATGAAACTGTTTCCTGAAGTGGTGTTGGTGTAGTGCATGTTATTATTATTATTTTGGTGTTACTATGAGTGTGTTGAGTAAAGGGAAAAGTATGTTGTTTTGAGAGAGTCGTGAGTGAGTGAAAAGTGATGTAACCTAGAAGTTGTCTCTTTGAATTAAGCAAGACGTTTTATTTTAGTGTGTGAGGACTAGAATATTATAATTTCCTACTCTCCTCTCTCTCTCTCTCTCTCTCTCTCTCTCTCTCTCTCTCTCTCTCTCTCTCTCTCTCTCTCTCTCTCTTTAACGTCTTTCTGTTTATGGATGGCGAGAAAAAAGTCCTTATTATGTTTCCTTCTAGCAAGACTTTGGGAATTATTGTTATTTCCTCTTTCATCAATTTTTTTTCCCCATTTCTGTTCACGGGACGAAAAATCAAACCGTATTTTTTCTTGAACGCTACTTCTGGAACGACCATTGTGTTCCTTTAATCAAACCTTTTTTGTCATTTCTATTCATGAGAGAGAGAGAGAGAGAGAGAGAGAGAGAGAGAGAGAGAGAGAGAGAGAGAGAGAGAGAGAGAGAGAGAGAGAGAGAGAGAGAGAGAGAGAGAGAGAGAGAGAATGATAATAAAAAAAAAATACACATAACTGTCACTATAAATCCAGTGAATGATCAGTAAGTAACCCACAAACTATGCCTTGGTAACTATCATCATTCTTTCATTCCAATTTCCTCTGAACTGCCATCCTAACGACCTTCCTAACAAACTACCACCACCACACATTGCGTTCTTAACATCCTCTGTTCTAACCTAATAACCAGTAGCTTGAAGAATATCCTGTTTTTACTTTACAATACTTAAATTAAACTCACTCTATCATGATTTTATTTAACGTTATATAATGCTTCACTTTATACTGTAACGAGGAGGTGATAATTAACTCGTTCGTGAGGGCTAGGTTAGGTGATTTGAGTGTATTGGAGTTAACGGGAAGGGAAGTAAAATTTTTAATCATGAATGTGTTAATTTTCATCCACTCGTTTCATATTTTATTTTTTATTTTACATTAGTCTTTTTTTATTTTCGTTACTTTTTCCGCTATCGTTGTAACACCAAATTATCATATGTAAGTAAATAAGTGAGTAATCAAATAAGTAATTAAGTAAGTAATTATTTAAGTAAGTAAGTAAGTAGAGTAAGTGAGTAAGTGTGTGTGTATACAGAGTTGCCTTAGG
>JAPQNM010000043.1:7445354-7450354 GCA_029783475.1 Metacarcinus magister | reverse complement strand
CTTCTCTTCTGGTCGACGCCACGACGCCCAAGAGTTTCCCAGGTTTGTCTTTGGTCCGTTGGTAATGAGGTGCATTACTGTTCAAGTCGTGGGCGTAAGGGAGACGGTAGTGGTGGTGGTGGTGGTGGTGGTGTTGGAGGATGAGTCATAAGAACGGCGCCCCGCCACAGTTCAAGGGCACGAACACGGGTGTGTAAACAGACTAAACGAGCGAAAACACTCTGGCTGGGCTTGAGGAACCACGAGAGAGAGAGAGAGAGAGAGAGAGAGAGAGAGAGAGAGAGAGAGAGAGAGAGAGAGAGAGAGAGAGAGAGAGAGAGAGACTACCTATCACCAGTATCCCAGCAGTAGTGAGCACACCCTCGCCTCCCCTCATCACCACCCACAGGAAAAGACTAAGTGATAGCCGCCCGCACGCTGTTCCTCTGCTGTTATTCCTTTGTAATATACTCGACACGACCCACTGGTTCCAGCTGGTGCGTTGTATATTCCTTTACGTCCTTGTGTTGGCCGCCGCCTGCACCACTCGACGCCCGCTGAGTGGTGGCGCCCCGCTAATGAGAGCCAAATGATTCTCCGTGATTCAGGTACAATTATCGGCAAGAGTGATTACGGAGCAGTGGGAAAATACTTTATATTGTTCCTCCTAAATGTTGATGGTGATGGTGGGGAGTAAGAGTAGGAAGAGTAGGAAGAATTGTAGGTAAAACTGAAGAAGTTTACTTGATTTTGGCTGATGCTTCTTCAAACAGCAACACGAAATATAATAATCATAATAATAATAACAATAATAGTAATAATAATAACAATAATAGTAATAATAATAATAATGATGATAATAATAATAATATCAACTACAAAATTAGCCAATCGACATTCGTAGCATACCCCTTGACACAGACAGACACGCACACACACACATACATACACGGCCTCCCACGCTCGCTCTAGTACTTATCTAATCTGTCCTTAAATCCACTACCACCACCACCCGGGGACTCATTCAACCGGCCAGCCTATTTCACACACAAACAGTACTGGCAGTGTTCATTCTCTCTCTCTCTCTCTCTCTCTCTCTCTCTCTCTCTCTCTCGTTGCTTGTATACAATGAGAGGTAATGGAAGTGTATTTTAGGTATACAATGTACTATTAGGTTTATTACACTGTATTATTGATGTATTGTGTTTGTTTTTGTCATCATTGTAATCTGTATTTGTTTTGTTACTGTCGATTGGTTCTGTGTTCAGCTGTCTGTCTGTCTGTGTCTTCTGGCGAAATAAAATTGAATAAAGTTTCGTTACACTAAGCCTTTGTTTTTTTAATCATTGTTATTCTATTATTGTCAGGTATATAGAGTGATGCATTACAGTCAGTTAAGTCATCTCTCTCTCTCTCTCTCTCTCTCTCTCTCTCTCTCTCTCTCTCTCTTAGTCAACCATGTCAGTCAGTCAGTCAGTCATGCAGTAGAAGCGTCAGTCAGTCATGCATCCCCGAGTCATCCGCTGGCCAGTCGTAGTCTCAGTCAGTTTCAGCAAGACATAACCAGTCAGTCAATCAGTGGGTCAGTTAGTTATCCAGAAGTCACCCTCGGTCAATCCTATTCATCATCAATCAGTCAACGTAAGTCACCTGTCTGTCAAAAATTAGCCATTTATCACCATCAGCACCTGACCCAAGAGTCGTTCTGTCATTGTAAGTCCCCTGAGTCAGGATTGAAACAACACCACCGTGACTGAACGACAGAACCCTACACTGGTGTCAGCTGCACAAGGTAAGTCAGCTTATTCAACACAGGTAAACATTTAACTCATGAATGAAATAAAGGAATGATTAAATATTCTATCCTGGCGCTACATCTGATATTAGTGTAAGATAAGAGATAGAGAAAAGAGGGAAATTTAAAGGAATATATTATGGAATACAAATAACTAACGATTCATAACATTAAAATCGGTGAGGTATACATAAACCTTCTAGCTAAACTCTCAATGTCATATTCACTTCACTTTATACACGTCATACACTAATAAATGTACTTCACTGTTACACTCTCCCTCGTCTGTCAGCCACGTGGTTTTGGCTTGGTAAAGGAGGTGAAGTGTGGCGTGTTGTTGTGTGTGGTTACTGAGGGTGGGTATTGTTATAAAAAAGATCCACGAATTCCTATAAGTTAGATATATGATAAGAGAATACTGAAACTACTGGTACTGCTACTGCTACTGCTACTACTACTACTACTACTACTACTACTATTACTACTACTACTACTATTACTACTACTATTACTACTATTACTACTACTACTACTACTACTACTACTACTACTACTACTACTACTACTATTACTACTACTACTACTACTACTACTACTATTACTACTACTACTATTATTACTACTACTACTACTATTACTACTACGACTACTATTATTACTACTACTTCTACTACTACTACTACTACTATTACTACTACTACTACTACTACTACTACTACTATTACACGTGAGGCTGCCATCCAAGAAAGGTGAATCATAGAAGTAACTAAATCTATGAATAACAAGACGAATTGGGAACAAAATCCTTACATGGCACTCAAATAATGATGATAATAATGATGATGATGATGGTAGCAAAGTATAGTTGTGATATAATGAAAGCAAACGATTTTACCCTTTACCCTCCAACCACCACCACCACCACCACTTTCACTCCTCTATATCACCACCACCACCACCATTCATATCACCACACTACCACAACCACACCACCACTTTCACTCCGTTATATCACCACCACCACCACTACTTCACCATTCATATCACCACACCACCATTATCCAACCTCAGAACCATCCCTCACCACATGTCACCACCACTAGGAAGAGCCTCATCACTCTCCCCCCCTGCCCCTCCTACCCTACCAAACACACACACAACACACGTGGCTTTTAAGGAAAATTCTAACACCAATTTGCATCACATTTCCTTTTTTTTTTATCTATATCCATCGCCAGCGTGTATTTTCCTATTGTATTTTATGTGGACAAAAGAACATCGCAGGAATATATACGTACATAGGAGCGTCACGTTATACATTTACCTGTACGCGAGATACCTATAAGTGTGCATTCACCTGTTTATGTCACGTGATTTATTTGCATTTAAACATTAATTAAGCACACATGTTTGTTGTCTTGTATCTTTGCTCTCTCTCTCTCTCTCTCTCTCTCTCTCTCTCTCTCTCTCTCTCTCTCTCTCTCTCTCTTTTCGGGGTGAAATATGTAAAAGTCACCGGGCCAGCGATAAATTTTTTTACGGTATTCAAAAGAGACTGTAAGGTGTAAGCGCTTTGTGAATAGTAATAATAATAATAATAATAATAATAATAATAATAATAAGTCCTTCTTGGCGCCATTTAAACCTGCAAGGAGCGATGGCGTACCCGAAACAAGACTCTCCGAACCCTATAAATAAAGACGAAAACCGGATTTGGGCAACAACCTATAGCGTGGTGGTGATCTTCTTCTTCTTCTTCCTCCTCCTCCTCCTCAATACCGTTCTGTTGCCAATGTCAGTGATTGCCATTACGAGCGGCCATTAAGCATCAGTTGCCGGCGTTTGATGTATCTCTGGTATCAATCGTTATCACCTTTGTTCCAGTGCTCAGGTAACCAATTCTTTCATCATTCTATTCATCAATTTTTTTTATTTTACGTTACCTTGAGTTATAGGTTGGAGAGCAGCAATTTTTTTTAGTGTGAGAGAGAGAGAGAGAGAGAGAGAGAGAGAGAGAGAGAGAGAGAGAGAGAGAGAGAGAGAGAGAGAGAGAGAGAGAGAGAGAGAGAGAGAGAGAGAGAGAGAGAGAGAGTAAAAATAAGTGCAATAAATTATATGCAACTACTACAAATAATTTCACTGACATTTTCATTCCTTCTTAAACTCTATATTTTACCCTTATTTATTTATTATTTTTGTTCTCGTGTGGTTAACTCTGATCCACTTAACATCTCCCTCCACCTCCTTTACCTTCAACCTCACTCCACCAACCCACCTTCCACCTATCCACATCACCTCTTCCACTACTTCTAACACCACCACCATCACCATACTACATGGTATCACTTCCTCTTCCGGCCAGCTTCGGCTGGAGGGAGGGGTGGGTGGGGAGGAACCTTCCACTTTGCTGTCCTTTGGTCTCTTATCAAGTAGATATAGTAGTAGTGTAGCTAAACAGACAGCCTCGTTAGGTCCAGTAGGACTGTTGCTGTCTATTCTTCCTTTGTACTCCTTTGTACCATCACCACCACCATCACCATCACCTTATCCACCTTTCCCCTTCTTCCAGGTTGATCCCCGCCCTTCCCCTCACCTCCCTGGGCGCCGCGCCACCACACCAGTGCCACCACGACCAATATAGTCATGAGGTTTGGCACCGACACGCCCATGGCACTCCAAGGTGGTGGGGTAGAGAGCGAAACTTGGCACCCTACCGAGGAACAGGAGGAGGAGGAGGAGGAGGAGGCATAGTAATGGTGAGTATAGTAGCTAAAATTATACTCGTTTGGCTGCACTGGTGGTGGACGTGGTGGTGGTGGTGGTGGTGGTGGTGGTGGTAGTGGTGGTGATAGTGGTAGTAGTGGTGGTGAGGTAATTGGTTAGCAAGACAAGAGGTAGCAAAATGGTCTGCTTCCCTCCCTCCCATCTCTCTCTCTCTCTCTCTCTCTCTCTCTCTCTCTCTCTCTCTCTCTCTCTCACAGTCTCTCAATCACTAAAGTAAGCAAAACACGACCTAATTCACACGGAAAATCATCTTTGGAAAGTATTAATAAAAATGAAAAACAAAAAATGAAAAACAAAATCAATATTGAGCTGAAAAATAAACTTTGACAAATAAGAAGAGAAGTGATTTTTTTTTTTTGGGTGGGGGATGGAAGGGATGGGGAAATGGGGGGAAGGAAAGGGAGGGAGTAAAGAGGACAGAGGTATAGGTGAGCAGGGAGGG
>JAPQNM010000043.1:7425354-7437854 GCA_029783475.1 Metacarcinus magister | reverse complement strand
AATTATTAGTCATAGAACAAATATTCATTATGACAAGTGTACAGTTTAATTAGGTGTATCAGAGGCTGCAATGATATTTCCAATATCTCTAATAGCTTTCGGGAAAATGAGGAGGAAATTCATTTTATTATATAAATATAAAGTTTAATTATACTGCGTAATTATTAGTCATAGAACAAATATTCATAATATCAGTTGTACAGTTTAATTAGGTGTATCAGGTGTTGCAATGATATTTCCAATATCTCTAATAGCTTTCGAGAAAATGAGGAGGAAATTCATGTTTTTAAATAAATATTAAGTTTCATTTTACTGCGTAATTATTAGTCATAGAACAAATATTCATAATGACAGTTGTACAGTTTAATTAGGTGTATCAGAATCTGCAATGATATTTCCAATATCTCTAATAGCTTTCGGGAAAATGAGGAGGAAAGTCATGTTTTTATATATATATATAAAGTTTCATTTTACTGCGTAATTATTAGTCATAGAACAAATATTCATAATTTCAGTTTTACAATTTAATTAGGTCTATCAGATGCTGGAATGATGTTTCCAATATCTTTAATAGCTTTCGAGAAAATGAGGAGGAAAGTCATGTTTTTATATAAATATTAAGTTTCATTTTACTGCGTAATTATGAGTCATAGAACAAATATTCATAATGACAGTTGTACAGTTTAATTAGGTGTATCAGATGCTGCAATGATATTTCCAATATCTCTAATAGCTTTCGAGAAAATTAGGAGGAAAGTCATGTTTTTATATAAATATAAAGTTTAATTTTACTGCGTAATTATTAGTCATAGAACAAATATTCATAATTTCAGTTTTACAGTTTAATTAAGTCTATCAGATACTGTAATGATATTTCCAATATCTCTTATAGCTTTCGAGAAAATGAGGAGGAAATTCGTTTTTATATAAATATTAAGTTTCATTTTACTGCGTAATTATTAGTCATAGAACAAATATTAATAATGACAGTTGTACAGTTTAATTAGGTGTATCAGATGCTGCAATGATATTTCCAATATCTCTAATAGCTTTCGAGGAAATGAGGAGGAAAATCATGTTTTTATATAAATATTAAGTTTCATTTTACTGCGTAATTATTAGTCATAGAACAAATATTCATAATGACAGTTGTACAGTTTAATTAGGTGTATCAGATGCTGTAATCATATTTCCAATATCTCTAATAGCTTTCGGGAAAATGAGGAGGAAAGTCATGTTTTTATATAAATATTAAGTTTCATTTTACTGCGTAATTATTAGTCATAGAACAAATATTCATAATTTCAGTTTTACAGTTTAATTAAGTCTATCAGATACTGCAATGATATTTCCAATATCTCTTATAGCTTTCGAGAAAATGAGGAGGAAATTCGTTTTTATATAAATATTAAGTTTCATTTTACTGCGTAATTATTAGTCATAGAACAAATATTAATAATGACAGTTGTACAGTTTAATCAGGTGTATCAGATGCTGCAATGATATTTCCAATATCTCTAATAGCTTTCGAGGAAATGAGGAGGAAAATCATGTTTTTATATAAATATTAAGTTTCATTTTACTGCGTAATTATTAGTCATAGAACAAATATTCATAATCACAGTTGTACAGTTTAATTAGGTGTATCAGATGCTGTAATCATATTTCCAATATCTCTAATAGCTTTCGGGAAAATGAGGAGGAAAGTCATGTTTTTATATAAATATTAAGTTTCATTTTACTGCGTAATTATTAGTCATAGAACAAATATTCATAATCACAGTTGTTCAGTTTAATTAGGTGTATCAGATGCTGCAATGATATTTCCAATATCTCTAATAGCTTTCGAGAAAATGAGGAGGAAAGTCATGTTTTTAAATAAATATTAAGTTTAATTTTACTGCGTAATTGTTAGTCATAGAACAAATATTCATAATGACAGTTGTACAGTTTAATTTGGTGTATCAGATGCTGCAATGATATTTCCAATATCTCTAATAGCTTTCGGGAAAATGAGGAGGAAATTTATGTTTTTAAATAAATATTAAGTTTCATTTTACTGCATAATTATTAGTCATAGAAAAAATATTCATAATATTAGTTGTACAGTTTAATTAGGTGTATCAGCTGCTGCAATTATATTTCCAATAGCTTTCGAGAAAATGAGGAGGATAGTCATGTTTTTAAATAAATATTAAGTTTCATTTTACTGCGTAATTATTAGTCATAGAACAAATATTCATAATATCAGTTGTACAGTTTAATTAGGTCTATCAGATGCTGCAATTATATTTCCAATATCTCTAATAGCTTTCGAGAAAATGACGAGGAAAATAATGTTTTTATATAAAAATACGGTTTTATTTTACTGCGTAATTATTAGTCATAGAACAAATATTCATAATATCAGTTGTACATTTGAATTAGGTGTATCAGATGATGCAATGATATTTCCAATATCTCTAATAGCTTTCGAGAAAACGAGGAAGAAAGTAATTAAGAAAAAAGTAAAATTCAGTATTTATTAGTACTAGTGAAAATATTCATAATGACAGTAGTAGATTTTAATCAGGTCTATCAGATGCTGCAATGATATTTCCAATATCTCTAATAGCTTTCGAGAAAATGAGGAGGAATGTCATGTTTTTATATAAATATATAGTTTCATTTTACTGCGTAATTATTAGTCATAGAACAAATATTCATAATGTCAGTTTTACAGTTTAATTAGGTCGATCAGATGCTGCAGTGATATTTCCAATATCTCTAATAGTTTTCGAGAAAATGAGGAGGAAAATCATGTTTTTATATATATATTAAGTTTCATTTTACTGCGTAATTATTAGTCATAGAACAAATATTCATAATGAGAGTTGTACAGTTTAATTAGGTGTATCAGATGCTGCAATGATATTTCCAATATCTCTAATAGCTTTCGAGGAAATGAGGAGGAAAGTCATGTTTTTATATAAATATTAAGTTTAATTTTACTGCGTAATTATTAGTCATAGAACAAATATTCATTATGACAAGTGTACAGTTTAATTAGGTGTATTAGAGGCTGCAATGATATTTCCAATATCTCTAATAGCTTTCGGGAAAATGAGGATGAAATTTATTTTATTATATAAATATAAAGTTTAATTATACTGCGTAATTATTAGTCATAGAACAAATATTCATAATATCAGTTGTACAGTTTAATTAGGTGTATCAGGTGTTGCAATGATATTTCCAATATCTTTAATAGCTTTCGAGAAAATGAGGAGGAAAATCATGTTTTTAAATAAATATTAAGTTTCATTTTACTGCGTAATTATTAGTCATAAAACAAATATTCATAATGACAGTTGTACAGTTTAATTAGGTGTATCAGAATCTGCAATGATATTTCCAATATCTCTAATAGCTTTCGGGAAAATGAGGAGGAAAGTCATGTTTTTATATATATATATAAAGTTTCATTTTACTGCGTAATTATTAGTCATAGAACAAATATTCATAATTTCAGTTTTACAATTTAATTAGGTCTATCAAATGCTGCAATGATGTTTCCAATATCTTTAATAGCTTTCGAGAAAATGAGGAGGAAAGTCATGTTTTTATATAAATATTAAGTTTCATTTTACTGCGTAATTATAAGTCATAGAACAAATATTCATAATGACAGTTGTACAGTTTAATTAGGTGTATCATATGCTGCAATGATATTTCCAATATCTCTAATAGCTTTCGAGAAAATTAGGAGGAAAGTCATGTTTTTATATAAATATAAAGTTTAATTTTACTGCGTAATTATTAGTCATAGAACAAATATTCATAATTTCAGTTTTACAGTTTAATTAAGTCTATCAGATACTGTAATGATATTTCCAATATCTCTTATAGCTTTCGAGAAAATGAGGAGGAAATTCGTTTTTATATAAATATTAAGTTTCATTTTACTGCGTAATTATTAGTCATAGAACAAATATTAATAATGACAGTTGTACAGTTTAATTAGGTGTATCAGATGCTGCAATGATATTTCCAATATCTCTAATAGCTTTCGAGGAAATGAGGAGGAAAATCATGTTTTTATATAAATATTAAGTTTCATTTTACTGCGTAATTATTAGTCATAGAACAAATATTCATAATGACAGTTGTACAGTTTAATTAGGTGTATCAGATGCTGTAATCATATTTCCAATATCTCTAATAGCTTTCGGGAAAATGAGGAGGAAAGTCATGTTTTTATATAAATATTAAGTTTCATTTTACTGCGTAATTATTAGTCATAGAACAAATATTCATAATCACAGTTGTACAGTTTAATTAGGTGTATCAGATGCTGCAATGATATTTCCAATATCTCTAATAGCTTTCGAGAAAATGAGGAGGAAAGTCATGTTTTTAAATAAATATTAAGTTTAATTTTACTGCGTAATTGTTAGTCATAGAACAAATATTCATAATGACAGTTGTACAGTTTAATTAGGTGTATCAGATGCTGCAATGATATTTCCAATATCTCTAATAGCTTTCGGGAAAATGAGGAGGAAATTTATGTTTTTAAATAAATATTAAGTTTCATTTTACTGCATAATTATTAGTCATAGAAAAAATATTCATAATATTAGTTGTACAGTTTAATTAGGTGTATCAGCTGCTGCAATTATATTTCCAATAGCTTTCGAGAAAATGAGGAGGATAGTCATGTTTTTAAATAAATATTAAGTTTCATTTTACTGCGTAATTATTAGTCATAGAACAAATATTCATAATATCAGTTGTACAGTTTAATTAGGTCTATCAGATGCTGCAATTATATTTCCAATATCTCTAATAGCTTTCGAGAAAATGACGAGGAAAATAATGTTTTTATATAAAAATACGGTTTTTATTTTACTGCGTAATTATTAGTGATAGAACAAATATTCATATTATCAGTTGTACAGTTGAATTAGGTGTATCAGATGATGCAATGATATTTCCAATATCTCTAATAGCTTTCGAGAAAACGAGGAAGAAAGTAATTAAGAAAAAAGTAAAATTCAGTATTTATTAGTACTAGTGAAAATATTCATAATGACAGTAGTAGATTTTAATCAGGTCTATCAGATGCTGCAATGATATTTCCAATATCTCTAATAGCTTTCGAGAAAATGAGGAGGAATGTCATGTTTTTATATAAATATATAGTTTTCATTTTACTGCGTAATTATTAGTCATAGAACAAATATTCATAATGTCAGTTTTACAGTTTAATTAGGTCGATCAGATGCTGCAGTGATATTTCCAATATCTCTAATAGCTTTTCGAGAAAATGAGGAGGAAAATCATGTTTTTATATAATATTAAGTTTCATTTTACTGCGTATTATTAGTCATAGAACAAATATTCATAATGAGAGTTGTACAGTTTAATTAGGTGTATCAGATGCTGCAATGATATTTTCCAATATCTCTAATATCTTTCGAGGAAATGAGGAGGAAAGTCATGTTTTTATATAAATATTAAGTTTTCATTTTACTGCGTAATTATTAGCCTATAGACAAATATTCATTATATCAGTTGTACAGTTTAATTAGGTGTATCTAGAGCTGCAATGATATTTCCAATATCTCTAATAGCTTTCGAGAAAATGAGGAGGAAAGTCATGTTTATTATATAAATATTAAGTTTAATTATACTGCGTAATTATTAGTCATAGAACAAATATTCATAATATCAGTTAGTACAGTTTAATTAGGTGTATCAGATGCTGCAATGATATTTCCAATATCTCTAATAGCTTTCGAGAAAATGAGGAGGAAAGTCATGTTTTTATATATAAATATTAAGTTTCATTTTCTGCGTAATTATTAGTCATAAAACAAATATTCATAATGACAGTTTGTACAGTTTAATTAGGTGTATCAGATGCTGCAATGATAGTTCGCATATCTGCTAATACGGGCTATGTCGGAAAATAAGGTAGGAGTCATAGTTTTATATAAATAATATTAGATTCATTTAGCATGGCGTATTATATAGTCATAAAACAGAGATATTACATAATGAGCAGTTGTTAGGCTACAGTTTAATTAGGTGTATCAGTATGCTGCATGATGATATTTCAGAATATATCTAATAGCTTCGGAAAATGAGGAGAATTCATGTTTTTTATATAAAGATAAGTTCATTTTACTTCGTTATTATTATCATAGAACAAATTTCATAATATCATTGTATAGTTTATTAGGTGATCAGATTCTGCAAGGAATTTCAATATCTTTAATAGCTTGCGAGAAATGAGGAGGAAATTCATGTTTTTAATAAATAGGTTAGTTTCATTTATTTACTAACTGCGTAAATTTTATTAGTCATCCAGAACAATATTCAATATGATCAGTTGTGACAGTTTAATTAGGTGTATCCGTATGCTGGTCACGATGATATTTCCACTATCTCTAATAGCTTCGGATAAATAGGAGGAAATTATTTCATAGTTTTTATATATAATATGGTAATAAGTTTCATTTTAGCTGCGTATATTATTAGTCATATAGAAGCAAATATTCAGAATGATCAGTTGTAATCAGTTAATTAGGTGTATCAGATGCTAGCTGTAACTGGATATTTTGCGGTCAATATCTCTAATAGCTTTCGAGACAATGAGGAGGAAAGTCATGGTTTTTATACTAAATATACAAGTTTTCATTGTACTGCGTAATTATTAGTGTCATAGACAAATCTTCATAATCATGCAGTTTGTACAGATTTTAATTAGGTGTATCTCAGTAATCTGCAATGATGTATTTCGCGAATATGCTCTATGAGCGCATTTCATTCGGAAAAGAGGAGGAAATTCTGTATTTTTTATATAAATATTAAGTTTCATTATCTACGGCGTAATTATTAGTCATAGAACAAGATCAATTCATAATGAGCGTTGTACAGTTTAATCTATGGTGTAAATAGCAGATGCTGTCGTTGATATTATTCCAATATCTCTAATACTCTTAGATAGGCTTCTCGAGAAAATATGAGGAGGAAATGATTCTATTGTTTTTATTATAAATAATAGATGAGGTTAATCATCATTTTAGCTGCGTTAATTATTAGTCATAGAACAAATATTCACAATATTAATTTCAGTATCTAACAGTTTAATTTATAGTTCTGAATTTTAGGTACTGGCACGCTTTAAATGATATTATGCGGCAATATCTTCTTATAGCGCTTTCAGAGAAAAGGAGGGAGGTAAAATAATTCGTTTTTATATAAATAGATTAAAAGTTTCATATTTCAGCCTGCGTAATTATTAGTCATATGCCATGACAAGTAACAAAAGTATTAATAATGAGCAGTTGTTACAGTTTAATTATGTGTGAGTTGCAGATGCTGTAATGATATATATCCGAATATCTGCTAATAGCTTTCGAGAAAATTATGATGAGAAAGTCTATGTTTTTATATATATAAACTCTAACAGTTTAAATTTACTATTACTGCGTAAAATATTAGTGCGAATGATGAGAGCAAATAGAGTTAATATGTTGCAGTTTTAGGACAGTTTAGATTAGGTCTATCAATGAATGCAGTGATACTTTCGCCAATATCTCTAATCAGGGTCTTTCGCAGAATAATGAGGAGGAATATTCATTTCAGTTTTTATATATATATATAATTAAGTTTGGGGCATTTTATGCGTAATATATTAAGTCATAGAGACGAGAAAATTTCATAATGATCAGTTTTACTAGCTTATTAGGTGTATCAGAGATTGCTGCAATCTATTGTGATTATACCAATATCGTCTAATAGTTTTGCGAAAATGAGTAGGAAATAGTCAATGTTTTTAATTACTATATTTATATTAAAATATTAGGGGATTTAGTTTCCATTTAGGTAGCTTAGGCGTAAGTTCTTATCATAGGTAACAAATATTCGCAATATATCACATTGTAGGCTTACAGTTTTAATTAGAGGTGCTATCAAGATGGCTGGGGGGCAATGATATTTCCGGCAATATCTCTAATGAATAAAGCTTTTCGAGGAAAATGAGGAGGTGAAAATCATGTTTTAAAAGTAAAATTAACATTTTAATTTTACTGGCTAATACGTTGGTTAGTACATGGATAACACATATTGCATGAATAACGACAGATTGTACAGTTTAGATCATTAGGTGTAATCTAGATGCTGCAATGATATTTCCAATATGCTTTAGATGCGCTTTCGTTCGTGGAAAATGAAGGGAGGAAATTCAGTTTTTAAATAAATATTAAGTTTCATTTTTACTGCGTAATTATTAGTCCTAGACAAAATAGGTTCATAATTATCATGAGTTGATAGCAGTGTTACGATTAGGTGTTATCTACTGTTGGCTATGATGATGATTTCGGCAATTATCTCTAGATAATGAGGATTTTCGAGAAAGTGAGGATGAAAGTCATGTTTTTACATAAATGTAATATTAAGTTTCTTTTTGTAAGCTGGGGCGTAATTATTTAAGTCATATAGAAAAGCAATATATTCATAATATCGTAGTTGTGAGCAGTTTGATTTAGGTGCTAATACTTCAGATGGCTTCATATTTATGATTTAGACAAGGCAATATCTCTAATAAGACTTTCGAGTAAAATGACAGGATGAGAAATCATGTTTTTATATAAAATACAAATATTACGGGTTTAATTTTACTGCGGTAGAATTATTTAGTTCATTAAGAAATCTTAAATATTGCATAATCTCAGTTGTTACAGTTGAATAGTTGTATGTCAGATGTATGCTAATGATATTTCGCATATCTCATATATAGCTTTTTCGAGGGAAAAGCGGATGGAAGAAGAGTGAATTTTTTTTAAATAAAGTAACATTCAGTATTTTATTAGAACGTAGTGAAAATATTCATTAATGACATTAGTAGATTTTAATAAAATGCAGAGTCTAGTCAGGGCAGATGGCTTGGCAATGATATTTCCTAATATCTCTAATTACTTTCCGAGTAAAATGATGCCGGGCGATGTCTATGTTGGTTGATCTATAATAATTATAGATAGTGTTAATTTTTTAACATAGGGGGCGTATATATTTAAGTCATATGAGGGCGAAATATTCATAATGTCAGTTTTAACCAGTTTATATTAGGTCTATGCGATATCTGTCCGTGGATTATTCTCCCAATGTCTCTAATAGCTTTCACAAGTTTCGAGAAAATGAGGGAGGAAAATCATGTTTTTATTATAAATAGTTAAGTTTCGATTATCACTGTCGTAATTATTAGTGCATAAGAGAACAATATGAGTTTCCATTAATAGCGCTAGTTGATACCATGTTTAATTAGGTGTTATCAGATGCTGGCAACATGATATTTGTAATATCCTCTAATATCTTTCGAAAAATGAGGAGGAAAAATCATGTTTATTAAAATAAATATTAAGTTTATATTTTACTGCGTAAATTATTGGTCATCGAGAACAAATAGCTTCATAATATCAGTTTATAGCAGTTTTAATTAGTTATCAGAATGCTGCAATGATATTTTCGGCAATATCATATAATAATAGTCTTTGCCGAGAAAATGATGAGGAAAAGTTCTATGTTTTATGATATATATTTATTATATAGTATATACTAATATAATATACTATTATATAGTATATTATAATTATATATTATTATATAGGATATATATAATATTAAGTTTTACCAATATACATAGCTTACAGTTTCATTTACTGCGTTACATTATTATTTCATGGAAGAAGCATAATATTGCATAATGACAGGTTGTACACAGTTTAATTAGGTCTATCTAGAGTTCTGGCAATGATATTTCGCAATATCTCTTAATAGCTTTCGGGAAAAATGAGGCGGAAAATAGTCATGTGTTTGTTTATATAAATCTTAAGGTTTGCATCTATTTTACTGGCGTAATTATTAGTCTGATAAAAGCAAATATTCAGATGAAAAAAAAAAAAAAAAAAAAAAAACTAGATTACAGTATATAATTATGGATGGTTAGTCAGATGGCTGCTATTTGATATTTCCAATATTTTCTAATGAGCTTTCGAGAAAATGCAGGAAGGAAAGTATGTTTTTATATAAATATAAAGTTTCGATTTTAGCTGGCGTATTTATTTAGTTCATAGAACAACAATTATTCATGGCTGAATAAACGAGTTTGTGAGGCAGTTTAATTAAGGTCATCAGAATGCTGGCATGATATTTCCAATATTTGTAAATACTTATCACTGGGAAAAGGAGTGAGAGAATAATCGATGTTTTTATAACATTGAAAATAGTAAGTTTGCATTTTAGCATCGCGTACTTATTGTCACTAAACAAATATTCATTATATGACAGTTGTAGAGTTTAATTAGGTGTATTCGAGGATGGGCTGCGAATGGATATTTCGCAATATTTCCAATATTTTGGCATATATCGTCAATATCTTATATGCTAGCTAGAAAGCCGGTCGCTGACGCTCGAAGGTAGTGGGGGGGGGGGGGGGGGGGGGGCGACTGTTTGCTCCAAAGGGTTCCGCAGTTAATCGGTAGCTCAACGTATAAAATTATCTAGTTGAATATTCCACTAAATACTGCATAAAGAACGGTAATTCTCTATACGTGTAGATAAGTAAATATAATATTTGTAAATACCTATGGTAGAATTTGTTACAGGGAGCAACATGGCTCTTAGTACATCATCGATATGTATAATGGCATGGGTAATTTGATCTAGCAGGATCTGGCGTACAGATGCAGTGTAGATCGTGCGTCCGGGTCAAACACGAGGGAGAGGAGATCAGCTAACTGTAGAAGTGAGCGGTGTGGCGAATCAGTCAGAGAACGAATGGGTTAAGGCGGAAATGAAGGTAGAGAAGAGAAAAAGCTGAAGAAAGTAGGAACAGGAGAGAGAGGTAGGCGAGTGAGAGAGACAGGAGAGAGAGAGCGAGAGAGGTAGTAGTAGATGAGAAGAGAGTAGGAAGATGAGAGCGAGGAGAGTAGAGATGGTAGTGTAGGTTGAGAGGAGAGACGGAGAAGAGAGAAGAGAGAGGAGAGAGAGTAAGAGAGAGAGTGAGGAGAGAGGATATTAGAACACAATTAAAAGTTGCGAAAATGAGGACGTAAACTTAATAGTAGAAAGGAAAACTAGGTCACGGGCAACGAGCGTGAAGCGAGCCGGAGGCGAGATGGAGGAGGAGAGAGGAGAGGAGGAAGAGAAGAGAGGAGAGAGAGGAGTAGAAGAGAGTAGAGAGAGATGAGAGAAGAGAGAGATGAGAGAGAGAGAGAGAGAGAGGTAGAAGAGAGAGAGAGAGGGAGACGTGGAAGAGAGGGAGGGAGAAGAGTAGAGAGAGCCAGAATATTTTCTGGGCCTTTTTTTTCCTGAGCAGGGTAATGTCATGGATTACGGCCTGACAGGCCTCCGATCTGGGTCGTCTGATACGGGAAACACTCGCATGGTAGAACTAAAAGCAAAAAAAAAAAAAATGGACGAACTATACGCAATTAGGAAGCACATATTACAAGGGCATAAACCCTAAGACAAACACAGTACGTAGCATAGTAGATAACCAATTGGTATAAAATAGATACCCATGAGATTAAAGAGAGTTAGGAAAAACCAATAGATAATCGTCCGGTTTAATGAGTTGATTGCGAAGATATTTGAATACAACAGAAGAAGAAAAAAAAATAAAAAAAAAAAAAAAAAAAAAAAAAAAGAAGAAAAAATAAACTAGAATAAAAAAAAAAAAAAAAAAAAAGGCATAAAAAGGCAACATGAGCCTGAGTAACTGTCGCAGGAGGTATTGAATCCTAAGAAGCTTAAGAACAGATTTGTGATGAAGGAGTAGTAGTGGGTCATGTAGATGAGGAGTTGGGGAGGAGAGGATGTTTTAGGGTTAGTAGGGATGAGGAGGGAGGAGGGGGTATGTAGGAGTGA
The DNA here is from genome assembly GCA_029783475.1 of Metacarcinus magister. Classification (NCBI taxonomy): domain Eukaryota; kingdom Metazoa; phylum Arthropoda; class Malacostraca; order Decapoda; family Cancridae; genus Metacarcinus; species Metacarcinus magister. Next base: position 7,425,938 of record JAPQNM010000043.1, on the reverse strand, counting down.
GGAGGAGGAGAGGGAGGAGGAGTGCAGTAATCAGCTGAACGCAGAGTTGAGAGGATTATGGCAGGTAGGATACACATACCACAGAGTAACTCAAGTTCAAAGGGACAAAACGACGTGTTGGGTATAGAAGAGATGTGGCATGAAAGCTAGGCCAATCTAAAAAAAAATCATACTAAAAACTCCTAGCGAGGATCAAGGAATCTGAAGACTCATTCTGGTGCGAATAGTAGAGGATTACATAGAAGGAAAGCAAGGCTCGTAAGGAGGAACCAAGGCTAAATTGTAGTTGTAGAGAATACTGCTAAGACATTGTGTTATATTTGGTTATTCCTCACTGATAACTGCAGAGAAAACATACAAGGACGGGAGAACTTGAAGCCTTGAGGTAATTGCGATGTGATCGTTGAGGAGGTAAGGTTATGCATAGGGCAGAAAGTATGACATATATGTGGATGAAAAGGGGAAATGAGAGAGAACGCATAGGTAGAAGAAGAGAAGTAGTAGAGAGTAGGAGAGAGAGAAGATAGAGAGAGAGAGGAGAGAGTAAGAGAGTGATCTTAAGAAGGTAGGAGGTAGATAGAGAA
>JAPQNM010000043.1:7383053-7418053 GCA_029783475.1 Metacarcinus magister | reverse complement strand
CGGGGTCGGGAGGTGAGGAGGCGCCGAAGAGGAGAGGAGAAGAGCAAGGAAGGAAGGAAGGAAGGAAGGAAAGGGAGAAGAGGAGGAGGAGGAGGAGGAGGAGGAGGAGGAGGAGGAGGAGGAGGAGGAGGAGGAGGAAGAGGAGGAAGAGGAGGGTGAAAACGACTGGTACGGAAGGGGAGGTAAGGGGAAGGGCAAAGCAGTTGTTTAAATACGACGAAAAGACTGTCGGGGTCTTACAGCATAAACCTTCCACTCTCTCTCTCTCTCTCTCTCTCTCTCTCTCTCTCTCTCTCTCTCTCTCTCATTATACTAGTAACCCTCCAGCCTCACTTCGCTCACCCCCCAACACACACACACACACACACACACACTGGCGCATCCTTGCTTCTGTTTTGCTTTGATTCTATCCATGTAGTTATGCTCCCCTTCTACCCCCTCCCCTCCTTACCCTCCCCCTTTGCCCTCTGGAATACGCAGTGCAGGTCTAGACTCCCTCTCCCTCTCCCTCTCCCTCTCGCTTCTCGCTAAAGATATAACCCAACTCAAGGCCATTCAGCGTACAGCCAGTGAGCTTATGTCTTCCTGAACGCTGCAAACATTACAAAGAAACTGTCTGCTGATATTAAACTTTTTTTTTTTCCCTTCCCTTATCTCTGCTTTCCCTTCTGCCAATTTTTAAAGAAGGCGGTAAAGAGGTGGGTGTTGGGGGAGTGGGGGAGAGTTTGGTGGTGGTGGTGGTGTGGAGTTAAGTGATTTTTATGTGATACAGATGCAGTATTTATTTGTACTACTCTTATTGTTTGTTTGGTAGAGTTAAGACATTAATTTCGTCCTCTATTTGCTAATTGGTGTGAGGTAAAGACTTTCACCGGATAAATTTACTACATCGAGTTACTGTATTTTCTTCATCGTCACGGAAAATAAGTACATTGTTTCATTACTTAAGAGATAAAGGAGATGGTATAATTATAGTATGGTAAAGTTTATGTAGTTTTGACGTTATATTTCCACACGTCGCCCTTAGGCAGTGTTGATCTAAGGGCTGAAAACTGTGATATATTTGCAATTCAATTTATTTAGCAAGAGTCAGTATGTTAGGTTAGGTTAGGTTAGGTTAGCTATCCAAACAACACACACACACACACACCCACACCACACACACACACACACAGGTAATAGTTTCTAATATACTGAAGAGGACGGAAGGTGTGTCTAAAGTTACCTGAGACAAAAAGAACCTCACCTTAGTCTGCTAAGTTCACTAGACACACTAATAGAAGAACTGCGTGTATTGTTAGCTGGTTTTGTGCACGTGTCCGGCAAGTTGTGTGGTACTAAGCTTGAGGATTTTTCTCTCTCTCTCTCTCTCTCTCTCTCTCTCTCTCTCTCTCTCTCTCTCTCTCTCTCTCTCTCTCTCTCTCTCTCTCTCTCTCTCTCTCTCAACTTCCTTGAAAAAAAATTCGGTTTGGGAATGATTAATAGAAATGCAGAGTGGACAGTGCTGGCAGAGAAATAGATCATCCAGGCTATAAATCTCTCTCTCTCTCTCTCTCTCTCTCTCTCTCTCTCTCTCTCTCTCTCTCTCTCTCTCTCTCTCTCTCTCTCTCTGCATCAATCTCATGTTGTTCACGTTATTATGATTGTATTTTTCATGTTGACATTCGTATGCTTGATGTAACGACAGAGAGAGAGAGAGAGAGAGAGAGAGAGAGAGAGATGGAGAGAGGAGAGAAGGAGAAGAGGAGAGAGAGAGAGAGGAGAGAGACGAGAGAGAGAGAGGAGAGAGATGAGAGAGAGAGAGAGGAGAGAGATGAGAGAGAGAGAGAGGACGAGAGAGAGAGGAGAGAGAGAGAGAGAATCAATAACATAAGAGTACACGAGAGAGAGAGAGAGAGAGAGAGAGAGAGAGAGAGAGAGAGAGAGAGAGAGAGAGAGAGAGAGAGAGAGAGAGAGAGAGAGAGAGAGAGAGACGAGAACAAAAAATCATCAGGATAAATAATAGCTAAACGGTTTCGTGACACACACAGACAAACAGGCAAGCACGCACACAGACACACACACACACACGCACACACACAGACAGACAGACACACACACAGACAGACAGACAGAGCCACGTACCACCTAATACTCCAGAGTGCGGCAATGAGGTGTGAGGAGGCGGAGGAAGAGGAGGGTAAGGAAGGGAGATAAAGGGAGGGGAGGGAGGGTGAAGGTAGGGAGAGAGAAAGAGGAGGGTGAGGGAGGGAAAGAAGGGAGAGAGAGGGAGGAGGGTTAGGGAGGGAGAGAGAGAGAGGGGAGGGAGGGAGGGAAGGAGGGAGAGAAAAAGAATCATGACTGAAGATCACAAGAGGCGACTTATAGAAGATGATGCAGTCTTGCTTGAGGAGGGAGGGTGAGGAGAGAGGGAGGGGGAGGGAGGGAATGATGAAGGGAGAGAATGAGGGAGGTATGAGAGGGAGGGAGAACACCAGTAAAAATGACACCCTCCCTTCCTCCTCCTTTTTCTCCTGTTCTTCTTACTCCTCCTCCTCCTCCTCCTCTTCCTCCTCCTCCTCTTGTTCTTCCTGTTACTCTTCACTTCCTTCCATTGTGCTTACCTTGCAAGTCTTTCCCCTCAATTATATTTTTTCACCCAATTCTCTTCTTATTCTTCTTCCTTGTACTCTTGCTTTCTAATCCCTTCCTCCTCCTCCTCCTCTCGTCTTTGCACTCTTCTCCTCCCTCCTTCGTGTTTATTTTTCTTCTACTTTCTGTTCCCCTTCCTCTGTCAACACTTCCTTCCCCTTATCACTGCAGTCTTCCCTTCCATCTGTCTTTGTACTCTGATCCTACACCTTTATATATATATATATATATATATATATATATATATATATATATTTTTTTTTCCTCCTCTTCCTCCTCCTCCTCCTCCTTCACCATCAGGCTGAAAACGCTGACGGCAGTACAACCACACACACACACACACACACACACACACACACACACACACACACACACACCTTATGTTCTTGTTTGGTTTAACATTTCATTCAACCACCACAGACGTTGGAAAATCAATCACCACCACTCTACTACTACAATCACCACCACCACCACTACATCACCATTGCAACCACTTCAATGTTGAGAAAAGATAACAGACAGACAAGCAGACAAGTAGTAAGATAAATTATTACATAGATATAGATAGAGACAAATTAATACAAACATGCAAACATAGTGAGAGAGAGAGAGAGAGAGAGAGAGAGAGAGAGAGAGAGAGAGAGAGAGAGAGAGAGAGAGAGAGAGAGAGAGAGAGAGAGAGAGAGAGAGAGACGAAAAAAAGAAAAAGATGAATATTTAAGTTTTACACAAGTCAGAGTATTAAGCTTACTACAATTGATAGGAGAGTGAGAGTGGGGGGCATGAGGGGGCATAAGGGGGCACGAGGCATAGGTGTACCCATGGGCATGTGAGGGAGGCGTGGGGAGGCGTGGAAGGGCGTGCAATCAGCTGATGGAGCGTTGGTAGCATGGAGGGCACCCGAACCGCAATGCGACGACTTCTTCAACGATCCACGCCCCCCCTCCCTCCCTCGCTCCCTCTCCCTCCCTCCTTGCTCGCTCTCGCTCTCTCTCTCTCTCTCTCTCTCTCTCTCTCTCTCTCTCTCTCTCTCTCTCTCTCTCTCTCTCTCTCTCTCTCTCGCTCTCTCTTTCTCTCTACTCCTCCACTCTTCTCTCTGTCGACCGGTTTCTCTCTCTCTCTCTCTCTCTCTCTCTCTCTCTCTCTCTCTCTCTCTCTCTCTCTCTCTCTCTCTTCTCTTTCTCTTTACACTGTGTTCTTCCATTTTATTTCTACTTCAATCTGTCTTCCATTATTTTCTCTCCAGTCAAAAGTTGAATATAACCGTTGTGTTGGAAGAGGAGGAGGAGGAGGAGGAGGAGGAGGAGGAGGAGGAGGAGGAGGAGGAGGAGGAGGAGGAGGAGGAGGAGGAGGAGGAGGAGGAGGAGGAAGAGTAGGAAAAGAAATATGCTAATGGCTTGTGTTATCAGTAGAATCAACGAGTCAAAAGATTTCGAAGGTTAACTGGCACAATGCAAACACACACACACACACACACACACACACACACACACACAGACAGACAGACAGACAGACAGACACCCACACACGTTTCATTATGATTCCAATCCCTGTCTCTCTCTCTCTCTCTCTCAAAAAAAAATCCTATTCCCTCGTTTTCTGTTGAACACCCAAATCCCATTTCTTATGACACTCGCGCGGGGAAACGATTTTAGACGACGACTTAGCTATTTGGGTTAACTAAATTATATTAATGTATCTTTTTATTACTATTACTACTACTTTTATTGTTGTAACTGCTGTTGTTAATGACACTACCTCTTCTATTTATTCTGCTTACTACTACTTCTATTTCCCCTTCTACTACTACTACTACTCTGCCACACAATCATAAACCCACACAAATAATCACCACCATGAAACTAGCAAACAAAAGACTCGTAGTTATATTTCTTCCAGGTTATGTATCGGTGTGCTCTTGGTGGTAGTGGGGGGGAGGGGGGGAAGGATGTAAGAGTGTGGGGGGGGGAGGGGGAGGGGGAGGGGGAGGGGTTTCTACACAAAGATGGCCCTCACTCTACTCATAAATCCTCCTTGAGTCTGCAATGTCTGCCTGGCACTCTTCCTTTGATGCCTCCTACCAACACCTTCCTTTTCTTCTACTACTTCTTCCTCTTCTTCTTCTTCTTCTTCTTCTTCTTCTTTTCTTCTTTCTCCTCCTTCATGGCACCTTTGGACAGTCACTTCAACCCATCGGCTTTATTATACCTGCTACCGGTGTGTGTGTGTGTGTGTGTGTGTGTGTGTGTGTGTGTGTGTGTGTGTGTGTGTGTATGTGTATGTGTGTGTGTGTGTGTGTGTGTGTGTGTGTGTGTGTGTGTGTGTATGTGTGTGTGTGTGTGTGTGTGTGTGTATGTGTGTGTGTGTGTGTGTGTGTGTGTGCAATCACCATCATTCACTACACATCAATACGAGGCAGCAAATCAATACCCAAAACAAAACAACAATGACTGACTCGACAACAATATCCCGCGCATATGACTTAATTAAGGAATCAAAGCGTTATAAATTGCAAATCTCTGAGTGGAATCAGCGTGGTGTAATTACGTTGCAAAATTATGCTCCCCATTACTAAACACTATTTTTAGTATTGACTTAATCGCACCCCAAAATTAATTGCTACGAGATTAATTAAATTTCCCACAGGTAGGCTACAACGCTCTCCAGGTGACGGCGTCTGAAGCAATCAGGTAAACTCTTCCTTCCCACGCCAGTAAAGTAAAGGCAAGACCGTGATCGCCGCTTCCCTCCTCTACACTCAAGGGCGCCACTCTTACGCTAATGCCGTGTAATGGACGTTCTCTACTAATATTTATTTTTAATCGGAAGGGTGTAATTACCACGACCACAGGTGCCTCGGACTCATCAATTTTTCAAAGGTGCGTCCAGGAATAGCACTCCCTACCCCCTCACACTCCCCTTCCCTGCACGTGCCTGGCTGTTGTGGCGGCACGTGCGAAACCGACCCAAGGAACACACACACACACCACACACACACACACACACACACACACACACACACACACATACACACACACAAGGACGAAGCAGAAAACCCTCGGACATTATGCAAACTCGTACTCTCAGCGCGGGATACACTCTATCAAAGAAAATGGAGTCAGGCTGCACTCTATTACGGCAAATGGGTTCAGGGGGCACTCCATTAGAGAGAACGGAGGCCCTCTTCACCCGGCTGCACCTAATGTGGCCTTTTTATGTATTCAGCCGCGACTGGTCCACCAGCCGGCTCTTTCAGGCGCGGGTAAAAGCCGAAACTTCCTCACAACACTCTGAAAATTCCCCGGAACTTCCTCGGAGGCGGTGGCCAGGCGAGGGGTCAGAGGCGGGGCGGGGGAGGGGCGCTGAGGGGAGGGGCAAGACATCCTTCAGGGCAGCGCGGGGCGTACACCCACACCTCCACCCACACCCACACCCGCAGCCCCTGACCCTCCTCTGCTGGGGGTTTATGAGGTTACCTGAAGCGCCTCTGGTCTTGGGTATCAAAGAGGTGTTTTTTTCTCTCTCTTTCCTCCCTCCATGCTGTGCTACTGAAGTGTTACCTCCTCCTCGTCTTCTTCTTCTCCCTCCTTTCTTTTCCTCCTCCTCTTCCTCGTCTTCTCCCTTCTTCTTCCTCCTCCTCCTCCATGTACTACTATTGAGGGATCACTGGGTTGTTCTCTCTCCTCCGTCTCTCCTTGCCTATGAAACGTCCCTTGACTGCTTCTCTCTCCCTCCGCTCTCCTCTTCCTAGCTCTCTCCCTCCCGTGCATCTGAAGCATCCCTGGGCTGCCGTTTCCTCCCTCCCTTCCTCCCTCCTCTCGCCTCTCTCTCCCCCTTTCAATGCATATGAAACGTCCCTTGGTTGCTGTTTTTTGTCCCTCCCGCCCTCCTGCTTTCTACTTTTCTCTCCTTCCTCCCTCTCTATCGTAGTATTATTCCTAAAAACACAAACGTATGAATATATATACATAGAAAAGTGGAAAATAAGTAGTATATCAACATACTTATTGAAGGAGTAAAGAAGGGGGAATTTTTTTTTCTTCTCCAAAGCCAGCAAAGGTTATGTTATCAGGATGGAATTAACGTTGTGAAAGTCTTCGATACTCTCTCACATCCCCTCACACTTACCCACACCCTTCCTTCACACTCACTCCCACTCCCACAGACTCTTACATATCCTTACAGCTCTTGCCACTCTCTTACTCCCCTTTCCTCCTCTTCCTTCACCCGTGCCGCTCCTCCCTGTCTCCCTCAGAGCCCCTAAAACTGTCTTACGCTCCCCACACATCTGATAATACACGAAGACTTCAACTTTCTTAATGGTCATCTTAATTGTTTCCAACCAGGCCTCGGCTTCCCCCTTTCCTAATTTTCTTTTTGTCTCACTTCCCTCCTCCTCCTCCTCCTCCTCCTCCTTCTTGTCCTAATTTCGCTCTTCTTCCTCCTTTTTCTTCTTAATGATCATTGTTCTTGCGATTTTGTGTTTTTTTTCTTCTTCTTGAGACTTTTCTTTCTTTATCCTCTTCCTCCTCCTCTTCCTCTTGTTCTTCTTCTCCTTCTTCTTCTTCTTAATTCGTTAACTTGTTCCTCTACTGAGCCACAATTCTCCCTCCTCCAGTGGTCAGCTATTAAGTCTTTCCCTCCCTTCCTCCCTCCCTCCCTCTCTCCTCTCTCTTCCTCCCTCCCTCCCTCTCTCCCCTCCCTGTTCCCTCACTCCATCGCTTATCCAAATGGGTTTCCATCACCCATAACTTCTCCGAGTATGATTCTCTCTCTCTCTCTCTCTCTCTCTCTCTCTCTCTCTCTCTCTCTCTCTCTCTCTCTCTCTCTCTCTCTCTCTCTCTCTCTCTCTCTCTCTCTTAAAATACTTCAAGGGTTTACGAATGTTGATGCAAATAAACTGTTTTCAATTGTTGACTGATTACGAACGAGAAGTAAAACTAAGATGCAGACAAATAGAGCTTGACTGCACTAAATTCTCCTTTACCAGTGACGTCGTTAGAGAGTGAAATAAGCTCCCACCACTTTCCGAGCTGCAGTGTACCGCAATAAATTTCTTTGAACACAAACTCGACTACCATCTCCTCTAACAATGTTTCCGATAGAGACTGTATGACCCGGCGTACTGCTGGCTGGCTGGCTGGCTGTTCACCTACGTTGCTTCTGACTTCATTTGTTTTTTTAATTGTATTTGCTTTAGATAACGTTTACTCTAGATTAAGGACAGACCTAGTTTGGACCCTAGCGTCTGTGTGGTCTGATTTTTTTTAATGTAATACTATGTAATTCGCTCTTTCTCTTTTATTATTATTATTATCATCATCATTAGCAGTAGTAGTAGTGGTAGTAGTAGTAATAATAATAGCAAAAGTAACAACAATATAAAAACAAAAAAAACAGGAAAAAGAAATATACACAAAAAAGCACAAGTTAAATTGAAAACACACACAACAGCAACAACAAAGACAATAAAAATGAAAAAAAAACAACAACCTCTACCACCACCACCACCACCAAACCACGAGCGAAAACACACCACGGTACACGTCATACATACGAACGAGCCTCTCAGGTGTGTATGTGTGTGTGTGTGTGTGCCTGTGTGTGCGTCTCTGTGTGTGTGTGTGTGTGTGTGTGTGTGTGTGTGTGTGTGTGTGTGTGTGTGTGTGTGTGTGTGTGTGTGTGCACGTACCAGGACGCTGAGGCTTGCGGGGCCTGACGTGATACCAACTCTGTCTCGAATTTAATAAAGATTTGCACAAGTTCCTACCGAGCAAAAGTTAGCCTGCCGTCAGGGGGAGTTTCGCGAGGCCCGGGCGTGGCTATTCAGGCTGATGGGAGGGGGGGGGAGGGTAGAGGGGAGGGGAAAGGGTGGAAAGTGGAGAAAGGGCGTGCGTGTGGAGGTGAGGTGAGGGTGTGTGAGTGTGTGTGTGAGTGGAAGGTGAAAAATGTTTTGTGTGTTGCGTGGAGGTGTACAGTACAGGAGGATGTGGTGGTGGTGGTGGTGGTGGTGGTGGTGGTGGTGGTGGTGGTGGTGGTGGTGGTGGTGGTGGTGTGGATGAGCGAGAGGGAGGAAGTGATGGCGTGTTAGGAGATGAAGGGAAACAAAACACACAGGTTGAAGGTGTTAAAGTGAGAGAAACGAGGTGATAAATGTGTGAAGGAATTAGTAAAAGACGAGGATGATGGAGTAATGGGGAGGAAAGAAAGAAGAGGAGCGGAAGGAAATGGATAATAAATGGAGAGAGAGAGAGAGAGAGAGAGAGAGAGAGAGAGAGAGAGAGAGAGAGAGAGAGAGAGAGAGAGAGAGAGAGAGAGAGAGAGAGAGAGAGAGAGAGAGAGAGAGATACTAACACCGACATTACTACTTACAAAGAAAAAAACATAATAATAATAATAATAAAGATAAAAAATTACATACAAGCGACTTAGTTGTCTGTCTCTCTGTCTATCTATCTGTCTGTCTGTCTGTCTGTCTTTCCGTCCTTTAACCAACATTTACCCTGAAAGTATTAACTATCTTAACGCCCATTAAACAGCAAGAGTCACTCAAGGTCTGTGACGAATTAACAATCATCATGTTTCTTTATAATAGCTGAACCGAAAACCCGAATATACTTCAGTAAACTTTGCGTCGATCGAGTAAAAATGAAACATTCAGGAAGTAATACATATGTAGAAGGAGAGGTGGAGAAAGGCGTTAAAAATACACCATTCCTGTCGTTCTGATTCTACCACGCTTTTGATATATATTTTTTTTTATCAAAGTTTTTCGTTTGTTGTATTTTTTGACAATTGTAATTTATTTCTTCATGGTTTTCTCTATCCATTGATGCATATAAATAGTGTAGTCAATTCTGGGAAGTGTATAACTAAAGACTTCATTTAACTTTACATTCCCTTGTGAAAAATAAAAAATCATTGTGACCAAACTGGATTATCTGAACAACAACAATAACATTAAAAACAACAACAATAAAAACTACACCAACATTATCTATATTATAAATCACATAATAACCTTCTCATTCCATCTCCACGCCCATGAACCCATCCACCACCACCACCACTACCAGCCATCCACATCCATGATCCATTACGTGCCATTTTACACCGTGATCAGTCTCTCCCCTCGCGACCAATAAATTTTGAGAAAGAAAAAATCATCGTAATAAGGAAAGCATCACATCCTTGGCGCCTGTATTCCTGTTTGAAGACTATGTTTCGTGCCTCCTAATGCCTTAACGCAAGTATAGGAACAATACAGCTTCCCTCGCCAAGAAACCAGAGAAGTCCTTCACAACAAAGGATCAGAGAGGCCCTTCAAGGCTCACACTTCGACTAAAATAACTACCCACTAAAAGGCCATGAACTTAAAGAGGCTACATTCCCCCTTCCCCTTCCTCACTCTCTCCTAAAGGGATAAAGTATTCCTAATCACCTTAAAGGGTAAGTCTCTCATATCATTTAAAGGGCCAGACTCCCCCTTATTAGAGGCAGAAACATACTCGCTCTAATAATGAGGGTCTGAACAGCCCTTGTCACTCAGGGTCTACAAATTACCACTCATTAGGAAGGATATGGCAGCCCCATCGCCTACCACTTTGAGGTGCAAATAGCCTGGGTAACTATTCTCACCGGCAGCTTTCATGCAATAGAGGCAGTGTGGGGTGGCGTTATTAAGGGAATACAGGCCTGAAGCACTGCCGCAATCGGTGACGCCCTTGTTTAGTGTTTGAGGCGACACGGTTCCAACCCAACACCCTCCACCCTCCTCCCTCCCTTTTCCCTTCTTCCCCTCCTACACTGGATTCTAACATGTGGCTCTAATCTCTGAGGGTGGAAGATGTAGCTTTGTCTTATCATTGAGGGTGTAAGAAGTAGCTTGTTTCGTGTTATGTTATCTGTCTGTTTATCTGTTGGACTCCTTACAAATTCCTGTTTTAGACTTCCGAACAATGATTACCAAGACTATACCCAAGAGCGTTAACCTATCATATACTATAAAATCACAGTAGTAGTAGTAGTAGTAGTAGTAGAAGTAGTAGTAATAGTAGTAAAAGCAATATTAAAATAGCCCCAAACAAACACAGAAAGCACAAAGCAAAAAGACAAAATATAAAACTCAAAACAGGACATGAAAACAAAGAGGAAACAATCCAAAAATGAAAACTGCAATACAGACAAACAACAACAAGCACAACAACAACAACAACAACAACAAGCACAACAACAAGCACAACAACAACAACAACAACAACAACAAACCCAACTAATGGAAGAAAACACGAAAAACCAAGCGGAGAAAAGAATAAAAAGCAACAAGGTAACAAAATTCCACCTTGAGGTACACTGGCAGACTCCTTAACACACTCAAAAAGAGAGAGAGAGAGAGAGAGAGAGAGAGAGAGAGAGAGAGAGAGAGAGAGAGAGAGAGAGAGAGAGAGAGAGAGAGAGAGAGAGAGAGAGAGAGAGAGAGAGAGCCAAAGGGAAGGTGACGTTGGGGGGGGAGGAGGGGACGGGTTTGCAGGATCTTGTTTACTTTCTCTTCCAGTTTAGGTATTGCTTGGATTTTTCAGGAAGGAGGAGATGAAGGAGATAAAAGGAGGAGGAGGAGGAGGAGGAGGAGGAGGAGGAGGAGGAGGAGGAGGAGGAGGAGGAAATTATTAAAAGGAAGAAAAAGAAGGAAAGGTTGAAGTGAGGAAAATAAGAATGCCCGTCAGAGAGAGAGAGAGAGAGAGAGAGAGAGAGAGAGAGAGAGAGAGAGAGAGAGAGAGAGAGAGAGAGAGAGAGAGAGAGAGAGAGGTATAAAGCTCTGGTAATCAAACAGACAGACACACAGTTATCAACACATTACACTACTCACATATTCACCCAACCACACATCCCCTTCTCTCTCTCTCTCTCTCTCTCTCTCTCTCTCTCTCTCTCTCTCTCTCTCTCTCTCTCTCTCTCTCTCTCTCTCTCTCACTCATCAATTTTCCTCTTTTCTTAGTTGTTTAAAGTTTTCATCTTGCTTTTCCTCTTCTATCTTCTCCTCTCTAATCCTTCCTTTTATCTTCTCTTCATCTTTAGCAATGTCTTCATCATCGTCCTCCCTTCCTTCCTCTTCCTCCTCCTCCTCCTCCTCCTCCTCGTGTTTCATCTCAACCTCACTCTATCTCCTCCTCGCTCCCTCCTTTTGGGTAAACATATGCTATTAATACTGCCTCAACTCAACCCCTTAATATTGCTGAGAGAGAGAGAGAGAGAGAGAGAGAGGAGAGAGAGAGAGAGAGAGAGAGAGAGAGAGAGAGAGAGAGAGAGAGGAGAGAGAGCAGAGAGAGAGAGAGAGAGAGAGAGAGAGAGAGAGAGAAAAAAAAAAGTTTGGTTATGTAAAATATGAAGCAAAGGAATGAGGAAATATTTTGAGATGTGGCTAATGTGGTCTTGAGCAAAGATGAAGGGGAAATAGTGTGGCTGGGCGGGGTGTGGTAGGCGAGGGGTGGCAGAGGAAGGAGTAATGTTGAGGTGGATAAAGGAGGAACGATGTGTAGTGGGAGAGATAAAAGCAATTTTTCACGTGGATTGTGCAAAATGTGATACAAACACTAATTTTGGCATGGTGGTTCCCAAGGGTCCACTCAGCAAATCTGCCTCACATGCCACTTGAAAATCCAAGATGGCGGCCAATTTTCAAGATGGCCACCAAATTTTATTTAATATGTCCAATTTATACCATTTACAGTATTCCAAGGCTTCTGAAAGTAGTAAAAATGGATCTGGCATCCTCAGAAACAATATAACTAGACACCAAGATCATTCAAATTCATCAACTACATACATTACTATGGGAAAACATGACTTCGGAAGATAATTTTGGCGGCTATCTTGAAAAATAGCCGCCATCTTGGATTTTCAAGTGGCACGTCAGACAAATTTGCTGAGTAGACCCTTGGGGACCACCATGCTGAATTTGGTGTTTGTATCACATGCTGAATGTTTTTTCTGTTATTCGCCCCACTAGTGGCTAGGCAGTAAATGTGGCTAAGGTGATGTGGATAGGTAGAAGAGTCTGGAAGGGAAGGGTGTGGATGGAGGAGGATTAGGAATACAATACAATAAAGAATACAAAGGAAAATAAACATACAATAACAAGCTTGTTGGTCTTAACGAGGTTGTTTACGGAACTACAGGAACTACATTATCTAATCTACAAGTAATGAAGTAGGAGGGGAAGGCGAAAGGTTGGCATGAAATTCAACTGGAAAGGTAGCGGAAGAAGTTGAAAGAGCGAAAGAAAAAGTAGTTATTTATTCTAACTATCTAAAATATTTGTAACTACTAAAGTAGTGCCTGGTATATTAAGGCGGGTCAGGAAAATTGAGTGTTGTGCATTAGTTTCAAAATAATTATCGAATCTGTTTTCAATCGCATCAATAACATTACTTTCCACAACAAACGAGGGAAGATAGTTCCATATATTTAAATGACAACACTGAAGACAAGTGTTACATTCCACTTGACTTGAATTGTTTTTCGACAATCTTAAATCTCTTATTCTTACTAACGTTTGATCGGTGGACAATGAAAAAGAGTGAAGAGGAGGAGGAACACAAAGGAACGTAAACACAATACAAATAGCCGCTGACCTGTTGGCCCTTACGAGGCTGTTTGTGATGAACATCACTATCGGATCTAAAGTGAGAGACGTGGGATAGTAAAGGCGAACGAAAGGAGGAGGAGGAGGAGGAGGAGGAGGAGGAGGAGGAGGAGGAGGAGGAGGAGGAGGAGGAGGAGGAGGAGGAGGAGGAGGAGGAGAAGGAGGAGAAGGAGGAAGAGGAGGAGGAGGAGGAGGGTGTGGCTAGGAGGGTGGAGGGGGGGGGGTGCATGGAGATGTGGCCAACGTGCTGAAGAAGGCGCAGGCGGAGTGGCTTGGGCGGCGACGTGATTCATGAGACTATTGTAAGCGGTGGTGTGGAAATATCGGCGCTTCAGGACAAGGAGGAGGAGGAGGAGGTGGAGGAGGAGAAGTAAGAGGAGGAGGGAGCAAAGTGAAGCTTCCTGGCTTACGCTCTTATCCATAATCGTCGTACTGCCCTCCTCCTCCTCCTCCTCTTCCTCCTCCTCCTCCTTCTCCTCCTCCTCCTCCTCCTTCCATCCAACAAACTTCTTCTGCTCTTCAACTCTCTTCACTACATCTCTTTCACTTTCCATGCACTGCTCTCTGTCCCTCCCTCCTACTCCTCCTCCTCTTCCTCTTCCTTTTACTCCTCCTTCTCCTCCTTCTTGTGCTCCTTTTATCGAATCTACCTCATATTTTCAAACCTTTACTTCTTCTTCCCCTCCATTTCTCCGGCTGCCTCCTCTATCGTATTCATCCCACGTCAATCTTTCTCCATTCCCTCCGTCTTTTCCTCCCTCCCTCCTCCTCTCCCACGTGACGGCGACCATACATCAGGACTTCAGGCGCAGCGAGGTGCTTGAGGGAGTGAGTTATGTTACCTTTAAGCTACATCGTCTGTATATTGAGGGAAGGGGGAGGGAGGGGAAGAGGCTGAGAGAAAGAGTGTAAGAGAGCGAGTGTGATGGTAAAAGGGGGTAGGAAGAGGGAGAGAGAGAAATAGAGAGACTGCCACTATTACATCGATAAATGAACATCAGTAACGAAAGAGAGAGAGAGAGAGAGAGAGAGAGAGAGAGAGAGAGAGAGAGAGAGAGAGAGAGAGAGAGAGAGAGAGAGAGAGAGAGAGAGAGAGAGAGAGAGAGAGAGAGAGAGAGTGAGTGAGTGAGTGAGTGAGTGAGTGAGTGAGTGAGTGAGTGAGTGAGTGAGTGAGAAAGATATATATATATATATATATATATATATATATATATATATATATATGTATGTAATGTGTGTATATATATATATATATATATATATATATATATATATATATATATATATGTGTGTAATATATATATATATATATATATATATATATATAGATATATATATACAATATATATATAATATATATAGATATATATATATATATACACATACATACATATATATATATATATTATATATATATATATATATATGTATGTAATGTGTATATATATATATATATATATATATATATATATATATATGTGTAATATATATATATAATATTATATATATATATATATATATACATATATATATATATATATATATATATATATATATATATGTAATGTATATATATATATATATATATAGATATATATATGTAATGTATATATATATATAATATATATATATATATGTAATGTATATATATATATATATATATATATATATATATATATATATATATATATGTATTTATATATATGTATATATATATATATATATATATATATATATATATATATATATATATATAAGGAGAGAGAGAGAGAGAGAGAGAGAGAGAGAGAGAGAGAGAGAGAGAGAGAGAGAGAGAGAGAGAGAGAGAGAGAGAGAGAGAGAGAGAGAGAGAGAGAGAGAGAGAGGAAGCAAATTTCCTTCTTGCATCAGTGAATCAACATCAACAACAACTACAACCTTCCCTCCCACCATCAGCCCGGCTAGCTCAGTCGGTAGAGCACGAGACTCTTAATCTCGGGGTCGTGGGTTCGAGCCCCACGTCGGGCTACCAAACAATTATTTTTCACCGTAAGAAAAGGATTTACGATTGTAGGCAAAAAATCAAATGCAGCTAAACTATCTATCTTGATAGATACTTTGTAAACATTTGGAAGTCAACACACTATAGGAAGTAATATTATTGAGACTTGTAAATCGAGCAGACAAATGCCAATCCTCAACTCACATATTATTCCCCCCACATACACATCCAAGGGCCAACTATGGTAATTCTTTGATATTATTAGTTTATAGAAGGGATTAGTATTCCACTCACCCGCATTTTTTTCTGATTTATTTCTCTAGCTTTCCAGTAAAATTTCCACGTCATTCTTCGCCTTTGCTCTCCTGCAACCTTACCTTTGAGCTTACATAGTGTAGTTCAGGCAAACAGTCTACTAAGGACTGATTCTATTTGCTTCTTTCTTTGTATTACTTTGTATTACTACCATTACTACTAATACTCTTACTATACTACTGTTACCACCACCACCACTACAACTACTACTACTACTACTATTATTGTATTTCCACATCAAAAATTATGAACACACACACACACACACACACACACACACACACACACACACACACACACACATTTCATCCACTCCAAGTAATATCACAAGTAAGAACACACTTTTGGCGAATATCTTAAAAAAGTTCAGAAATATATCCCTAAACAGGAACGAAGCTGGAAACAAACTTTATAACTTGGACTTATGCGTAGACAAAATTCTACCAAAAAAAAAATCATAATATCTAAGTAAAAGTAATAATGAAAAGAGAGAGAGAGAGAAAAAAAAAGGGAACAGTAGATCAATAGATATTACAAATTCTCTCTCTCTCTCTCTCTCTCTCTCTCTCTCTCTCTCTCTCTCTCTCTCTCTCACCAGCACCGCCACGTCTCCCCAAACTTGGCTGAGTTTCTTTCACATTCTAATGGCCAGGAGCGTGTCCGTCGAGCTTCTGAGTGGCGACGCAGGAACTCACACAAAATGCCGAGGCTAAGTTTGCAAGGGGACGGAATAGTGGTGGTGGCGGCGGCGACGGTGGTGGTGGAAAGGAGGAGAGTTGAGGTGAAGGTGAGAGGTGGTAGGAGGAACGGGAGTGTGTCAGGGTGTGGGAGGGAAACTAGGGTGTGGAAGGAGGGAGGGAAGGAGGAAATGGGAGAATGAGGAAGTTTGTTGGGGTGAGAAGGTGTTGTGTGGAATTGTAGTACTTGGGAGGGAGAGGGGAGAAAAGGGAGGTTTGCTTTTTTTTTTTTTTCTCTCTCTCTCTCTCTCTCTCTCTCTCTCTCTGCTCTGTGTGTGTGTGTGTGTGTGTGTGTGTGTGTGTGTGTGTGTGTGTGTGTGTGTGTGTGTGTGTGTGTGTGTGTGTGTGTGTGTGTGTATCATACATTCGAACAAATATTTGGACCCATTTTCAAACACGAGCTTCTGCATCTTTTTTTTTCTTCTCTGTTTTTCCCCCGTGTTCCTCGTGAGACAGTTTCGAGTTCACATAAATTTCAACATAGGACACACGCACACGGACAGACAGACAGACAGACAGACATACATATATATACTTTTAATTTTTTGTTATGTTCATAGGTGTAATTTTTTTTCTTCTTCTGCTCCACCTATGCACAAAACTTTTCTTCCACCTTCCTCCACATACCCACACACACACACCTCCACTACCTCCACTTGCACTCCTCTGACTTTACCTTTACTTCCACAAGATTCTCTCTCCTCCTCCGTTTCTCTTTTCCCTTCCTCCTCCACTCTTCGTTTTTCCTCACCACTTCCTTTTCCCCCTCTTCCATTTTCTTTCTTTTCCTCCTTCTCTCAGCTCTTCACTTTGCTCCAACGCTCATCTCTCTTTGCCTCTCAACTCATTTCTCCACCGCCTCTCTGCTTCTCTTTGCTCCTTCCATCCACTTCCTTTTGTCCTCCTCCTCCTCCTCCTCCTCCGCCTCAAGTAGTAACACAGGAAAGAGATTCTAGACGTCACTGGGTGGACTGATCTATGTATTTCTTCACTGTTCAGTTGGTCTCTTGTTTTCCTTGCTCTTTCTTTACTCCCTCTTTGCTAACTTTTCTTTTTTCCAGTGCTCTGTCTTGTATTCTCTTCCTTCCTCCTTCTGGGTTTTTCTTTTCTTTCTTTTTTCTTCTTCAAAGTTGTGTCACTTATGTTTTTTTTTTATATTTTATTAGTATTTTTTTTTTTTTATAACTTTCGGTTTCTACAAGAACGCTTCTCTATTCGTCGCTGTTTGCACTCGTCTTTGTTATTGTTTTTGTGGCAGCGACAATGACGTTCACGCGACAGTATTGTATTTTATTTGTATTTATTTTTGTTCTTTTAGGAATTCCACGATAAAGTAAAATAGCTACGTACGTACAAGCTTAAAAGACAGGAACAAAATGTGCTGGAGTTTGGAAAGAGTTGGAGGAGTGGAGACAAATGTTTATGTGTGTGTGTGTGTGTGTGTGTGTTTATGTGTGTGTGTGTGTGTGTGTGTGTGTGTGTGTGTGTGTGTGTGTGTGTGTGTGTGTGTGTGTGTGTGTGTGTGTGTGTGTGTGTGTGTGTGTGTGTGTGTGTGTGTGTGTGTGTGTGTGGTGAAAAGGTGGGTGGGGTTATGGCAAAAGAGGTCGGATAAAGGTGATTTTTGAAGCCTAGGGGAAAGAAGTATTAGAGGAGACGTGGAGTACTTTAAAAAACATAAAAGTCAATCATTATAACCTAAACACAATGACTTACAACGTGAAAAAAAAATAAGTTTAGAGGAAAAATACAAATAACAGGTTAATTCAAGTGACATTAAGGGAGGCATTAATTAAAATGATGAATACAAGACGCATGTACAAAACACCAATATCGTTTTTCACCTGAACTGACGAATGGAGAGGGAGTGAAGGGGACTTGTCAAGGATTAGGGCGGCAGAGACGACCTTCCTTATAATCATTGTACATGTAATGAGTAGAAAATTACAGTAACAATGAGGTGGGTGAGATAATAAGGATGGAAGAGCTGTCGCCACCCTGAGTGAGTCGCGGAGGAGGAAGACTCGAGGACGGTAAAAATATAAGAATACATCCAATGGGAACGGACAGCTTAAGAAGGGAAAGGTGTCTAGGAGTGAAGCAAGGGATACAAATGGGAGAGGGAATACGTCTTTTAGTACGGGAGAAGAGAGGGGAAGAGTAAGTATGAGAGGGAACGATGTGGGAATGGTGTGATGTGGAATGAGAGTTGGTTATGTATGGACATGGCATTGTGATGGGTTGTATAGGGTGTGTAGGGGGCATTTCTATCAAGGCTATCCTTTGTGTGGAGTCCTTCCCTGGGGAGAGGAAGGCGTTGAGGATCTCTATATCTCTCTCTCTTCTTTTTTTTTTTTCTCTCTCTCTCTCTCTGTCTCTGTTTCTTTCTTTCTTTCTTTTTCTATCTCTACCTCGCAGTCCTAAGCCTATTTGGATTTGTGTGAGGGATAAAAATGGTAATAAAAAAGGGTTCCTACTCTCTTACCTAACTAGGATCAAGGACTTCAACGGCCCTCCTTCCCTCAGACTTATCTTTTTACGCCTTCCCTTACCTCCTTTACTTACATTTTACTGCTACTGCTACTCTACTGCTGCTGCTGCTGCTACTACTACTACTACTACTACTCCGCCTTCCTCCCTCACAGTTATCTTATGACTCCTATACTCTCTTGTTTTCCTTTTACTGTACCCTACTCCAATTCTTTCCTTTAAAGCAAATATCCTTCCAACTTACTCCATCTTACAATCTCTTCAAATATTCCTTCTCTCTCTCTCCCTATCTCTTATACTTTCCCTATCATTCTCTCTTCTCCTCTCCTCCCTCACCACCATTTCCTCCTTCTCCTCGTCCTCCTCCTTCTGTCTCACATCAGTCAAACTTTCATTCTAATCAAACAAATATTCCTTCCTCTCCCTCCTTCCTGCCTCCCCATATGTTTTTCTCCTATTTTCCTCTTACTCCCTCCCTCCCTTGTTTCTCCTCCTCGCCCTCCCCCCAGGCAGCAGCAAGAGGCGCCCCACGGTTCGGTCACAGCTACCCCATAAAAAGAGTGAACGATAATGAAACAGGAACTGAAACACTCCAGGCCACGGGGGAACGATAAGAGAGAGAGAGAGAGAGAGAGAGAGAGAGAGAGAGAGAGAGAGAGAGAGAGAGAGAGAGAGAGAGAGAGAGAGAGAGAGAGAGAGAGAGAGAGAGAGAGAGAGAGAGATATGTATGGGGTGTGATGACAAAAGAACTGCAATTCACAGCAATTTAGTCTACAGAGAATAACATAATTACTCAAGTGAAAGAATACAAATAATTGGAGCGACTAAACTTAATAAAGAAAATAAAACTGTGAAACAATACTACTAATGACGATGACGACGAGAATTCATCTACTACTACTACTACTACTACTACACTACTACTACTACTACTACTACTACTACTACTACTTCTAATAATAACAATAATTTTTCACTCAAAGAATCCCGCCATTCACAGCCTCCATCTCTTTCGCAATAAAGCTTCATGAATTATTAAAAAAAAAAAAGGGAAGAAGAATGAGAAAAAAAAGGGAAAGAAAAAACTGAAAATCCTTCCCCAGTGGTGCAGAGTAAACACAAACCAACAAATAAACAAACAGAGCCCAAAAAACAAACAAGGTGGCGTATAATACTCTGAAAAGACCAAAAAAAAATAAATAAAAAATAAAAATAAAATAAATAAATAAATAAATAAATAAATAAATAAATAAATATGACACTAAATAAATATGACAATAAAACTAAAAAAAAATAACAATACAAAATAAGAAAACACGACAAAAATTCCTTAACATTTACATCCATTACACATTCATCTATACATTTTAATATCTACACATTTACTTATATTACATCCCCCCCCAAATATATATAGTTTGCTACATATATACGTAACATCCATCCATTCATTTATTTATACATTTATTCATTCATTCCTGCGTTGTGTGTAGTTTATTGCAGTGTGAACAGCGAGGCGGCGTGGAAAGTCTCCGAGGGGCGGGTTGTATTCACCCTTGCAATTCTGGTTCCTCTATGGATGCACTGATAAACTGCAGCAATTTGGGGAATTCTTTTGCAATTAATGGAGCCGTTTTCCCTTTTGTTTTATTAATACTAATATTGCTCTGGGGCGTGTTTGGTACGATGTGTATGCATGTGTGTGTGTGTGTGTGTGTGTGTGTGTGTGTGTGTGTGTGTGTGTGTGTGTGTGTGTGTGTGTGTGTGTGTGTGTGTTTAGTAATGTTTGAGCTTTGTTTCAACCTCCTGCTGGTAGTGCTGGTGTAAATCTTGTTCCTGCTGCTGTTAAATGTACTACTATTTACTACTACATACTACTGGTACTGTTGCTGCTGCTGCTATTTCTACTGCTACTGCTACTGCTACTACTACTACTACTACTCTCACTCCTCCTCTTCCCTCCCTCCACACCTCCTTCATCCTTCCTATCTTCCTTCCTCTCCCTCTCCCTTATCCTTTCTCTTCACAGCTCGCGTCTCTGTAGGAATTTCTCTTAAAACTTATAAACAAAGATTCCTTCGCCATCTAGAGAACAATTTCGCTTTCAATGTCTAACCATTATAAACTTTTTTCTTACCTACGAAACACGAAAAGAAAGAGAGAGAGAGAGAGAGAGAGAGAGAGAGAGAGAGAGAGAGAGAGAGAGAGAGAGAGAGAGAGAGAGAGAGAGAGAGAGAGAGAGAGAGAGAGAGTATAGAAACAAGGGGATGGAAAGTAGGAAGTTCCGATTCTGATGTAAACAAATGCTCACTCTCACACTCTCTCTCTCTCTCTCTCTCTCTCTCTCTCTCTCTCTCTCTCTCTCTCTCTCTCTCTCTCTCTCTCACACACACACACACACACACACAGCTTGACGCCAACCAACCAGACACGCGCCGCACAAACACTGACACACACAAGGCCAGAGTGACTCCTACAACGCGGATATCACGTCCCAAGAGTGTGCAAGCGACAACACGAGGCCTTGACGTCGATTTTATTTGCAAGATAGGAGTAGTAGGACAATGGTTATACTCTCTCTCTCTCTCTCTCTCTCTCTCTCTCTCTCTCTCTCTCTCTCTTGTATGAGTTATGGTATCCACTGAAACCTTCCACAGAGCTCCGTCCAGCCACACTAAGCCTCCTCCTCCACTTCTTCTTCTCCTTCTCCTCCTCCTCCTCCTCCTCCTCCCTCCTCCTCCTCTTCTTCTTCCTCCTCCTCCTCCTCCTCCTCCTCCATTCTAGGGACGCGGTTCCTTACAAGAGAAAGTGACGCAAAATAATACAATAGTAATATAAAAAATTTGCACTAAGCCTACCAACAAGGCAACATGGATTTTTTGGATATAAGTCGCTCTCTCTCTCTCTCTCTCTCTCTCTCTCTCTCTCTCTCTCTCTCTCTCTCTCTCTCAGAGCTATCTTATCACACTGAAAGGTTTTGTCGCAATCTGTGGCATGTGACGGCTCTCTCTCTCTCTCTCTCTCTCTCTCTCTCTCTCTCTCTCTCTCTCTCTCTCTCTCTCTCTCTCTCTCTCCTTATATCCCTAACACACTGCCTAACGACCTCCCTCCCTCCTAACCTACCTAACCATTTACCTAGTTACCTACCTACCTACTTATCTACCTCTCTGTTTACGGTCTACCTATCTACTTGCCTACCTATGACCCTTACTTCCTCCCTTCCTTCCTTTATCTCTCCCTCTCTCCTTCTCTATCTTTACTCCCTCATTTCTTTCCTTCCATTTCCTTCCTCCTTCCATCACTTCTTCCTTCAACACCCAAAACTTACTACCCCCCCTCTCTCTCTCTCTCTCTCTTTCTTTCTCTCTCCTTTACTCAAATTTTTTTTCTATTCCTCCTCTTACCTCCCCTTCCTCTTCCTCTTCTCTCTCTCTGCGTCACCTCCAGGACCCCCGTACCATTCACTCAAAGCCAGAAAACAAGTGAAATGTGTTTTTGTTTTTTTGTTTTCCGATTTTTCTTGCCGCTTACATGGTATGTGTGTATGTGTGTGTGTGTGTGTGTGTGTGTGTGTGTGTGTGTGTGTGTGTGTGTGTGTGTGTGTGTGTGTGAAGGTCCATCGAAAATAAACATAATCGAACCGTAGTAACACGAGAGAGAGAGAGAGAGAGAGAGAGAGAGAGAGAGAGAGAGAGAGAGAGAGAGAGAGAGAGAGAGAGAGAGAGAGAGAGAGAGAGAGAGAGAGAGAGAGAGAGACTATTGATTGTGGTGCCAAGCCAGAGAACGTGGCAAGACTGAGGAAGGAAGAGTGTGTATTCTTCCCTAACTCTCGGAGACGCTTCGGATAACCTCCCTCTCCAGCCTCCTCCTCTTCTTCTTCTTCTTTCTTCCTCTTTCTTCTTCTTCTTCTTCTTCTTCTTCTTCTGCCTCCTCCTCCTCTAATAGTAGGTGACCACCTTCGAGATTTAAGGTACCAGGGGTCACTGCTACAGAGGGTGAAACAGTGCACCGCGTCCTGCATAGGAAAGTGCACTACACACTGGATTGAACGGAGCTGGGGCCTGATTGACTGCTGTCTTCCTTAAAAGCGCCAGGCAAGGCCGCCGCACCACCCCTAGTTATCTACACTGTGCTCACACCTACTCTGTACACACACCACATAACCATCAAAACAAACAGTCACACTTTCCCCCACTAACAAATGTAGATGTAGTTAATATCTCCTTTTCAAACTTTCCTCGTAAATTGCATGTAGTTTTTCTATACTACATGGTATCACTTCTTTTCCTGCCAGCTTCGGCTGGAGGGATGGGTGGTAGGGACTGTACTATCCTTTCTCTAATTCAAGTAGTTAGTGTTGAGTAGTTATATCAAACAGCCTTCGCAGGGACCCAAGGGTCTGTTGCTGTTTGTGTTCCCTTCTCTTCCTTTTCTCCCTTCTTTTCTTTCTTCTTTCGGAATCCTCGACTATTGCTACTATTACTTCTACTACTATTACTACTACTACATCATCTTTTATCTTCTTTACCATTACTTTTTTTTCAATCCTCCTCCTCCTCCTCCTCTTCTTCCTCTTATTATTCTTCGACTCTTCCTCTCACATTAATCTCCTCACGATATTTTTCTTATATAACGTTGAATATCGCTGCCTATCCTAGTTTTAGACACACAGACACACACACACACACACACACACACACACACACACTAATGTTATCGGAAACTGGGAGAGACAGACCTAATTCTGGAGAAGATACACTACAAAACTTGTTCTCATCTTCCCCTCCTTGCTTTTCCCTTCCTTTCCTTTTTTTCCCCTTTCTTTTCCTTTCCTTTCGTTTCAATTAATTTCCTCTCCTCTCCTCTCCTTTCCTTTCCTTTCCTTCCTTTCCCTCCTTTTATCTGTGCTTGTCTGTCTGTCTAAGTCAAGTTATATCTATTTATTTATTTCTTATTCTCTCTCTCTCTCTCTCTCTCTCTCTCTCTCTCTCTCTCTCTCTCTCTCTCTTACTTACCTAACTGTTTCATTCCTTACCTTAACCTCTATTTTGTTTCCTCCTTCTTCTTGCCTTGCCTCTTCTTACCTCCCCCAACTTCCCCCATCCCTTCCCTCCTTCACCTGTCGTTCCTCTTACCCCTTCTGCCTTCACTCCCTCCATTTTTTTCTCTCTCTCAATCCTCAAAGGTGTCTGGCGAGTAATGGAGGTGGTAATGGCAAGAAAGAGAGAGAGAGAGAGAGAGAGAGAGAGAGAGAGAGAGAGAGAGAGAGAGAGAGAGAGAGAGAGAGAGAGAGAGAGAGAGAGATAATAGAATGCGAGAAGAAGGATTAGGAGGAAAAGAGAGAGGTAAGAGAAGGAAGAATATCAGGAGAAGTTTGGAAATGTCATTACAATATTACATAGGATTACATAAGAAAAAATAGTTACCAGTAGTCCTAACCTAACCTTACCTTACTTTACCTAACCTAGCCAAACTTACCCTAATCAAACCTAACCAATTTTTACCTCACCTCACCTAACAACCTAACCTAACCTCACCTAACCAACTTCACCTAACAACCTAACCTAACCTAACCTTACTTTACCTAACCTAACCTAACCTAACAGAAATTAATACCACGTACCTTATAGAAAACGAGGAATGGAAAATTTACAACATACCAGCAAAATAGAGAAAAATACAAAACAAAAAAAAATACAACACTACCACTACTGACGGTGCCGAAGGGGTAGAGAAAGGGTGACGGGCGTGGCGTTACTGGAGGGGAGGATGAAAGAGAGAGGGGTAGAGGTGGTGTAGCCAGAGGGTAGGAGAGGGTGACAAACAGGTATGGAAGGGTGACGAGGAGAGAGACAAACAAGCTAGACTGTGGGTGGAGGAGAGAGAGAGAGAGAGAGAGAGAGAGAGAGAGGATGAGGGGAGGAAGAGAGGAGGAAGTGGAGGAGGTGATAGAGGTCTACGGCAGGAAGGATGAAGGGGGAGAAATGGGTGGGGAGGGATGGATGGGGTGAGAGGGAGGGTGTGCCATGCTAGGTGGGTGGGTGGGTGGGTGGGTGGGTGGATGGGTAGGTGAGTGGGTGGGTGGGTGTGTGGGTTGTTGAGTGGGTGGGTGGGGTGCAAAATCAATGGTATGTAGGCTGGGTCGCATCCTACAAACTTGGCGCCTTGCAAAAAAAAAGAAAGAGAGAAAAAAGGAGAAACGAAGAAAATAAGTGAATTAGAAAGAAAACCGAAACTACAACAACAACTACAAAGAAAACAACAACAACAACAACAACAACAACAACAACAACAACAACTACTACTACTACTACTACTACTACTACTACTACAACTACTACTATAAAACGAAGAGAAAAAATGATGTTCCTATTAATTCGGAAGAAAGAGAGAGAAAAAAAATAATCACGCGGCTGCCTAAAAAAGAAATCGGTAGTTAGTGTGAAGACAATTAGTTCATTGTTTAGCGAAATAATGAGAGAGAGAGAGAGAGAGAGAGAGAGAGAGAGAGAGAGAGAGAGAGAGAGAGAGAGAGAGAGAGAGAGAGAGAGAGAGAGAGAGAGAGGAAACACTTCCACACTACACTGTCAACACTACATCGACATCCACCAACAGGCAACGACAAATGAGTTTCCTCACAGAACGAGTCACGGGGGAGGGAGGGAGGGAGGGAGGGAGGGAGGGAGGGAGGGAAAAGAGGGTGGGAAGAGAGGGTGTAAGAGCTCCCTGGAGGGCAAACAGAGCAATTCTCGCTTCATGATTTTATTCTGTTCTTACCTGTTTTCTTCCTTCTTTCATACTTTTTTTTTATACTTCCCTTTCATTCCCTTCCTTCCTTCTCTACGTCTCTTCTTAACCCATTCCTTCATTCCCTCTCTTTCTCTCTTTTTCTCTCTCACACTCTCTCTAGATAACCAGTACGAGGAAGAAAGAGAGAGAGAGAGAGAGAAAAAAAGTCGATACTATAATTATTTCACATATATTAAAAGGAAGGAAAAAAAATTCAATATATATGAGAAAAAAAAAAACGACTAAATATATATTAATATTTTTTTTCTCTCTGTTCCACGTCAATCATGTTTTGAAATCCAATATAATTTTCGTGAACCGCCATCAATCATCCTCTTGACTGACCTCGTCCACTACTTCCTCTTTATATTCTCCTTCCCCCCCCCCTCTCTCTCTCTCTCTCTCTCTCTCTCTCTCTCTGGCCATCGTACGGTTTTATAATTTTTTCCTGATTTTCTTTCCCCTTTACCTTTCTACCTCTTCTTTTTTTATTGTTTTTCTTTTTTCCTTTTGACTTTGTCCCAACCACTCACTCCCACTCCCACCCACTACCGCCCACTCACTTGCCTCCGGTCACACTCACCCTCCCTACCTACCTTTCACCACATACACACACACACACACAACACAGTACACACACAGTACACACACGTTCTATTTCCTGTTCTTCCTATCTTTTCCTCCTCCCTTTTTTCTGTGTTATCATATTCTCTTCCTTTTCTGTTTTTCATTTTTTTTTATCCCTGCTTTTTATTTTCTCCTCCTCTTCTCCCTTCTTCTTCTTCTTCTTCTTCTTCTTCTATTTAATTAACTTCTTTACATTTTCATCCCTTCTACTTTTTCTTCCTCCTCCTTCTTTTCTTTCCCACTTCCCTTTCATCCTTCATTCCTTCTTGCATTCCTTTTCTAATCAACCTCATCCCTATCCCCCTTTCCATCTTCTTCTTTCCCTCCTCCTTTCTTCATAATTTCTCTCCTTCCCATGTTCTCTCTTATACTTCTCACCTTTTCCCTCCTCTTCTGTTCTTCCTCTTCCTCCACTTTCCTCTCTGGCACTTCTGTTACTTCCTTTTCCCTCCTACACACCTCCCCTTCTATGCTCTCTCCAACTTTTCCTCTCATGCATCTCCTCTTCCTTCTTCCTCCCTTCTCTTCTTTACTCTATTTCCTTATCTATTGCTTCCTTCCTCCCTTACATAGGTTACTCCTCACTTTTTTCTTCTTCAATATTCTGTTGGTCTTCTCATCTCCCTTTCCTTCTAGTGCTTATCTCTCCTCCTTTCATGTTGTTTTTCCCTTTCCTCTTTTCTTCCTCCCTCCCTCCTTAGTTCCTGATTTATTCTCCCTTCTATCATCCTCTCTTTGCTTCCAATCCTATGTTCCTCTTCCTTTTCCTTACCCAATCTTTCTCTCCAATCTGAATATTTTTTTTTATCCTCCCCCTCTTCTTCCCTCTTCCTCGTATCTTTTTTTTTTTTTATCCTACCTCCTCCCTTCCTCTTCATCTCCTCCTTCTCCTTCTCCTCCTTCTCCTCCTCACGTCGTGTCAGCTCCTCGATTATGGGTCGGCGTCACACCAGCGTCACTGAGCTGCTGCGGATATCACACTCTTTTTCCAGCCAGCGCGCGGCATTGCTAAAAAATCACAGACCGTCTTGAAGCCATCGATTATTTGGCCTCAACGTGTGTGTGTGTGTGTGTGTGTGTGTGTGTGTGTGTGTGTGTGTGTGTGTGTGTGTGTGTGTTTCTTTCCCTTTTCATCTCTTTTTCTTCTTTCTTTTCTTCCTTTCTTACTCCTACCTCTCTCTACTCTTCTTTTTCCTCTCTTTACTGATATTTTTCTTTCTCTCTCTCGCCTCAGGCACCTCTAGATCTTCGATAATTCTTCGTGGATTGGGTTCCTCCTCCTCCTCCTCTTATTTTTTCCTTTCCTGACAGCCTTGACTAGAGGGAGGGGTGGGTGGGGAGGAGCCTTTCCCTTTACTGATCTGTGCTTATCATTTTAGATTTGAGTGTAGTTGATCTCAAACAGTCTGGGCAACAGTCTGAGTCAACAGGTCTGCTGCTGTTTGTTCTTCCTTTGTGTTCCTTTTCCTCTTCCTATATATATTTTTTTCTATTCTTAGTGTCTTTAGTTTATTTATCTATCTATTTATTTCCTCCTCTTCCCCTTTCTCCTATTTCTCTCTAATTCTACTTTATTACCCATTTTACACTTACTTCTCCTTTCCCTCATCTAGTTTTTGTTCTTGTTCTACTAATTCCTATTCTTCTTCTTACTCTTGTTCTTGTTCTTCTATTTCTTTTTCTTCTTCCTCCTCCTCCTCCTCCTTTCCTAATCGGTGTTCTTTGTCGTAATCTTCCTCTCTCGTTTTCTTTCAATATTCTTCTTTTTCATTTCTTTATGCATGTTTTATTAGCTTGTCTTCCTCTTCTTCCCTTCCTTCGTTTCTATTGTTCATTGTATTTAACTCGTATTTACTTTGCTTTTTTTCTTCTTCTCTCTCTTCCTCTTCCTCTTCCTTCTTGTTGGGTGAGATTATTTCCGTCTTTTTTTTATTTATTTTTTAGGTATTTTTCAATCGTGTATTTCTCTTTCATTTTATTTCGTCTTACGTTTCGGAAATTTTACTTCATCCTAATATTTTTCTCTGACTAAATCTGTATAACGTTTACATTTACCTCCTCTCTCTCTCTCTCTCTCTCTCTCTCTCTCTCTCTCTCTCTCTCTCTCTCTCTCTCTCTCTCTCTCTCTCTCTCTCTCCTTTCCCTCTCTTTACCTCTCCTCCTCCTACTTTCATCGTGCGCTAAGAGGTAGTTTTAGCGAGGTGGATAAAGAGGTAAATTGCGAGCCACTCAGGTATGTGGCTTTCCCAGGGCATCACAGCAGCCTCCAAACTCCCACACGCACACACACACGCCCACACCACACACACACACACACACACACACATACACCACGTAATTCCTTATAAGAACAAAATATTCAGGTGTATTTATGTGTTTGTTTCCTTCCTCCTCTTACAACTAACACGTGTAATGTCTCGTCTCCCAAGGCCGCCTCACTACCCCAAAAATCTCTCGCCTCATCTCGCTGGTGGAGCTCGTTCCCTCTGAAATATTTGGTCTTATCTTCGCCCTTCCCCTCGCAAGGACTCATCTTCATCAGGCCCTTCCACGCAAAGGTCACAGCACCCGATAACCTAATCTTTCTTTCTTTCTCTCTCTCTCTCTCTCTCTCTCTCTCTCTCTCTCTCTCTCTCTCTCTCTCTCTCTCTCTCATGACCTCTTAATCCTTCCTCTTGTCACGCTTAACCCTTGTATCCTGCTTCCTCCTCTCCCTTCCCCCACTCCTATCACTCTCCTCCTCTTCTCTTAATTCCGCCTTTCTCACTAGTTCCAATTTTCAGTTTACCTTCGTACCCTTTCCCGTTGCGCCCTCCCTCCTATTCCACCTGTCCCTAACCTCTACTCCTGTTATCCCCACCTGTCCAAAGCTTACCTGTAGTCTGGCCCCTCGACTCCTTTTTTACTGTCTACCTGTCCATTTCCTATCTGGCGAAGAATTACATTTCCTTCCCTGTCTGTCTCTGTGTAGTTTTTAGTTACAGCACCTGTCCATTCTTCCTTGTAACTCTGTCTACATGTCCCCCTCTCTTCCTCCTCCTTTCCCCCTGTTCTCTTTCCTGCCTGTCCATCTACCTGCTCCTCTCCTCTCTAGTTCCCCTTCGTACTCAACCCTCTGTATCCCTTCCAGCAACCGCCACTCGCCTCTCACCACCCTGCGGCACAGATCCAGGCTACAGGTCACCATTCCAGGCACAGGTTCCACGTTTCAGGTCCTGGAATGGCCCTGAAAAGAAGCCTTTGATGTCGGTCCTCGTGCGTTCACAAACTCGAGGATACGACAGAAAAAAGGCTTTATATTTTGTGAGTGACGACTTTTTTTTTCAGAATGCTCCTGTGGCAGGTGTGACTGAGGTCTGGCGCGGGGCTGTGTGGGTGTGGCGGGAAGGGAGGGTGAGGGTGTGGTGAGGCAGAATAGAGGGCGTGGTGTGAAGGATGCAAGGCCGGAGAGGGAAGCGGAGGGAAGCGGAGGGAGGCGGGTTGAAAGGATCCAAGCTACTCCAAGGATATCCAGGAAGAGGAGAGGAAAAGCCAACCAACGAGTGAGAGTAAAAAAAGAAAGCTAGTGAGAAGCAAGCCAGGAAGGGAGCGAAAAGGGCAAGCGAGGGCGACGCCGAGAAGGCAAGGGAGAAAACTTTTCTTAAGCTGGATAAGCCATGTCGGAAAAGGAGGAGATGGAGGAGAAGGAAGAAGAGAAATAGACCTAAGAGATGTTAGATAAAGGAAATGAAAGAGAAATACAAGAGAAGTAGGAGTGATGAAACATTAAAAGATAAGTATGCATGAAAACAGGAGTAAGGAGGAGAAGAGAAGGAAGATGAGGAGGAATAGGAGGAGAAAGACACCAATGACGACGATTGTGACGATGAAAAGGTGGATTAAGACTGCAACACGAAGAGAATTAGAAGAACGATGGAGATGAGGACGAGTAAGAGGAAGAAAATGAATACGAAGATGAGGAAGGGAAGGATGAGGAGAGCAAGGAGGCAGCATCCAGCCCCAGCAGCATCATCACCGCGTCCCCAGCAAGCGTGGCGGCCTCGCATAGTTAGCAGAGTTGTGGCAGCTGTGACGCCGCCTGCCACGCCTCACCGCCACGACACACCTCCCACCCTCCCCCACCATCATATCACATTCCTCCTCCTGCTCGTCACCCGCCACAGCAACAGAGTCCTTCCCCACATTGCGTTGATATCCTAAGGTCCTACTCCTACAAATATCCTTTTACCTACCTACCGTCCTACCCCTACCCCTACCCCTACATATTACCATCATGCGCCCCTACCTCACCGCCGCCCCCGCCCCTGAAACCGGCCATCTAGCGTTCGCCAGGAAAAGAATTTCGTGCGACGAGGCTTTCACTGGAAAAAGTTTGTGAGTGAAAGTAAACTTGGAGCCGCCAACACTTCCCTTATTACGGAGAGTTTTGGGGAACAAGTGGCTGTGGAGGGAGAGAGGGAAAGGGAGAGGGAGGGAAGGAGGGAGAGAGGGAGGGAGAGGGAGGAGGAGAGAAATCCCTGGGTGTGACGTCCTATATCCATCCCATGATTACTTCTTCTCATGGGTGATTTTTAAAGTTGTCCCTCCCTCCCTATGTCTCTCTCTCTCTCTCTCTCTCTCTCTCTCTCTCTCTCTCTTTCTCTTCTCTTCTTCAGTCCCTTCCACTCTCCACTACATTAATTTATTTCTGCCAACAGTGTCCATGTTTTGCTTTTATTGCTTGAGAGAGAGAGAGAGAGAGAGAGAGAGAGAGAGAGAGAGAGAGAGAGAGAGAGAGAGAGAGAGAGAGAGAGAGAGAGAGAGAGAGAGAGAGAGAGAGAGAGAGAGAGAGAGACAGGACTTTCATCATAATTGAGGGAAAATTTTCGGATCATTAACGGGACAGCTTCGGGGTGAGAGAGAGAGAGAGAGAGAGAGAGAGAGAGAGAGAGAGAGAGAGAGAGAGAGAGAGAGAGAGAGAGAGAGAGAGAGAGAGAGAGAGATGAGTGTGCTGATGATGCTCTCACTCACTCACTCACACCCTCACTAACTCCCACTCAATTCTCTCTCTCTCTCTCTCTCTCTCTCTCTCTCTCTCTCTCTCTTTCATTTCACATTTAAATTTGATAATGATGATACATATTGACATACATTACATAATCACCACCACCACCACCACCACTACTACTACTACTACTACTACTACTACTACTACTAC
This sequence comes from Metacarcinus magister, assembly GCA_029783475.1. Classification (NCBI taxonomy): domain Eukaryota; kingdom Metazoa; phylum Arthropoda; class Malacostraca; order Decapoda; family Cancridae; genus Metacarcinus; species Metacarcinus magister. Next base: position 7,386,647 of record JAPQNM010000043.1, on the reverse strand, counting down.
TACTACTACTACTACTACTACTACTACTACTACTACTACTACTACTACTACAGACACCATTACCAGCTTTTCCAGTTCATTAATTCAACAAAAAAAATATATTAACGTCCATTTGAGATAAAAAAACAACAGACAAACAAACCTAAAACATATCAGTAATAATAATAATAATAATAATAATAATAATAATAATAATAATAATAACAATAGTAAATATACAAAACAACAAAGATGATTACCAGCATCAACTGTTTTTATCATCTAGCAACCTTGTAGTAAAAAAAAAAAAAAAAAGATGAGGATGAAGAAGAGTAGAAGGTGTAGGAGGAGGTGTAGGAGAAGTAGGAGGAGGAGGAGGAGGAAGAAGAAAAATATCAATAGTTTTCTCTTAGTTCTTTTCAGGAATATGACTCCCTCCTCCCCCTCTCTTCCCTCCCCCCCCATTGATGGATACAGCTTGACCCAAAGGGAGGTGTGTGTGTGTGTGTGTGTGTGTGTGTGTGTGTGTGTGTGTGTGTGTGTGTTTTCTAATCTCTATCTCTCTCTCTCTCTCTCTCTCTCTCTCTCTCTCTCTCTCTCTCTCTCTCTCTCTCTCACGCAGACTCAGCACAACTCCCTAACTCACTTCTACAAGCCGCCGCCTCAGCATTTCTTTCCCTCCTGACCTCCCTTCACCTCCGGAACGAGAAATAGTATATATATATATATATATAAAAGACGGCGAGTATAAAAAAATAAAAAAAAAGGAAAAAAAAAAAAGGAAAAAAAAAGGAGCAAATGAAGGACTTTATGGCAGACTCAATTTGTCTTTTATCTGCGAGTGTGGGAGATACGGAGGGAAGTTGATAGTGTTGTTGTTGTTGTTGTTGTTGTTGTTGTTGTTGTTGTTGTTGTTGTTGTGGTTGTAATTGTTGTTGTTATTATTATTATTATTATCATCATCATTTTAATTTGGTTTTTCTAATTAATGTGATGGGAGGCAACATTATAATTTGTGGTGGTGGTGGTGGTGGTGGTGGTGGTGGTGGTGGTGGTGGTGGTGGTGGTGGTGAGTGAGTGAGTGAGTGAGGGAGAAAGGAGAGGCAAAGGATTAATAATAAATGGGGAGAAGAAAGTGCGGATGATGAAGGGATTAAAGAGAATGGTGAGGAAATGGGAAGAGAAGGAGGTGGAGATGGGTGAATAGTGATGGATTGAGAGAGAGAAAAAAAGAAAGAAAGAGAAAGATAGAGATGAGAAATGGATGATGAATGAAGGTGGAAGAAAGGGGAATAAAGTGGGTGGAAAGTGGATGGGGTATAAAGGATATAAAATGAGGAAGAAAGAAGAGGACAAGTGGAAGGAAGAAAGGAGGGATGGAAGAAGGAGAAGGAAGGAGGGAAGGATTGAAGGAAGAAAAGAAGGAAAGGAAGAAATAAGGAAAAGAGATAGATAGGAAGAGAGAGAGAGAGAGAGAGAGAGAGAGAGAGAGAGAGAGAGAGAGAGAGAGAGAGAGAGAGAGAGAGAGAGAGAGAGAGAGAGAGAGAGAGAGAGAGAGGATGTGGTGGTGGGGGGAGGGGGGTAAGCACGCTCTCTGATGATAAACTTGCTCCTTGTTATTACCTTTCTCAGGTAATTGGCAACACTGCGAAGACAAACAGCTTTTCTTTTCGCCCGAATCACCTCCTAACGCCGCTCTCTTCACCCTCCTCTTCCTCTTCCTCTTACTCTTCCTCCTTCTCCTCCTCCTCTGCCTCCTCTTCTCTTTTCTTCTCATCTCCTCCTCTTCTTCCTCCTAATATTTTCTTCTTCTGTAACTCCTCTTATTTTTCGTTTCCTCCTACTTTCTTTCTTTCACACACATACACACATGCACACACACACACACACACACACACACACACACACACACACACACACCACCTTCCTCCTCTTGCCTCGCACCATTCCCTCCTTTGGTAAAGCTCCTCCTTCCTCCAATCACGTTTTTTTCCTCTTCTCTCTCTCTCTCTCTCTCTCTCTCTCTCTCTCTCTCTCTCTCTCTCTCTCTCTCTCTCTCTCTCTCTCTCTCTCTCTCTCTCTCTCTCTCTCTCTCTCTCTTTACAGCTTGCGCCATCGGAAAGTCAATCAACATCAACCACTAAATAATCTTTCAGGCGAACAAGCACGGATCGAAGCCAGCCTCTCCCTCTCTCTCTCTCTCTCTCTCTCTCTCTCTCTCTCTCTCTCTCTCTCTCTCTCTCTCTCTCTCTCTCTCTCTCTCAGGGCGAAGGAAGGCGACGGGGCTGCTTAGTGGCGCCAAGTTAGCAGCAGAAGCAGAAGCAGGGGCGGCATCATCAACTTCCCTCCTCCTCCTCCTCCTCCATCTCCTCCTTACTCCCCTAACTTTAGCACCACCGAGAGCTCGACTAAACGGAGCTGCAAGTCAAGTTAGGGCGTAAAGTTCCTCTCCGTTCAGTTGCAGACACACCGCACACTCCAACGTGAGAGTAGAAGGAGGGAGAAAGGGAGGGAAAGGGGGAGGGAGAAAGGGAGAGAAGGAGGGAGGAATGGGAGTCTTGTCGATACCTTTGTTGATTGAGCTAGGCTAGAGTTTCGGGATGGTGTGTGTGTGTGTGTGTGTGTGTGTGTGTGTGTGTTGTGTGTGTGTGTGTGTGGTGTGTGTGTGTGTGTTTGAGTAACAAGGCACGTTCTCTAGTCAGCCATCCTTCCCCTCCTCCACCTCACCCTCCCTAACACCTATCATTTACTCCTCTTCCTCCTCCTATTCCTCTTCTCTTCACTCATCATCTCTCCACTCTTCTTTTCCTTCCGTTACCCCCACTATCTAATATGCTTTTCTCTCCCTTCCCCTTACTTCCCCTTCTCCTCCCCTACCTTCCCTTCATCATCCCAGCCTCACAAACGGGCCGTCACCTCTTGATTGATCACCCTAGTGGCACACGCCTTTACTATTACCACCGTGTGTGTCTGTACGTGTACGTGTGTGTGTGTGTGTGTGTGTGTGTGTGTGTGTGTGTGTGTGTGTGTGTGTGTGTGTGTGTGTGTGTGTGTGTAACAAATCACAGTGCTCACAGGACCAGCGCCGCGCCACCTGAATGATAAGATAACAGTGGTCTACAAGGCCATACATTCACCACCACCACACCACCACCACCACCACCACCACCACCACCACCACCACCACCACCACCACCACCACCACCACCACCACCACCTCCGGGACCTCACCACCACATCTCTCGATCACCACTTTAAGATGCCTCACCCTCCCTAAACCTAACCACACCTCAATTCCTCCACACACACACACACACAGACACCCCCCAACACTCCACACCACATCACCATCCCTCACCACCACATCACCACCACCACCACCACCACACCCAAAGACCCACTACCCATTCCTCGGCACGCCCCTTCGCCACAAAACATCCCTAATGAAATCTCTGACCACCACAGGTCGCTCTCTCTGCCTGATTACGCCCACAAAATATAGAATTAGCTCGCGCGCCTCTCTGGGCATAGCAATGTTGAGTGGGTGGGCGGGACCGTGGGAGGGCGTGGTAGGGGAGGGTGCATGTAGGTGTAGGAGGAGGGTAGACAAGAGGG
>JAPQNM010000043.1:7363053-7370553 GCA_029783475.1 Metacarcinus magister | reverse complement strand
CAGCAGGGAGAGATCTATCCACGTGCCAAGGACAAATGCAGATTCTCTCTCTCTCTCTCTCTCTCTCTCTCTCTCTCTCTCTCTCTCTCTCTCTCTCTCTCTCTCTCTCTAAAGTATCATAACACAATAGACCCACAGATTCCTACGTTAATGCTACACAAAGTACCGAGTTTTGGGACAATTTAAATTCCAATGTTACTATACTTACTCAGCGGGGCTTCAGTGTGTGTGTGGGGGGGAGGGGGAAGAGAGAGAGAGAGAGAGAGAGAGAGAGAGAGAGAGAGAGAGAGAGAGAGAGAGAGAGAGAGAGAGAGAGAGAGAGAGAGAGAGAGAGAGAGAGAGAGAGTTAGTGTGTGTGTGTGTGTGTGTGTGTGTGTGTGTGTGTGTGTGTGTGTGTGTGGTGTGTGTGTGTGTGGTGTGTGTAATTATAGTTGATGTTTTCTGCCGTCGACTTTTTATGGAGGATGAAAAAGAACTGCATAGCTTTATTGACAGCAATGTATCTCTCTATTTATTTATCTACCCATCTGCAGCACACACACACACACACACACACACACACACACACACACACACACACACACACACACACACACACACACACACACATGTACACACACACACACACACACACATATATACACACACGTATTGGATACTTTCAAATGTGAAATTTACTGGATTACAATTTGCATAATGAAAACAATGGATTTGAATAAATTCCTTTAATTCTAGCTAACGATGCCGCCCCTCTCCCTGACACACACATACATACATACATATATACATACACACACACACACACACACACACACACACAATCATACACACACATGGGAAGGTAACAAGCGGCATGTCTTCATTAGGTAGGTAATTGGGGTTCAGTAATTAGCAGTGTTCACATCGATACATTAATTAGTGGCTAATTTGTGCCGATGCCTCTCCTGTAGCGTGACGAGAAGCTGAGGGGCGTGTGTACATGTCACCCTCATTACAGGTGGAAGGAAAGGTAAAGGTGAAGAAATGGCATGAACAAATAAAAAGGAAAAGAAAGAGAAGCAAGAAGTAAGTAATGGATGCAGGTGGTTATATAAAAAGGGAATGAATGCTGTCTGACGTGAATGAAAGGAGATGTTATGCAAATGTATAAACTGATGATGAAGATAAAGATGATGATGGTGATGGTTATAAAGATGAAGGAAAATTATTAAAGTCTTGATAAAGTTAGTAAATAATGATAATGATGTAAGTAAGTGACGGTGTTGGTGGTAGTGGTGGTGTATAAAAGGGGAAAATAAAAAGACAGAAAAACGATGTAATTAATAAGGAAATGCTACAAAAGAAAATATAAAAAAAACAATGTATATGAAGTACAAATAAAAAATAAAAAAATACATAAGATGTAATAATGCTGATGATGGAAGATTTGAAAAGGTAAAGATAAAATAATCTCTCTCTCTCTCTCTCTCTCTCTCTCTCTCTCTCTCTCTCTCTCTCTCTCTCTCTCTCTCATGGGGTACGTAAATCTTTTTATCGAAAGTCTACAGCAACACACTGTAACCTGTATTCCTATGTCTGCAACACCCTGAAACACACACCGAAAAAAAAACATGCAGCCTTACATCTAAACCTACAAGCCACACACTCCACAAACAGGAACACACTCCCCTGTCTCCAACACTGCACCACACACACACACACACACACACACACACACAGGCAACACAACACTTCTCCTTTTCCCTTTTAACATCCTACTACTTATCCTCTTAAAAAATAAAAGATGAAAAAAGGAAAATGAATTAGGAGGCTAGAATGTGGCTTTGCAGAGAACATGGATTAAAGTCTTTATTTCTATGCACTTCCAGGTATTCTCAGGTATTTGCAGGTGGTATTGTGCAGTGGAAAATGATAATAGAGAACACTATTAAAAACTCTTTCCTTTCTTTTCCTGTACATGAAGCTTAACGTTGCTTTGTTAAGGATAGGATAAAAAAGTGTGTGTGTGTGTGTGTGTGTGTGGTTAAATGTATTCTTTGCATTTCTTACTTACTTAGCTATCCATTTTTCTATCTATCTAAGTGTCTATCAACCTATATATCTATCTGTCTTTCTTTTCTCTTGCTCTATTATCTATATTTTTATCATGTATATATATAAATGCATCCGTGTGTGTATTTACATGCGACAGTAATATTCATGTGTGTATATTCATAATTATACTTAGTTTGCGTTATCTGAGGCTAATACTTAACGAGAGGCCTTGATATGAAGCAAAATACTGTTGATTCGCATGAGACAAATGATTACTTTGAAGGTTGCTGCTGTTATCTGGGTCGAAAGATTGTTGTTGATGTTGTAATTTTTGTTTATTATTGTTGTTATTGTTATTTTGATGTATACAGTTGCATTCTGAATAGTTTTTTGTTAATATATTATGGTAGTATTAATATTTCTATCCTTATTAATATCATCATCATTATTATTATCATCATTATTATTATCTATGTACTTCACGAATCTGTTCTTCAATACTTATCAATACTATCGGCTTATCTCTCCCCTCCACCACCACCCAACTCTCCCTTTGTTAACTTCAAAGCTCTTTAATAATTGGAAGGAAAATTTTAACAATGAACTCAATTATTTTTTCTGCTTTTTTTCATGTTTTCTTGACGCCATTAAAAAGTAAACAGAGATAATTAATTTGAATATTATTTTCTCGTCCTCGCGTCCAGCACATTTGTTATATAAATTAAACCGTCACTATTGACAGGTAAGGTTATAACTGTAAACCACCTGTCTGTAAGTAAAGGGAAGTAATGTTGTTATCATATATAGAGACAATTCAGTAAGGTAGATTTGTGTAGTGCTATCACATCACGACAAACTTACTTTTTTTGTTATTTTTTATTACATACGTTCTTATACATACATATATTTGTTGATAAAAAAAAATAATATAAGGATAGATACAAACTCATACTTGCACTCACATCCTTTCCTATATTTTCTTAAACTATAACCTTTTCCTTCTCAATAATAAAACCAAGAAAATGTATTCATATCGGAAGCCAGTAAACTAACACCAACACTTCCGTTCTTTCAGCCAAGGAAAAGAAAGAAGAAAAAAAAATCCTTCTATAACGTCACGCATCTTCCTGTAATCTGATTCCAGTACAAAGGAATCAATACCTACCAATCAAGTACAAGAACTATCAACGAGAGCCAATAGCAGCCGAGAGGGAGATGAATAGCCACCAATCAGCGGAGCGCCTTTTTCATGCCTAAAAGTCTCCTTCCCGCCAAAACCTTCCCACTTTCCTTGACACTTCCATCTTTTCGCTCGACAGTTTTCTTTTCCTTTTGCTTATATCCTTCATATTTTATCCACGATTTCCTTCTTTTTTTATTTTTTTTATTCGCAAATTCAGTGATTCCTCGCCACAAACTTTTCCTTTCTATTTTTCTATCCTTCATTTTCTTCCTCTGATTATCTTTTTCATCAATTTTTTTTATGTGTGTGTGTGTGTGTGTGTGTGTGTGTGTGTGTGTGTGTGTGTGTGTGTGTGTGTGTGTGTGTGTGTGTGTGTGTGGGGTTCATTCCATATTCGTGCCTCGTCCAAAGTTATCTATATTTCTTTATTCGTCTCAATTTCGCATTCTTTTTCCTTTAAAGCCAGAACTATTTTCCATCCGTGACCTATAATCTTGCTCTTCCATCTCAGAACTTTTTATTAATACCTATCCATCACACTTTCAATTTTGGTCACCTCTTCCACCCGTAAAAAAATGTCTATACCTTCAAAAGCCTTCAATCTTTAAATCAATACCAGGAATTTTCATCGCATACATTCGAATTCTACCCTAAACCTTAAAATTCCAGCCTACTAAAATCAATTTCCAGACCAAACTTTACATTTCCAGCACGATACCATCAATTTCTAGCCCAAACTTTACATTTCCAACCCAATACCATCAATTCCTAAGCCAAACATCCAATTTCAGTCTCACAACATTTACTTTCTAGCGCATAACCCTGCTTTTCTTCCCAAGCCAAGACCTTCCTTTTTTCCTGGATCTCACCAACCTTTCTTCCCACTGCAGCCCAAACGCCGCCTCGACCCACCTGGCTGCGGCACGAGAGACAGACGGGAATAATACGACAATAAATATTCATAAATTGGGTGCTTTTGTTGGGGAAACGAAAGGAGGATAAAAGGAGAAGATTTAAGACGCGGCACTTTTAATACTGTTGTTTCCACGAGTGGCAAGGATGTTACTACCTGTGTTCTTGTTGCTATTTATACTGCGACAAGTGCTACTGCTACTACTATGCTGAAACTACTACTACTACTACTACTACTTCTACTACTACTACTACTACTACTACTACTACTACTACTACTACTTCTTTCACTATACACTACAACCTTTTCATCGAAGTGCAGTAGGTCGGAGAATCATACATAAAATAGAGAATGCTTAATAAATTTTCGCACCTAACACCAAGGCTTAACTGGAAAAAATTCATCACATCAATAAATAAACCAATGAATAAGTAAATATATAAATTGAGGAAGATGGATTGATAAATAAATAAACAATAAATAAATAAATAAATAAATAAATACATATACACACAATAGCGAATGTGGTGGAAAGTGGTGGAGAGGCGAGGGTGAAAGGGTGAAGTGGGGTTTATGGTGGTGGTGGCATTTCAAGGTTCATGTGGTGGTGGTGGTGATGATGATGATGATGATGATGATGATGATGATGATGATGATGATGGTGGTGGTGGTGGTGGTGGTGGTGGTGGTGGTGGTGGTGGTGGTGGTGGTGGTGGTGGTGGTGGTGGTGGTGGTGCTCTACTTGACCGGCAATGCAATAAACTCGTCACTAATGGGTTACATGGAGACGATTTGAAGCCACTCAAGCGACATGCGATAAATGGTCAAGCATCGACAGGTGGGAGGATGAATGAAGGGTTCCAAGTCACCTTAATTACACGTGTCACACCTTTCTAATTATGTATACCTAGGCAGCAAATTAAGGGATTAAACGAATTATCATTATTATTACAATTACAACAACAACCACAACTACTACTACTACTACAACTATTAAGGATGTAGAACCAGCAAGGACAATGAAAATGACAGTTTGGATCCATATAAAAAAAAAAAACAGGAATAATTAGCAGACCAAGGTAAGGAGGAAGAAGAAGAGGAAGAGGAGGAAGAGGACGAGGAATACAGGGAGATAAATATTAGTTTAAAGAGTGGTGGTGGTGGTGGTGGTGGTGGTGATTGTGGGAGTGGTAGCAGCAGGAGGAGGAGGAGGAGGAGGAGGAGGAGGAGGAGGAGGAGGAGGAGGAGGAGGAGGAGGAAGGGTAAAAAACGAGTAGGAAAAAGACAACAGCGAGGAAGACGACAACGATGTGAAGGAGGAGAAGGAGAAGGAGGAGAAGGAGAAGGAGGAGAAGGAGAAGGAGAAGGAGAAGAAGGAGGAGGAGGAGAAACAGGCAAGCCAGGAGCAGTGAGCCAAGAATGTTGTGAACGTGTGACCCACATTCCCCACCGGACTCCTCCCTTCCCCCCCACCCTCCCCACCTTCCCCAACCAACACACTGCGCCAACACCACACACACACACACACAACACACACACACACACACACACACACACACACACACACACGAGACTGCAGCAGGAAGCTAGGGATAAGGAGGAGGGGGAGGATAAGAAGGAGGAGGAGGAGGAGGAGGAGGAGGAGGAGGAGGAGGAGGAGGAGGAGGAGGAGGAGGAGGGCAATTAACACTGCCTTGCACTCTCTTTCTGCAGTGTTACCTCGTTCCTCTTCCACTGCCAAATTCCTCCACTTGTCTTCCTACTACAAACACCTCCACCTCCACCTCCACCACCATCACCACCACCACCAATACCTCCTCCCACACCTTCTTCTTCTTCTTCTCCTTCTTCTTCTTCCCTTAGTCCTTACACCTTTTCTGCAGCCACTCATAACACACATCTTTAACACACACACACACACACACACATATATACATACATACACGCTTCCCCAACTCATACATACACATTACGATCCTTTCTCCTTCAACCATCACCACCACCCCCACCACCACCACCACACCACCACCGCCGCCGCCGACAAGAGCACCTTCAACGAAAAGATGATTATAACTTGCAGGCGCCAGTGGTACAACTTCACGCCTTTATCACTCATGAAACACGCCCGGAACTTGCTTTGGGTATATCAGGAACCTTGCCAATACCTTATAGTCCAGGTATTATTTTAATCAGCCGTGTTCCTCCGCTCATGAGAGAGAGAGAGAGAGAGAGAGAGAGAGAGAGAGAGAGAGAGAGAGAGAGAGAGAGAGAGAGAGAGAGAGAGAGAGAGAGAGAGAGAGAGAGAGAGAGAGAGAGAGAGCAGAGGGTTAAAAGTTAAGAGAGACAGCGTTGTAGTGCACTGGCCAGCAGAGCGTAAGAGTAGCACCTGAACCACGCCAGAAAATAAAAAACAAAACAAAAAAACAAACAAACAAACAAACAAAGGTGAAAAATGTCCCGGTAACTTTCCTTCCTTCCTTCCTTCCTATCTCCCTTTCTTTCTTTCTTTCTCTTTCTTTACATTTTATGCAACTCTCTTGACCTCTTTTGGTGGATGCTAAATTTTTCTTTGAGTGAGGTCAAGGTGGCGCACGTGATAGACACACCCACACGCACACACTCACACACGCACACACACACACACACACCACACACACACACACACACACACACACACACAGTTCAATACGATCCCTATGCACTTGGCTGTATGTCAAGTAGGTCAAAATCTACTTGATGTCGTCCACTGCAGTGCATTCTCTTGTCTGCAGCAGCTGTCCCTTCCTAAAGCCTCAGCACAGCGCTTCCTAACACCACAGACACAGAGATATTGCAGACAGACGGACACAAAGACCAAGAGAGACAGATAGACACATACAAAACAGTTCCTTACCTTCTTAAATTATAAAGCAAGAATATAACGCAATGAAGCCATAGTTACAGGCACAGAAGTTAACTGAGAACCTGATTATTGACGATTTTCAGATGTAAGTGTGACCTGGCCTGACCTAACCTAACCTAACCTAACCTAACCTAACCTAACCTAACCATACCAAACCAAACCAAACCAAACCAAACCAAACATAACCTAACCTAACCTTACCAAACCTTACCAAACCTAACCCCATTACTAATTATAAAATGTGTTTCCTCCATTTTCAACAACAAAAGATAAACTTCACAACAATATAAAAATCACTAAAAGAAACATAGGGGACACGGCGCTATCTCCTTGACATCCATTTGTGTGACTCCATTGAGGAAGGTGGTGGTGGTGGTGGTGGTGGTGGTGGTGGTGGTGGTGGTGGTGGTGGTGGTGGTGGTGGTGGTGGTGGTGGTGGTGGTGGTGGTGATAAGCAAAAATACTATT
>JAPQNM010000043.1:7343053-7355553 GCA_029783475.1 Metacarcinus magister | reverse complement strand
GTCCAGCAGACCGCGGAGAGGCAGTGACAGCCAACCGGCACCTCCTTTTCGATAGTGACACAGAAAAACGGGTCTCGACTTGTTCGTGGACGTGGTGGTGTGTGGCGGCGAGAGGCGTGGCGAGTGAGGCCGGAGCGAGAGTGGCATGTCTCTGCGGTGACAGAAAGTGACCCCAAGCCATCACCATCACTATCACAACGCCTCTGCCGCCACTCGTCCGTCCACTCCTGTCGTCCACTCACGCCCATCATAGCGTGGCAGCAGCTTTACACAACCTTACTGCTCTGTCCAGACGAGATTTTGTGAGAGTTTATCAGACTTCCTGCACACACACACACACACACACACACACCACACACACACACACACACACACACACGGTACATAGACCAATATATTACGAAAAAATAATCACACACACACACACACACACACACACACACCCGCTTCCGTTAAGTCTCTCTAAACACTTCGATACTATGACCTTTTATTTTTCTGACTTTGCACGCCAAGATAACAAAAACGTCTTCCTCCGTGGGGAAAAAAAAAGATCACGCCCTTTCATGTAACTTTGGGGCGCCAAGACTCCTCATGTAGCAGGGATAGTAATAAAAAATAACACGACGAAGGCGATGAAGGGTAACAAGACAGCGAAGGGGTAACCGAAGGGGAGAAGCGAAGGGAATCTAAGGTCACGCTTGCCAGATAAATAATGACGTTTATTACGGGTGTTGTGGTTACGGTACAGGTGGTGGTGGTGGTGGTGGTGCAGATGGTGACAGAGGAGAAACAGCAGGTGGTGTTGATGAAGGTATTGAAGAAGGTGGTGATGACGAATGACTAGTTATAATGGAACCTAGTCACCACCACACACATATACGCCTTCAGCAGCAATCATGGTAGTAGTGGTGATGGTGATGAGTGCATGTGATGGTGACAACGCTAGGGAGGATGGTGGTGATGGTGATGGTGGTGATTCCGGCCGTGATTGGTGATGTGTAGGGAGAATATAGCAGGGGATGAAGGTTCATGCATGCTTGTGGTGGTGGTGGTGATGGTGCCTCGACACTGTAATGGTGGTGATGGTGTTGAGGAATAAGGACACATTGACACCTTTCATCACGTGTCAACTGGGTCACTTGTCACGTGACTCTCGCACGTGGCTGCCTCACCCTCGATCGATACCCTGGGAGGAGGAGGAGAAGGAGGAGGAGGAGGAGGAGCCGTCCAATCGCTGGCTTTATAACGCCCTCGGTGACCAGCCGTAGCAAGAGAACGACTACCGTTTAGGACGACCATGAAAAAGGGTGCCCTCACAAACACCCACACACACTCTCAAACACACACACACACACACACACACACACACACAACATACAGATGGCCTCTATCACCGACAGGCAAGGGAGGGAATGACAGACTAGAGGAGGAAGGGAACGAGTCAGGTGGATGGATGGAGGAAGAGGAAGAGGAAGAGGAGGAGAGGGAGGGGTGAGGGCATCGACGACATGCTGTGTGTCTGTGTGTGTGTGTGTGTGTGTGTGTGTGTGTGTGTGTGTGTGTGTGTGTGTGTGTGTGTGTGTGTGTGTGTGTGTGTGTGTGTGTGTGCCGGTAACGAGGTAATGTCTGAGCTATTGGTATGGCGTGAGGCGAGGTTAATGAAGGGAGGAGGAAGAGGAGGAAGAGGAGGAGGAGGAGGAGGAGGAGGAAGTGCATTACAAAAATATCTAAAAGGTACTAAGACGAAGACCTGAGGAATAAAAGTTTATATGAGAGAGAGAGAGAGAGAGAGAGAGAGAGAGAGAGAGAGAGAGAGAGAGAGAGAGAGAGAGAGAGAGAGAGAGAGAGAGAGAGAGAGAGAGAGAGAGAGAGAGAGAGAGAGAGAATGTGAAAGACGGTTACTGGGAAAATGGAGCGGAGCGGTACGGAGGTAAAAATGAGAAATTTAGGAGGAAGAAAGTAAAAGAAGAAAGGAGGAGGAGGAGGAAGGGGAAGAGGAGGAAGAGGAGGAGTCAAACAAAGTGACGTGAGGGTCTGACAGGTCATGGCGAGACTTAAAGAGAAAAGCGAGTGACAAGTGTGTGAAAACGTGGAGAAATACCTAATTGCTCTCTCTCTCTCTCTCTCTCTCTCTCTCTCTCTCTCTCTCTCTCTCTCTCTCTCTCTCTCTCTCTCTCTCTCTCTCTCTCTCTCTCGCTCGCTCTCTCTCTCTCTCTCTTTTGACGTACAGTTTCAATTTGTTTTTGCATACGTTACAGTCTCTCTCTCTCTCTCTCTCTCTCTCTCTCTCTCTCTCTCTCTCTCTCTCTCTCTCTCTCTCTCTCTCTCTCTCTCTCTCTCTCACGCTATCTGCTCGTCGTCACACCATCATCTGCGTTAATTAATCTACGCAATATACGTTGAAAACCTTTACTCTATCCCCACACCACCACCACCACCACCACCACCACCACCACCACCACCACCACCACCACCACCACCACCACCACCACCATCACCACCACCACCACCATCACCACCACCACCATGGACATACACAGAAAAGACCACACGATACGCAATCCTATATACATGAAAAGAGGGCGAGGGATAGAGAGGAATTGAAGGGAAGAGAAATGGAGAGAACGGAGAGGAGGAGGAGGAGGAGGAGGAGGAGGAGGAGGGGGTTGAGGAGGACGAGGTCAAGGCATTTAGTGTTTCAAGTGTTGCGATAACTTGGCCAAACGAGGGTTAAGAGAGAGTGTGTTGCAGGATGACCAACCAAGACGGCGCGTGGGGGAAGGGCGGGGGTGCTGCGGCGAAGGGGGGGTGAGGGAGGAAAACGTGCACGCAAGGGGACGGACGAAAACTCACATTCTCTCTCTTTCTCTCTTTTTTTTCTCTCTCTCTCTTTCTCTCTCTCTTTCAATCCACATATTTGGTGTCGTTAGTCACTACATAATATACTAACATATATGTACGTGTCCGTGTGCGTGTACGTGTGTTTGACCCATTGGCGTGAAGGATGCAGTGGTGGTGGTGGCGGTGGTGGTGGTGGTGTAGGTGGCGGTGGTAGCGGCGGCGGTGGCGGGGGTGGTTGTGATGTTGAGGCGCCTCCTGGACACCCCAATAGAGTCCCCGGCAGTGGTCCCTTCAGTGTGCCTAATGGCGGCGAGGCGGCGGGAGGTGAGTGTCAGGAGACCGAGAGGAGCAGAGCGCACGGCGGCAGCGGCGGCGGCGGCAGCTCGGAGCCGGGGCGGGTGACTCAAGGCAGTGACTCAAACCGGTGACTTTGCTGTGACTCTACGGTGACCTTTTGACCTCGCCTACCAACACACATATACACATACACACATACACACATACACACATACACACACACACACACACAGCCATTAACGAGACACGCTCCTGAGTTGAGGAAGGAAGGGAATGACGGTCGGTGGCGCTGAAGTGAAAGTGACCGAGTGTTTCTACGAAGAGTGAGCGGGATCACTTGAAAGCACATGATATATATATATATATATATATATATATATATATATATATATATATATATATCTATCTATCTATCTCTCTCTCCTCTCTCTTTCTCTCTCTCTCTCTCTCTCTCTCTCTCTCTCTCAGCTAACGCCCCTCCAAATATTAAACTGAGAAAATAAAGTGCACTGCTGAAAAAAAACTTGGAAAAAACAGGAAACAGAACAGAATGAAGTGCAAGTGTAGTGAGCACGTGTTCAATATCCGGTGCCTGTGAACACAACTCTCGCGTTTAATAATAATAAAAAATGTGTCCGAACCTTCATGTACAATAAAAAAAAAGAGAAAAAAGTGCACACGATGACCAAACGTTTCCCAAGCTAATAAAAAAGTAGGGTTTGGGGGGAAAAAAATCCGTGTAATTAACCTGACAGGTGAAAGGGCATCCGTGTGTGTACGTGCATGTGTGTGTACGTGTGTATACATAAGTAAATGAAGGAAAAAAGTACATATACAAAAAAAAAAGTTAGAAAGTAATACATGATAAGAAGACAGAAAAAATAAGAGTGATTACTATTAGTGCAGTGATACAGTGATGGTGGTGGTGGTGGTGGTGATGGTGGTGGTGGTGGTGATGGTGGTTGAGGTGGTGGTGAGCCCTGTGCAAAGGCTTTTAATGAAGACTGCTTCATTATGAGATTATATTATGGTGATTACTTGATCCTTCTAAAATTAGTTTGACCTGTCTAAACTCTGTGTTCCCTTCCCCCCTCAAGCCAACTACCTCCCGTCCCTTCCTCACCCTTCTGTCTATTTACTTTCTGCATTTATTTCTCCCTTTTTCCTTATTTTCTTACTTTTTATGTTCTTTCACTCCTTCCTTCTTCATCTTCTTGCTCGTTTTCCTCTTATTGCTCCTCCTCTTCCGCCTTCGATCTATTCTAGTAGAGATAATGTAGCCCGTCCCCACAGCCCTCGCCCGCTATAAATGGACACGTTCCCTCCTTCTCTCTCTCTCTCTCTCTCTCTCTCTCTCTCTCTCTCTCTCTCTCTCTCTCTCTCTCTCTCTCTCTCTCACAGTAAGCATTTTTTTTTTCCGTGTTCGTTTCCTACTTATGAATGTTGCATCATCCCCCATTGTTCCTCCTTCCCCCTCCCACCCTCATCCACATCCGCATGATGACGTGTTGCAACTCAATGGGAAGGTGACCTAACATTATAACGTGGCCACTGAGGTCAAGATCAAGGCGAACACACCATGTTTGTAATGTGAAGGTTGGAGAGAGAGAGAGAGAGAGAGAGAGAGAGAAGGAAGGGGAAGCGTGGGAGGGGGGGTATTAAAGGAAGATAGGGTTAGAGTGAATATGTGAAAGGATAGAAGGATAGTATGTACACTTATTGATGACTTCAGAAAAATGTTGATGCCATCGTTAACCTCAGCGTGACTTCACCGCCTGCAGTGGGGGTGAATAAAAAAATGCCCGGCTGGAGCTGGCTGAAACCGGGCCAAATTGTTTACTGTAGCATTTGGTCCCCTTCAACCAGCTGTAGTCTGCATTGTGCGCGGCTCAGGCTTTACCCTGCACCCCCACCCCCCTGCCGAGGACATTCAAGCAAGCAAGTCAACGCAAAACTACTCATTCTGGAGGTCAAACAATGTGACCTCACCTCAACACCACCACCACCGTCACCCACCGCCTATGAAGACATTTTGTAACTCACACCGCCACCAAGACCCACGACCCTATGAAGCTTGAAGACAGTTTAGAAAGTCACAGCGCCACCAGACACGCCCCATTCAAGCTTCGAGCCACTAAAGGGTCACTCCACCTTCACGCACAACCCAAGCCACCGTGACATTAAAAAAAAAAACCCACCACCACAAGCCACCACATCTAGCAACTCAGCAGAAGAAAACAAGCAACATCACCACCATACACGCCCAAACCGCCCACCACATTGGACCAACAAGCACATATAACCAAGAACACCACGCCCATCACGACTACAGGAACCCCAAGACCCCACCAAGACACCATTCCAAGGCAACTATGAAGCCACTACCGGACAACACAGCGGCAGACCAACCGTAAGGGCGTCGCAACCTCTTGAAAACGCAGTCAAGAGGAGCCTAAGAGGTTCAAACACGCCGCGTCGCCCCTGAACACTCTCAAAAGGATCGAAGCTGCGCAAGATAATGTTCACAATGCGAGGGAAAAAATGTCAATGAAAGTTACGTGAGCGGAAGGACACACAGAGATACATACATACACACATACACACTCACACATACATACACACACCCACACAAACACACATATATATTTTTCTAAATAATTAATGTAAGCAATTTGCTGTTTTAAATAACGTCAGCATGTATGAACTTTTTATACACACTTTTTTTGTAATACTGAATAGATAATTTATACTAAATACCAAGTTTTTTCAATCCTACACCGTCACATTCTGATAACTGAGTAAAAATCCTTGTATGAAAAATATATACATTATTACCTGATTCCATTTTTAGTAATTATTCACACTCTGTACTATAAATAAATGAAACTGTATTCTAAAAAAAATGTAGGTCATAAACTTAACGATATTAAAAGAGAAATTTTTGTTACATTTTTTTAATTTACTAAATAAAAACTACCACTCTAAATTTACGGCTACGATTGGATGTAAAACAATTTTTTTTAATAATCTAATGACTTTTAAATAACTTCAATTCATTGCAATTCAAGGTACACAGTGGTTATGTTAATAATTTATTCTCTAAATACCTTGCTCTGCCTTGAAGGTCTTGCTTCAATAAATCAATACTGCAGACCCTACACTGCTGTACCGCTAAATACACTGTTGTACTGTCAAATAAATTCATCAGAAACTTAAATTTTCTTCCTTCCTCATCAAACCTTCTTTTGCCACGACTTTCTGCTTCTCTTCTGCCAGGGAACACAACCAACAGAGGAAAGACCACCACCACAACCACCACCACCACAACCACAACCACCCAAGACAGTCACGTGGGCTCATTTGGGTGTACACTCATAATACACTCACCACACACACTTTTCATTCCTCCTCCTTCTCTATCTCTCTTCCCTACTTCCACTCTCCTTTCTCCCCTCTGGCTCCTCCTCCTGCTCTTCATTTCTTTGTTAATAAGCAGATACTTCCCCTTCCTGCTTTAATTAGTTTTGGGTTAGAGGACGACTCCGCACAAAAAGGAAGAACATACAAGGGATAAAGGTCGTGATATATTAGTGCCACTTCTAATGGAGGGAATCGTGTAGCATTAAAGGTATTAGTCCACGGTAGTGACATATTCCACTGCATCTATCAACTGTAATACTGGATAGACAGGGACGAGAATATTCGAACTATCATCACGACCACTACTAACGATTCAGATAATCATTACTACTATTACTACTACTACTACTACAACCACCACCTACAAGAACAAAAACTATAACACAAAATAATATCATTATAATTAATTACTGCCATTACAATAACAATAATAATAATAATAATAAAATCAATAATAATAATTATAATAAAGATAATGATAATGATAAAAAATATGAAAATTTTAACATTAATTATAATAATAATAATAATGATGATAAAAATAATAACAATAATAATATCAATATTATTGTTATCATTATAATAAATAGTACTATTAAGAAAAAGCAGGAGGAGGAGGAGGAGGAGGAGGAGGAGGAGGAGGAGGAGGAGGAGGAGGAGGAGGAGGAGGAGGAGGAGTAGGAGGAGGAGGAGAGGGAGGAGAAAAAGGAAAAGGAAACGGAGGAGAAGAAGAAGAGGAAGAAGATGAAACCGGAGTAGTAGGCAAATGCAGAACAACAAAAATAACAACACCATCAACAACAATCACCATCACCACCACCACCATCAACTACATTTACAAAACGTGTTATCCTCACGGCTCCCACGTCACCATGTATCACCAAATTTCCCATAACCATTCTAAACACCACCGTTGTCACCACCACCACCACCACCACCCCCAACATCATCAACACAGCCGCACACAACACTATCACCATCATCACCATAACTATGCACACACCATTAAAAACAAAAGCAATGCAAATATATAACAAAATCACGACACACACACACACACACACACACACACACACACACACACACACATGTACACGATGGACGCACGAAAAAAAAAAGATTAATTATATAAAAAAAGTATACGGAATTTTGTCACCACATTTTACTAACACGTTTCATAATAATAAAAACAATAGAAATGATGATGATGATGATGATGATGATGATGATGATGATGATAATAATAATAATAATGATAATAACAAATAATAATAATAATAACAACTATAATAATAATAATAATAATAATAATACGTTCTTCTTGCCTCGAATTCGTAAGTGAAAAGAAAACAAACTTAGCATGAAAAGTCACGAGGGAAGGACAGCCATCCAAACACCTCCCCCTCCCCCTCCCCCTTCCCCACCCCTCCTCCTCCCCCTGCAACATATCATTTTATTTTTACTTCTCCTCGTCCTCCATTCCCATCCTTTTCTTTCTCCTCCACCTGCAACATCTCATCTTCCTTCCTTTCTCTCACCCCCCTTTCCTCCTCCTCCTCCTCCTCCATAAAAAAAGGAGCATAGTGTTTACGAGCGAGCGAATTGTTTTCAAGTGACGACCACCATCGGCCTGGCAGCGCCCTTTGAGGCCTTCCCGGGCCATGCCACAGAGCCAGGTTGAGTGCGAGGCTGGAATGTCGCCTGAATGTACCGTTGACGCGCGTGGCAGCCTCGCCCCCGCCTTCTGCCGCTTCAGGCAACGGGAGGCCATTTATTGGAATCCCGGGCCGGCGAGGGAGGGCGGTGCCTCGCGCAGCCTCTTGCCACGGCCGCCGCGCTGCCGCCTCGCCCTCCGGCCTGCCACTACCGCCTTGTTTTCCGCAGGCTACAAGTGTTGTCGGCGTGTTAGTATTTTTTTCTTCCTTTTTTGCCGTCGATGGAACGCGTTCGTGGAGGGAGGAGACGCGTGTGACTTTCCATATTTTCCACCCACGCAAAATGGATGTAAAAAAAGAAGGGGAGTAAGGGAAAAACGCCTCCCTTATTGTCGGTTCATAAGGAAAAATGGTGTTGCTGCTACTTCATTTTTGCAGTGTGTGTGTGTGTGTGTGTGTGTGTGTGTGTGTGTGTGTGTGTGTGTGTGTGTGTGTGTGTGTGTGTGTGTAAGTGTGTGTACGTGCGCGCGCGTAAGCTACTCTTCACAACATTCCCTGAGGGCCACTGGGAGAGAGGGAGGGAAATGAGAGGAGAGGGAGGGAGGAAGGAGAGGGAGGGAGGGAAGGAGGGAGGAGAGAAGTGCGTGGAACTTGTTGGCATCAGTTGTTTTGCAACGAATATATAGAACGGAGGCAGCCAAGTTGTTAGACGGAAACATACACATACACACATACATACATACACATTCACACATACATACACATCCACATCCACACACACACACACACACACACATACACAATTCCATAACCTTGCTGGTGCGTGTTTGCATTATTTACACCTGAACATACACACCTGAACGGACGCTCTGACGCACCTGCCGGATCGTTGCTGTCAGGTGTGTGTGTGTATGTGTATGTCTGGCTGTAAATCCTGTAAACAAACGGACGCGAAAATAGGAAACGTGATTCTCCTTAGCGTGTGGCTCCAACCTTTCCTAAGTCTTTGTGTTCGTGTGTTTTCCTGTTTTCCCCTTGCACACGACACTGATTGACACCTATACAGAAGGGGGAGGAAACGGTCTTGTACTACACTACCTTACTACCGTCTATAATAATGACCTAGTTAGTTAATATTACTCCATCAACTATTAACATGTATATTATTCAATGTTACCTGTGAGTTGGAGTAAACTTTATTAATAACTTCTTTTTTTTTCCACCTGTTGCTCAAGATTCACAAAGTCACTCAACTAACTAATTAACTAACGGAAAATCCTCCTCCTCCTCTTCCTCCTCGCTGAAACAAGACCTACACCGTCACTCACAGGCAGGTAAAAGAGGGGAAAAAAGAAAATAGCGAGCGGAAATTTCAGAGGATAATAGCTATAATCTCAACCTAACTTTTTCCGAGGGGACGCACGTTTCTCAGGTCCGCGCGAGGTGAGGTGACGAAGCTGTTGTTCCCTAGCGGCACCTCCAGCAGGAGATAGATCACCACCTCCAGACAACCCTCAAATCACACGTCTCTCCCCTCGGTAAGCTGAACGGGGAACGAACGACAAGGGAGAAAGGAAGGGAAGGAATGAGGAAAGTAGAGAAGGAAGGAGAGGAGAAATGGATGTCATTACGGAAGTAGGGAAGGGAAGAAGGAAACAGTGGTAGTATGAACAGTAATGAAGGAAGGAAAGGAAGATATGAGGAGGAGGAGGAGGAGGTGGTGGTGGTGGTGGTGGGGAAGGAGAGATGGAGGATTGGTAAGATGAGGGGGATGTGGAGAAGGGGGGAGGATCAGGGGAGATGGGGAGGGAAGAGAGGGGCAATAATGTTGGGAGACTAGGGCAGGAGGGTAAAGAAGATGAGGGGAGATGGGAAGGGGAAAAGGGACGTGCGCTTAGATTAGTTCCACACAGCCCGAGGGGAATATCCAGGAGGGAAGGAAGCATATTTTTCCTTCATTTCATACTAAAATGTTGGATTCGACGTCCCATCAGGCAGGCAAACAGAGAGGGAAATGGCAGAATAATCACCAATGACGTCAATGTTGAAAATAAAAGTAACGAGTTAGAATTTATCTTTTAAGTTACAAGAAAGAGACGGGGAAAAGGATAAATATATATGTATATGGAAAACGAACTCACAAACGATATTAGCCAATTCTACGGTGCAACAATATGACAACTTGGTATAAAATCTGAGAACGAGAAAGTTACGGACGTCTCAGGTCTGCTCTGCGAAGTTCTTACGGACAAAAACTTCTTCGGGGTCAACATCAAGCTTCACGTACTTACGAGGCTCGCAAATTAGCAGGAGTAAAGAGCAACAACTGGAGGACACAAGCAAACTTCCCGGACAACACGACGCGAGACTGGAGCGAAATGAACAACAGGAAAGGAGAAAGGGTTCAAATTAACTTCAACATGATCGTACCAAAACTTTTACTTGAAACAGAATCACACACAGACACACACCACACACACACACACACACACCACCACACACAGACACACAAGTAAAGCAAGTGGAAGAGAAAGTTACTAGCCTCTTTTAGTAATCTTTCCTCCTCATTACATCTTTCCTAAGACTTGGAACACATTCAAAGGGACGACGAACACAAGATCACCTCCACCAACTGAATGAATCTTTGTTACTTGAAATCACCTCCTCTTTATTGTGTTAATTTATCTGACGGAGGGGGAGTAGCAGTCATTTGTTTCATTTCACTATTACCTCCACCCTCAGCCTACCTCCCTCCTGGTGTGCTGGTAATAACACACATACACACACACTAACACACACACACTACTAGCTAGCATGAGGCAGCACACGAGCACAAGATGGCGGTAAAATAGGAGCCTCGAAGCAAAGGAACACACACTGAAAAAAAATGCTTCATGACCCCGAGCACGAAGACACACACACGACATCACCATAAAGACAACGCCCACATGCACGCACGCACACACACACACACACACACACACACACACACACACACACACACACACACACACACACACATGGCCAAAAAAACCCCGCTTTTAATGATGGTAATTCAGTGCTGGTAAATAAAGATGATGTTTAATGCTTTAGTAATACTTTGAGAGAATGAGAATATCCAGGAAGCTTGTAACATTAGTAGTAGTCAAATTTGGTAACTGTATATGATGACGGTAAGACTACAGCGATATGATGGTGATGTTTATAATGTTTGTCATGTTAACGATGCATAAATAGCGAGGAAATGTTTGTGTATTGATAGTACTGAATGTATTGAACGAATTAGTGATGATACAGAAAAGAGAATATGATGCTTGGAACGTTGGCAACACTGTGACGGCAGGAAAAGCTTAGGGCAATGATGTTGGTAAGTGTTGAGTAGACATGATACGTTTAACAAGTTGACAACACTGCAATGACGGTGTAGTGTAGTGTAGTGGCAGGGAAAGGACATTAACAGTTGGCAACAATGCATCTTCATGGAAACACAACAAGGCTTGAAGCTTTTGCCAGGGTAAGATAAGGATAATTAGGGTGTTGGCAACATTCTAACTAATCCCACGACAAGTTGGTAACATTGCAGCTACAAAAAAAAAGAATGTAATGTTGTGTTACTGAAACCATGAGAAAAAAAAATGTTTAGTGTTGGTAATACTATTGTGACAGGAGAGGATGTTTACGGCGTTGGTAACACTAGATTCAGGGGAAAACAGAGAGCGAGAGAAAGAGAAGAGAGAGAGAGAGGAAAGAGAAAGAGAGAGAGAGAGAGAGAGAGGAGAGAGAGAGAGAGAGAGAGAGAGAGAGAGAGAGAGAGAGAGAGAGAGAGAGAGAGAGAGAGAGAGAGAAAGAGAGAGAGGGGTTGGGGGGGGGAGGCGTTGAGAACACTGCCGGGGTAAGGGAGGAGAGGATGTGCTAGCTACTGGAAACATTGTACAGGATGTTAAAGGGTGTGTACGATATTGGTAACACTCAGGTGGAGGAATGAAGGTGTGTGTAGAATGTTGGTAACAGTGTAAAGGATTTGGGGAGGGTGGGGAGGCGCTGGAATGTTTGGGGCGGAAATTCAGACAGAGGTTTCTTCTACTATTGGTAACACTACAATTGTCAAGGGATGTTTACAGCGTTGGTAGCACTACGAGGATCAGAAGGAGATGTCTGACGTGTAATTCAACATTAAGAAGAGACTGTTTAGGGTGTTGGCAACAATGCAGCAGCAGGAAGAGAGAGAGAGAGAGAGAGAGAGAGAGAGAGAGAGAGAGAGAGAGAGAGAGAGAGAGAGAGAGAGAG
>JAPQNM010000043.1:7318053-7333053 GCA_029783475.1 Metacarcinus magister | reverse complement strand
CCCTCGTGTGCGTGGAGATTAGTGTACACGGTGATGTGCGGTGCTTCTTTAATTAACTTTCAGGGGAAGGGAAGCTGCTATACGCTACTTTAATGTTTTATGTTATTATTATTCCTACTATTATTATTATTATTATTATTATTACTGTTACTGTTACTGGTTGCGTGGTCGAGGCTTCATTGTAATATCTCTGAGACTTTCCATCCTCGCTTAGTTGTCCCTTAAAAAATATAAAGAAAACGGGGTGTACATTAGTTTCATTTTCTTTCTTCCTTCTGACTGATCAATGCCTGTAAGCCGATTATTCTCGCTTCCATGAATTACTTAAACTCCTACGTAATTATTGTCCCTGTGACGTGAAGCTAAGGTTGTCACTCTCTATAGTATTAAATTATTAGGTTGGGTTAGGTTAAGGTATAGATGGGATTGAATTCACGGCAATCAACTGGTTTTATATGTAGTAGTAGTAGTAGTAGTAGTAGTAGTAGTAGTAGTAGTTATAAAATTTATATTAATACAGACGATGGTGGTGCTGGTGTTGATGAAGATCGTGATAATGGCTCATAATATAAATAACAAAAGCAATGCAGCGTGACAACTAAGGTAATAACAACAACAACAACAACAGCTAGTCTCCTCATTCCCAGCACCACACACCACACACCACACCACACTCTGTCTTCCCCTCCTCGTTATGTATCCCCCTCCTCTCCTCCCCACCATCCTCCCCAACACACATTTACTCCTCCACTACCTCCCATCACAACATTTAATACACTCTCCCACTTCCTCTTCTGTTCATTTCATCCACTCTCCCCTTCCCCTTCCTCTTCCTCTTCTTCTTCTTCTTCCTTCCCATCCCTAAAAACTTTCATTTCTTCTCAACCATATCCTCTCTCACCTCCCTTTATTTACCCCTCAACACACTCTTCCTCCTCCATCTCTTCCTCAGCTACTTCTACCTCTACCTCTACCTCTTATTGAAACAGCTACCCTTCCCCATTACTTTCACACTTCTTCCCCATTATTTTCACTCTCCTTCCCCACCACAATTTTCCCCTTCCCCCTTAACACCACCACCACCACCACCAGCAACACCAGCAACTCCTTCCTGAGAGCAGCTTGAAGATACCCAAGTCAGGTTCCTCTTCGCTTAGCCAGTCACGACGCCTTCCACTCTTCCGCGCCACCCAATCAGCGCTCGCCAAGTAAAACAAAACACACTCACACACACACACACACACACACACACACACACACACACGCTCGTCGCCCTTCATCTTGTCCAACCTCCAGAGAAACGCACGTATTTCTTTATTGTATTATTTTTATCTATTAATACAACGCACGCGCTGTATATTTTCGTGTGTGTGGACCGCGGGATGGAAGGAATGGAGGAGGAGTGGAAGGGGGAAAAGGAGGGAAGTGGGGGAAAGGAGGGGGGGGGGAAAAGAAGGAAGGGGAGCACTTGGGTTTAGCTAATGGGGGTGAGGGGAAGGGGTGAAGCCAGGGATTTCATGTTAAGACTGTGTGTGACGTGATGTTAATGGAATTATGATATGAAGTGACGTGGTTTTGTAACCTTGTCTGAGGTGGTGTTCTTCTTCTTCTTCTTCTTCTTCTTCTTCTTCTTCTTCTTCTTCTTCTTCTCTCTCTCCCGATATAGTAGTTGAAGCAGTAGTGATAATGATGATGATAATAATAATGATGACAATGATAATAATAATAATAATTGCAGTTTTGCTCTTAAAGTTCGATTTAATTTCGGAGGAAAAGAACTTCCCTTCCACACCTATCATCACCACCACCACCACCACCACCATTACACCATTACCACCAACACCACCACAACTTAAATACTAAAATCCCACAGCAAACAACAAATTGATCCCATCACCAAAAACAATTAAATCCTACCACCACCATCACCACCATTTACATTCCACATCACCATCAATTCAATTCCACCACCACCACCACCACCACCACCACCATTAGCACTACCTCATCCCCATTTCTCCAATCTTCTCTCTCTTTCTCTTCTATATTCTTTCCTTCAAGTCTCCTTTTCACTTCACTTTTCCTCCCCATTCTTTACTACCTCCTCTTCCTTTCTTCCTCCTCCTCCTCTTCCTCACACCTCTCCTACACCTCTCCCCTGATGAGCCCGAGCAGGTGGAAAGATGAGCTGTGTGGGAAAGAGGACAGGTGCATGAGAAAGACAGGTGTGGGTAGACAGGTGTGTGTGTGTGTGTGTGTGTGTGAAAGAGAAAGAGAAAGAGAAAGAGAGAGAGAGAGAGAGAGAGAGAGAGAGAGAGAGAGAGAGAGAGAGAGAGAGAGAGAGAGAGAGAGGTGGTGAGCAACGACTAAATCTCGGGCCAAATGAGAAAAAAAGTACAGATGCTGCAAAAAAAAATGCAAGGAGGATGTGAAGGAGGACAAGGAGGACGAGGAGGAGGAGGAGGAGGAGGAGGAGGAGGAGGAGGAGGAGGAGGAGGAGGAGGAGAGGAGGAGGAGGAGGATTGCCATGTTGCCATAGTGATAAATCGGGGAGGGAGAAGGGCGAGAACGAAGTAGTTGGCTGCTCCTGATGGGTGGAGGAGGAGGAGGAGGAGGAGGAGGAGGAGGAGGAGGAGGAGGAGGAGGAGGAGGAGGAGGAGGAGGAGGAGGAGGAGGAGGAGTCGAAAAGCAGGAAGAGAAGAAGGAAATGCAAAAAAAAAGGAAGGAAGAAAGGTAAGTAACACAATGAGGTAAAGCAGGAGATGAAGGAAGAAAAAGAAAAGAAGGAAGAGAAGGAAGAGGAGGAGGAAGAAGAGGAAGAGGAGGAGAGAAATTCCCTCCGCTTGAGCCAAACGGAAGAATCAGGGTGGCAGGCAATGACCCTCTCAAGTCCTAATTTGTTTTTTTCTCGTTATTCTTCAGGCGTGTATGAGGCGCTCTCTTTCTCCTCCTCCTCTTCTTCTTCTTCCTCCTCCTCCTCCTCCTCTTTCTCTTCTTGTTCTTCTTGTTGTTCTTCTTTCTTCACTTCCCTAAAGCTTTCTTCCATCTTTTCTCTTTCTTCCTCTTTCATCTTCCTACCTCCTTTCCTTTTCCTTTCTCTTTCTTTCCTTCTTCTTCGCTTTTCCCTCTTCCCCTACGTTCCTCTAATCTTCCTTTCTTCTGTATCTCCTTCTTCCGTCTCAACTACATTATCTTCTCTGCCTCCCTTCCTCTAGATCTCTTCTCTTCTCTTCTATTCTTTCTTCTGTTTTCTTTTCTTTTATCCACTCCTCTCCACTCCACTCCACTCCACTCCTCTCCTCTACTCTCCTCTCACATTCCCGTCTCCACCTGCCGCTCCCAAGTCATCTCCACTTTCCTCCCTTTCCCCTCATCTCCATTTCAACTCTCAGCCTGAAATCTCTCGCCCACATTCCCTTCCCTTCCCTCCGTCCCTCCCAGCCTCTCCCTCCCTTACCTGCAATCCTTTATCTTCCTCCTACTCATCTCATCTTGACACCTGTAACTTTCCTCCTCCTCCTCCTCCTCTTCCATCACTACCACCATCACCACCACCACCATCAACACCACTACAATTAGAGCAACATCAGGTATACATTCACAACTACAGGTCTAAATGTGATAAAAAAAAAAGAGAATGCAATAAAACCAAAAAAAAATAAATCAAGGTTGAAAAAACGTGCAAATTTCAACAAGAACAAAAGAACGCAATTACACACACGGGTTTCATGCATTACATAATTTGTATGTAGATTTTTACCTGTTGAAAAAAAGGGGGCATGTTGTACAGTAGTAGTAGTAGCAGTAGTAGTAGTAGTAGTAGTAGTAGTAGTAGTAGTAGTAGTAGCAATAACAAAGTAGCAAAATAGTCGTAATAACAATAAAAAACAACAATACGTATATTGAAAAAATGAAGGAAAGTGAATTACCAAGGGAGAAAAAAAAGACAAAATAAACAGAGAAGATACAGAAAAAAAAGAAAGAAAGAGAGGAATAAAATTTGGGACGAGAGGAGAGGCAGCAAGTCCCTGAATTGTGAAATACGAAAAACACCTTCAATAAATCCACGAGTTTGGAAAAAGGGCATTGAGAAGGTGTCAAGAAGTGGCATAACGCTACTACATCACTCCTTTCATATCTATCTCTCTCTCTCTCTCTCTCTCTCTCTCTCTCTCTCTCTCTCTCTCTCTCTCTCTCTCTCTCTCTCTCTCTCTCTCTCTCTCTCTACCATACCATACCATAACATAGCACTCCTTTTCCTTCCTCTACCATTCCCTCCCTTTTCATTCCACCTTTCATTTCATTTCCTCCTTTTCCTGCCCTCCTCCCTTTTCCTCCACCTTTATCCCTCCTCCCTTGGCCCCTTCACTTCGAGGTACACACATATATTTCCATATTTTGGACCCAAACTTCAGCGACAGTGTGTTTTTATTACTAGCACAAGAGGGAGAGTGGGTGTGAGTAGGGGAGGGGAGGGGGAGGAGGGGAATGAAGGAGAGGAGGAGGAGGGGAGGGACGAAGGAAGAATAAAGGAAACAAAAGGTGGTGTAGTGGTTTGTAACGGGACAGCTTATCTGAGTACATCTCTTAACATGAGAGAAGGAGAGGAAAAAAATGAGGAAGAAAGAGAAAGAGACAGATAGAAAGATGGATGTATAGATAAACATATCTTCTCTTCACCTCACATTCTTGCACCTCCTCCACCACCCCCTTCCTCCTCCAACACCCCCTTACCACCTTCCACCACCAGCACCACTTCCTGTTCCACACCCTTCCCCTTTCTTCCCTCTCCACCCCCCTCCCATCGCTTCCTCTGCCAGCCAGTAGGCGAGGGAAAGAAGGTGGAAGCAAGGAAGGAAGGGAAGAAGGGAAGGAGGGTAAGAAAGAATACCATTTGGAGGAAATATCCGAGCTGGAAATCTTATCCGTCAGTTCAAGAATGGAAAATCTATAACTGCTTGCTTGCTGGTCTTGCCGAGGGGAAAGGGGAAAAAATTACACATTTCTTTCTGCTTTCGTAACATTTTCAGGAAGAGAGAAGAAAGGAGGAGAAAAGAGAGATATTTTCAGGGGAGGAAAGTGAAGGGAATATTTTCAGAGACAAGGAAAAAAGGGGGAAAAGGGAGATCCTATTTAGAGAAGGAAAAATGGAGAGAACGAATATTTTCAGGAATATGGTTAAAGGGAAAACAGTTAAAAATAGTAAAGAAGGAAAGACAGAGTGTGAGTAAAAAGGAAAAGACAAAATAAGAAAAGGAGAAAGTAAGAGATTAACGAAAAAAAGACGAGTCGTAAATTTAAGTAAACAACAAACAAAAAGACAAGAAAAAGGCAAACAAGGAAACAAAAAAGTACGTAAAAAAAAACCAATGACAGTAAAAAACGTGGAAAAGATAAAGAGAATGAAGAAAAAACATGAAAAAAATGCAAATAGAAAATAAAGAAATAAAAAAAATAAAGTGATAACCACAAACAAACAAAGATAACTAAAGTAGAAAACAAATACAACTTGTGGTTTATTTTGACTGATTTATGAATTCTTAAAAAAAAATAATAATATTAATCATGGCGGCTTGTTTCCTGTGGGCGCGCAGAAGGTGGCGCCCAATGTACAGTCGCGGGGAATCTGTACCAGGCTCATCCTAACTAAAATACCGAATCAGGCGACACATGTCACCTCCTTTTTCATGGGATCTGTCATTGGCTGACCTCCAGTGACCCGTCCTTCAACTTAATCCTCAAATCCTCCTCCTCTTCCCATTGCCATTTTTTCCACCAGGTGCCTTATCCCCTCTCTCTCTCTCTCTCTCTCTCTCTCTCTCTCTCTCTCTCTCTCTCTCTCTCTCTCTCTCTCTCTCTCTCTCTCTCTCTCTCTCTCTCTCTCTATCTATCTATCTGTCTATCTATCTATCTATCTATCTATCTGTCTATCTATCTGTCTATCTATCTATCTATCTAACTATCTACCAAGGGAGTAGTAACATAGAACATTAAAATCAAGGGGTGTGGAAGAATAACCCAATAAGACTTCCCAATCAATGGGACAACTAAAGGGATCGCAGACATAATGAGGTAGGTAGGTGTGGCAAGCCCACTCAGGTCATCAACCGATACGCGATATAAAATAATTCGTTGTGATATACTCTGATAATACCTATGTAATAATAATGCTAATAATAATAATACGAAAAATGACTTTATGTGGAGAGAGAGAGAGAGAGAGAGAGAGAGAGAGAGAGAGAGAGAGAGAGAGAGAGAGAGAGAGAGAGAGAGAGAGAGAGAGAGAGAGAGAGAGTGTATCATGTTATTGATAACACTAATATTACAATGATATATGATCACCATTATTACTATCATTACTATTGTTATTATAATTATTAGTATTATTAATAAAAATTTTATTATTATTGTTATAATTATTATCACTATTGTTATTATTAGTGTTCTTAATTTTCTTTCTTACTTTTCTTCTTCTTCATATTGTTATTATTATTATTATTATTATTATTATTATTATTATCATTATTATTATTATGGTTATGACAGGCCGATCAAAACCTTCAATACTGACTGTCATCGGTCATAGGAATATCATTAGGAACATGGAATTTTCCCTAATCTTTATCTTTAACCATTGTACATTTAATGGAATGGAGCTGTAGGGTAAGGAGTCATGTTGATTAAGTTTCATGAGGTTACGATGCTTGGTGTTATCAGGAAGTTGTAAATATATTCAACAAGTAAATATAGGTGAGTGAAAACAAGACTTCTCGCTTGACTTCGTTAGCGGAGGTGATAAATATAAATAAAATATATGAGAAAGTAAAGAAATGTGGAAAACGAAAGAATAAATATGGAAATACGGAACAGAAAGGAGAGTTACATAGGGACAAGAAAACAATATGAGGTAAACAGTAGGAGAAAAAAAAATATATATATATATAGATAAATAAAATAGATAGATAGAGATAAAAAAAAAAAGATAATACAAAGAAACAGCAAAAGAAAAGGTACTTAAAAAATATAAACACTAGACAACGATGCAAAGAAAATGGAAAATTATAAAAAATAACGAAAGAAAATGGAAATATAACTGACAAAAGAAAAAAAATATTGCAGAAAATGAGTGAAAAAAGAAAGAGAAAGGAAAAAAGGAAGAAAGAGGGGACAAGGAGGAAAAAGAAACAAAGTATAGCACCTCTTTGTGGCTTCATCATATTTTAGAGACAACTTTACGAGATGAGAGTTGCAGTGGAATAAAGAAAGAAAGAGAGAAAGAGAAAGAGAGAGAGAGAGAGAGAGAGAGAGAGAGAGAGAGAGAGAGAGAGAGAGAGAGAGAGAGAGAGAGAGAGAGAGAGCGAGAGAGAGAGAGAGAGAGAGAGAGCGAGCATGCACATAAAACAGAATAAGAGAAGGATGATAAAAAATTTAGTTAGAAAAATAGGAAAAACAAGAACAGATGGAGAAGGAGGAGGAGGAGGAGAAGAGAGAGGAGTAAGAGAAGGGAAGAGAAGAAGGAAGGAAGGAAGGAAGATAATCATATACACAAAAGATACACATAAAAGAGAAAGAAATATGAAGGGTGATACAAGAATACACAAATCTCATGTATACTTTCATAACAAGTGGAAGGTAACAGTTAATCTTGCTGTCTTACACAAGTTGGTTACATGGTTGAGTGTACACTTTTGTCCTGGTATGAGTGTGTGACAAGAGAAGGAGGAGGAGGAGGAGGAGGAGGAGGAGGAGGAGGAGGAGGAGGAGGAGGAGGAGGAGGAGGAGGAGGAGGGGGAGGAGGAGGAGGAGGAGGAAGAGGATTACATAAGATTACATAGGAAGAACAGATACATGGAAATGCGTTGGTGTATATTGAGTCTTTCTACTGAACTACATACATAACAGAGCAAGGAGGAGGAGGAGGAGGAGGAGGAGGAGGAGGAGGAGGAGGAGGAGGAGGAGGAGGAGAGGAGGAGGAGGAGGCAGGAGGGTCAGGTCACAGAACGGTGTACGAAAAATGTTCTTTGTCTGTTCTTTGGTTAATTTAATATATCACCCTCGCGTTCCCTTCTTCCCTCTCAAGCCCGCAGCCTGCCACTCACCCCTTCTTTCATCCCTGCTCTATATTTCCCTTCTCTTCTATCTCTCTCTCTCTCTCTCTCTCTCTCTCTCTCTCTCTCTCTCTCTCTCTCTCTCTCTCTCTCTCTCTCTCTCTCTCTCTCTCTCTCTCTCTTCATACATACATTTGTCATTATACTCCCCTCCCAGGATGTATCAGCATTAGTGGTAGTCTTGTATAGTATCTTTCTCGAATTAAATTGTTTACCATAACATTTCCATATCCTAGTTATCTACAAAGTACATGGTATTTCCTTTTAACACGTTCCCGGAGGTAGAAGTGGGCGGGGTGAGTGGGGGGGGCAGAGCCTTTTTCTGTTCTACCCTGTTCTCCTATATGTAGTGTACTGGTAATGGTATATAGTTCAGTAGGTACCGTAGATATAGACGAAAAGGTCTTCTGGTATCTGTTCTCCTTATGTACTCTCTCTCTCTCTCTCTCTCTCTCTCTCTCTCTCTCTCTCTCTCTCTCTCTCTCTCTCTCTCTCTCTCTCTCTCTCTCTCTCTCTCTCTCTCTCTCTCTCTCTCATTTTCATTCTTCCTGCCGCCCCTGCTTGCCGGGACCACAAACAGCAGGTCAGCCCCAGCTTGACGTGGCCCCATGAGTGTGAGTGTCACATAAATAGACTGACCCCGCTCTCTCTCTCTCTCTCTCTCTCTCTCTCTCTCTCTCTCTCTCTCTCTCTCTCTCTCTCTCTCAACCTGTTCCGGGTAAAATTGGTTCCTCTCCCTGAAAAACCAAAAAAAGAAAGATTTGGAAGGCTGGAAAGATTTACGAATTCTCTGGCCTTTTCGTTACGTTCGCCGAATCCTACTTAGCGGGGCAGAAGGATTAGAAGAAAGCTCAGGTGTGGACAAATACAGGGCGGAGAAGGCACTTGTAGCATTTCTTTCCCTGTGGAAGTGTCGGGGGTGGGTGGGGGAAAGCAAACTCCAATTGGCAGTGTAGGAGTGAGTCAATATGGAGGGCGTTCATGATTTATCTATCCTCGGTGGCCACTCTACTCTTTCCAGGCAGGTAATTGTACAGAGAAGCAGCTGAGTAGTATTTAAGTGGTGCTGTGGCTTCTCCTATCGTATAAATCTTCAGCCTTAGTCACTTTGTCTGCATTACTATTCTCTTTCTCTCTTTCTCTCTCTCTCTCTCTCTCTCTCTCTCTCTCTCTCTCTCTCTCTCTCTCTCTCTCTCTCTCTCTCTCCACTACTCATAATGGAAAAGCCTCTTACCACGCCTGAGGATTCTTCCCCATTACTCACAATTTTCCTCAATTCCTCCTTGTCCTCCTCCTCCTCCTCCTCCTCCTATCTTTCTTTGTCTCTCCTTCTTCCATCTCATAGCCGGAGGAAGTGAAGAAAAGGATGTGAGCTGGATGGAGAGCAGGAGAGAAGAGGGGAAAGGGGGTGGAGATGAGGGGAAAGGGGAAGGGGGAGGAAAGGGTGATAGAAATGAAAGTGGTGTTGGTGGTGGAAGGAGGTTAAGTTGATGGAGATGAGTGGTGGTGGAGATCATGTTAGTGGAGGAGGAGGAGGAGGAGGAGGAGGAGGAGGAGGAGGAGGGCGTATTGTGGAGATAGTTTACATGGGTTAACGCCAGTCCTTCACGCTATCTTAACTACCAAATGCACCAAGTTATCTCCTCCTCCTCCTCCTCCTCCTAGTCTTTCGTCTGCTCTGCCTCATGTCTTTATTTCCCCAATATTTTTCTTTTCACTTATTTCCTCCCTCTTCTGCATTATTTCGTATTTTCTTTTTCTTTCTCAGTTGACTATTTTGTTTTTCTGTTTTTATATATGTTCTTATAACTACTATTGCCTTTCTTATCGTCATTTTCTTCCCCCTTCCTCCTCCTCTTACTATAACTAATCTCCTTCCCCATTTCATCTTCTTCAACACCCATATCCACCACCAGAAAGTACCAAAGCAATCACCATCAACACCACAAAGTCACCAATCTCACCATCACGTTTGAGACAGTCATCACCACCGTAATGATCATCACCATGGAAGTAAAGAGAGGAGCTATTTCTACTTACTTACCTTCACCACCACCGCCATCACCACACACACGCGCACGCACACGCTCACGCACGTACCTGGGAAAGAGAAAAAGTGAATTGACATAAGTTAATTTTAGATCGAGAAAGAAAGAAAGAAAGAAAGAAAGAAAGAAAGAAAGAGAGAGAGAGAGAGAGAGAGAGAGAGAGAGAGAGAGAGAGAGAGAGAGAGAGAGAGAGAGAGAGAGAGAGAGAGAGAGAGAGAGAGAGAGAGAGAGTTGTCTCCAGTGAAATCCTTGTTATTAAGGCAAGATTCACAATAAGAAGAGACATGATTGCAATTATTAAACAAACAAATGCAATTACTGTTATCATTATTATCATAACTATCTTAATTGTCATCATTATTGTCATTATTATTATTATTATTATTATTATTATTATAACTATCATCACTATTTTTACTATTACTGTAGTTACTATCACCAAAATTATTATTTATAAAATCATCACAAATTCCCCAAAAATCCTGCGTTGCATGGAAGTCAACTATATCTCCCTCTTCCTCTTCTTCTTTCTCTCCTTCCGTCCTTGCCTCCTATATTCTTCCACCCGCACAGGCCTTGCCAAACACCGCCACCACCAGTAGAAGCAGAAGCAGGCAAGGCGGCAGCAGCAGCAGACGCAGGAGGACGAGGAGGAGGGAGGAGGAGCCGGTGCGAGGTGGTGTGTGTAATACAATTAATGTAGCTGGGCCGGGCACAGAGCAGCGGCCCCACTGAAACTGCTGCCTCGCACGCCACACACGACACCGCCCCCTAAATTCACGCTACCAACCAACCCCTCCTACACCCCTTACCTTTCCCTCTCACCTCCTCTAACCTCCCCTTCCCTACCTCCCTCCTCTCCTCCTCCTCGTCACATCCCCACATAAACACCAAATTCCCCACCTCACCTCACCTCCTCTCTTCCCTCGCCTCTTCCCCTCCCCAACAGTAAAACACACACACCTGCATTCACACACCCAAGCCCCACCCACCGCTAGGTCACCCCTCCCCCATGCAGCAACACCCACACCCAATACCTCACGCCCCGACGCCCTCCTCGATACACAACTACTCCCTATAATGCACTCCCGCGGCAGGTTATAAGGTTACCATCCTCCCCACCGTCGTTATGTTGCTCTTACTCGGTGACTCTTTTTCGTAACCTTTCGTGGTAACTCGCTGCGCTTCTACTGACGTCACGGATTCGGAGTAAAGGAGGATGGAAAGTGTTTATGTGTGTGTGTGTGTGTGTGTGTGTGTGTGTGTGTGTGTGTGTGTGTGTGTGTGTGTGTGTGTGTGTGTTAAGGGCCACGCACCACGCATCAGACACATACACAAACACACAGAGACAAACACACACACAGAGACAAACACACACACACACACACACACACACACACACACACACACACACACACACACACACACACACACACACACAGACAAACAAACAAACACTCAAAACAAAGTTACTAAAACACTTCAGGCATAACATTAACAATTATGCCCAGTAAACCAACCCGCCGTCATCATGCCCACCCACGCCCACCCTCCACACGCCCACACGCCACCACATTGCACCAGTACACTATAGACCAATCGTCGCCGCCACACCACCAGGAAAAGGAAGAAGAGGAGGAAGAAGAGGAGGAGGAGATGGAGACGAGCCCCGCCACATACGTATGCTAATGGCGGGGAGAGAACTGCTTGTGTCCGGCACATTGCGAGCGACAACGACCCGCGATTACAAGAGTCGGTGTTCAAGCCTCGTGTACCCAAGACCTAGGTATTGGGTACACACAAGATCGTGCGTGGACTGTACCAACGAGTCCTGCCTCACACCGCGTAAACACTGGCGATGGTAATAGTAGTAGTAGTAATAGTAGTAATAATAATAATAGTAGTAGTAGTAGTAGTAGTAGTAGTAGTAGTAGTAGTAGTAGTAGTAGTAGTAGTAGTAATAGTAGTAAATATCACAAGCACTATTAATTTATGTACGAAGAATAGCAGTAATAATGACAGCAGCAGCAGCAGCCATACCTGCATCGCTGCGGGTGAAGGTGTGGAGGGTGGTAGAGGAGGGGAAAAGGAGGTGAGGGATGGGGGGGCATGGAAGGCAAGGGGAGAGGAAGGCAGGGGAGGCTAACGTGACCTTTCCCAGGGGAGGGGGTGAGGGACCCGACACCACGGCCGCCAACTGACCCTGACCACGCCATAGCTCTCTCTCTCTCTCTCTTTCTCTCTCTCTCTCTCTCTCTCTCTCTCTCTCTCTCTCTCTCTCTCTCTCTCTCTCTCTCTCTCTCTCATTTTCGATTTTGGGGAATAAAACGTAAACTTGCATTTTCCTCGATTCCCAACATATCCATTCAATTTAACTCTTGCTCTTTATCTATCATTCTGCACCTCTCACGTAAACCTCATATTTTTCATGTTTGCTAAAAAAAAAATAAAGAAAAAGTCTTAGTTGGGACCCAGAACATTTTCGTGAAAATTTTGACACCAACCAATCTCATGAAAATTGGTACACAGGGATTCTCGGATGTGACGAATACGAATCTGGACTCAACTTTATTACTATTCGATTTTCACGTATGTGACGAAAATGGATTTTCGATTTTTGGGTATAAATCAAATTTGCATTTTCGTTGATTTCTAACAATTCAATTCAATCCAACTCCTGCTGTTTTTTTTTTTACTATTCTATACCACTCTTACGTAATCCTCATACATTTCGATTTATTTATAACAATTTCTTCAAAAAATCCTTTGAAGGGACGCGGAAAATTTGCGTGACAATTTCAACACATTATCTCTCTCTCTCTCTCTCTCTCTCTCTCTCTCTCTC
This sequence comes from Metacarcinus magister, assembly GCA_029783475.1. Taxonomy (NCBI): domain Eukaryota; kingdom Metazoa; phylum Arthropoda; class Malacostraca; order Decapoda; family Cancridae; genus Metacarcinus; species Metacarcinus magister. Next base: position 7,320,052 of record JAPQNM010000043.1, on the reverse strand, counting down.
TCTCTCTCTCTCTCTCTCTCTCTCTCTCTCTCTCTCTCTCTCTCTCCATCTATCTGTATCACTTAAGGTCTTTCCTTCACTCTACTTCCAGCGTCTCATTTCCTCCCTTCGTTCTCCCTGCCACACACTCCCTCCTTTCTTCCCTCCCTCTCTTTCTCCCTCTCCGTCTCTGTCAGTTAAGTCTCCCTTTCCTCCCTGTCAGTTAACTCTTCCTTTCCTCCACTGCGACCCTGTTTTCAGTGAAGGAAAAGGAAATAAAAAGTAGAAGAAGGGGTGGGGGGGGGGAGGTGTTAAGGAAGTAGAGAAAAATAAGACAAGAAGGCCCAAGAAAAAAACATTTAACCAGTTGGGGAAGAAAAAAAAAAATTAGGAACTGGGTGGCTAAACCATTTGGTGGAAACTACAGTAATCAGAGTGACAGATAGACAGACAGACGGAAACATAGATCGGAAGGTAGACAGACAGATAGATACAACGATAGACAGGAACACGAACAGCTAATACAAATGGAGAGACATGTGATTCAGACTGCCAGAGCGAGAGAGAGAGCGAGAGCGAGAGAGAGAGAGAGAGAGAGAGAGAGAGAGAGAGAGAGAGAGAGAGAGAGAGAGAGAGAGAGAAAAGAGAGAGAGACACTAACTACGACCAGCTGCAGCTACAACTTAAATAAAACCCCATTAAAGAAAGGAAAAGAAATAACTCCAACTTGACGCAGAAAACACTGGGAACTCGGAGGCTAAGAAAAGGCCAAACTTGGACGGGCGAAGGGCGAAATAAAGCAGGAATTAAGGACCATTAAAGGATAGAGGGAGGCGGGGCGCAGAGTCACCCCTCAGCAGAGAGCACAGAAAACGGGGGAACACCAGGCAGTAAAACCTCGGAGAAAATGGGAAGAGGACACTTTTAGCAACACACAAAGTTAGGGAAAACGAGGGAATGAAGCCAGTTTGAGGCAGAATGAAGCGGGTTCAAGGCAGCAGCGTGAAAGCAAGTGACTGAGCCAGACAATGCAAGAATGAAGTGAATATTGCAACAACGTAATACCACCAACCCTCTAGTCTAGTCTAACCCCTGGAAGAAAGAAAAGAGGATGAGGGGAGGATATAAAGCTGATGCAACACACACATACACGCACACACACACACGAATGAATATAAACACATAAGCAGACACGAAAAATACATAATTCAAATAATGCAGTAAAAACACAACAGCATAAAATAAATATATAAAATAAGTAAACACAACAAGAACCCAAAACGAAAAATAAAAATAAAAAACAAAAAAATCAAATCACAAGACCACAATTATTTCACAAACCAAAAATAAAACACAAAATTAATAGTTAATCCTAAATAATTACAAAATGAGAAAACGATTAACTGCAATTACGATAAACTAATACAAAGCTTCACATGAATAAATATAATGAAATAAAATATAATAATAGGAGCGGATTATCAGATGGAAGGGTGAGGGATGAGACGAAAACGAAGCCTCACAAAGCAAGTAGCGAAGCCCTGAAACGGAATGAGTACCGAGTAGATGAAGCAAGTGAAGCCTCAGTGGAGAGAGAGAGAGAGAGAGGAGAGAGAGAGAGAGAGAGAGAGAGAGAGAGAGAGAGAGAGAGAGAGAGAGAGAGTAAATGAGCTAGCCAACCAACCAATCAGCTACCCATCCAATCAACCTAACAACCTATCAATCAACTAACCATTCAACCAAACAACCATTCAACCAAACAACCATTCAACCCGTCAACCCAATTCCACTACCCTTTTTTTCCCCTTTTTTTTACACAGGGAACTAAACTAAAGTCAACACGGCCGTAAAAAGGGGCTGAAACTCCACTGAAATGTTACGAATACGAGAACAAACTGTATCGACTTCACAAGAAAACGAAAGAAACTTAATTTACATGAGTTAACTACACGACGCAGGGTGGAAAGGAGGGAGGAGGAGGGAAGGAGGGAGTAGGAGGGAAGGAGAGAGGGAGGGAAGG
>JAPQNM010000043.1:7300553-7315553 GCA_029783475.1 Metacarcinus magister | reverse complement strand
TCTCACTCTCACTCTCTCTCTCTCTCTCTCTCTCTCTCTCTCTCTCTCTCTCTCTCTCTCTCAGGCAGATGAACTATAATATTAATCCCTTGACAATGTTGAAAGGACGAGAGGAAAAAAAAAAACTAAAAGAAAGAGAGAGAGAGAGAGAGAGAGAGAGAGAGAGAGAGAGAGAGAGAGAGAGAGAGAGAGAGAGAGAGAGAGAGAGAGAGAGAGAGAGAGAGAGAGAGAAAAAGTGTACTAGACCATCCTTCCTTCCTTTACTGCCCACATCCCTCACTTCCACCCACGAAGAGCCACAGGAATGGCCACTAAAAGACGGCTCTAACACCACCTTAAATTCAACCCCAATTACAGATCCTTTTACCATTATCTCCTAAAATGAGGCACAATTTACCTGGACTCACCTGACCCTTTACCCAGGTGAGGAGGAAGGAAAGAAGGAAGGAAGGAAGGAAGGAAGGAAGGAGAAAAGAAGGAAAGGAAGGAATGGGGATTGAATTAGAGGGTGTAATAAAGAGAGAGAGAGAGAGAGAGAGAGAGAGAGAGAGAGAGAGAGAGAGAGAGAGAGAGAGAGAGAGAGAGAGAGAGAGAGAGAGAGAGAGAGAGAGAGTATATAAGGAGGTGCTAAGAGAATGGTATCAGCCAGAGAGTGAGAGCGAGAGAAAGGTAGGATAAAGGGTTGGAGGTAAGTGAGAGGGAGGAAAGGGAGAGGGGAGGTGTTGGTGTTGGTGTTGGGGGTACTTCAGCCTCCCTTCCTTTCCCCTCACCCACTTAATCCCCTCTAAGCTTCCTCTCACACCAGCTAAGCCCACTCTAAAAATTGCTTCCAGATACCATAGTTTTATGTCTCCTACAGTGAAGGGAGAAAGAGAAAGAGAGAGAGAGAGAGAGAGAGAGAGAGAGAGAGAGAGAGAGAGAGAGAGAGAGAGAGAGAGAGAGAGAGAGAGAGAGAGAGAGAGAGAGAGATTATAATGCAGAGAAGAAAGGAAGGCAGGGATGGAAGAATCAGTGGTAATGAAAAACAAGAAATGAATGAGGTTTCCATATTGGGGACAAGGAGGTGGAGGAAGTGGAGGAGGTGGAGGTGACAGTAGTGGTAATGATGGTGCTTACAACAAGTGTTAGAAGTGGACTAGAGACCTTACTCACCACCACACGACACCACACCACACTACACTACACCACACCACACCACACCACTACACTACCACACCACACCACCACATCGATTACTGCTGCGTCAAACACCTTTCTGTAACCGCAACACACACACACACACACACACACACACACACACACACACACACACACACACACACACACACACACACACACACACACGTTAGCTATCATCGCGGGACCTTTCACATTTTAAAAGGTCAGGAAGAGACGGCGGGAAGTAAAGGGTCGGAAGAGGGGTCGGACGGTCGGTCGGTCGGTCGGTCGGTAGTGTGCCATGAGGGGAAAGAGGAGGAGGTGAAGAGAGGGGGGAAAGAGGGGAAAAGAGAGAGAGAAAACCAGGTGTAAATGAACCTTTTCTCTACGAAAGGTGTAAAGGCAAAGGGTTCAGGGGGTGATCCTTGCTGAGGGGAGGGAAAAGGGCCCTAAAGTTCGAGGGAGAGAGAGAGAGAGAGAGAGAGAGAGAGAGAGAGAGAGAGAGAGAGAGAGAGAGAGAGAGAGAGAGAGAGAGAGAGAGAGAGAGAGAGAGAGAGAGTAAATGAAAAGACATAACAAAGACAGATCAAGATTCACTCACTCATACACACCCTACGAGACACCAAAAGACAACTGAAGGGCTTCGGCGACGGTGCACGGAAGGGAGAGGAGGGAAGACTAGAACAAAAAAAGAGTGCAGATTGGAATGGGAAAGAGACGTGAGGGGAGGAAAGGAGAGGAAATGAAGAGTGTAAATGAAGCTACACTGCCCACGTTAGAAGTAGCTTGTCACCTGGAGGAGAGAGGCAGGTGTGGGAACGTCACTCAAGTCCAATGAGAGAGAGAGAGAGAGAGAGAGAGAGAGAGAGAGAGAGAGAGAGAGAGAGAGAGAGAGAGAGAGAGAGAGAGAGAGAGAGAGAGAGAGAGAGAGAGAGAGCAAGGGTTGACGTAAGACTTTAAAGAAATAGACCGTGAAGGACATTCAAGGTGTGAGGGAGGAAGAAGATGAAAGGAACAGGTCGAGATAAAGTGAAGGAAGAGTTTGTGGGAAAGAAGGAAGGACGAATGAGGGAAGGAATAGAGCGTGTGCTGTAATGAGGAATGAAGGAATTAAGGGAGAAGGGAGAACACTGTATGGATTGAGAGAGGAATGAAAGGGGGAAGGGATGGGTAAGAAAAGGCATGTAAGGGGGAGAGGGGACGGGAGGGAAGGGGTTGGATGGGTGAGGGATGTATTACCAACACTGAAGGGAAGGGGTGAGGGAGGGAGGGAAGCAAGGGAAGGGGTGAGGGAGGGAGAGAAGCAAGGGAAGGAGGGAAATGAGAGAATGTATGAGAATTATATTTTTAGCATAGAGGGAGGGAGGGAGGGAGGGAGGGAGGGAAGGTTGGAGGGAAGATAGGTGGTGTCAGTGACCGGTCAACGAGGGGGAGGTCATACCACTGGGTCACAGATGGACCGTAGCGACCACACCCTCCCCTCCCTCCCTTCCTTGCTTCCTATCTCCTTTCCATCTTCCCTCCCTCCCTCCCTCCCTCCTTCCTTACTTCCTTCCTTTCACCCCAGAGTTCAGGGTCCATTACGAACGAGAGAGAGAGAGAGAGAGAGAGAGAGAGAGAGAGAGAGAGAGAGAGAGAGAGAGAGAGAGAGAGAGAGAGAGAGAGAGAGAGAGAGAGAGAGTAAGAAAAAAAAAGAAGAGAGAATTAAGCAGGGAGAGACGCAGTGTGTAAGGCAATAGAAGGGAAGAGTGAAACAGGGATGAAAAACACAACAAGGGGAGGAGGAGGAGGAGGAGGAGGAGGAGGAGGAGGAGGAGGAGGAGGAGGAGGAGGAGGAGGAGGCTAAAGGCACGCTCACGAAGGCTCCCAAACAGCCTGAAGAAGGGAGCTAACCAGGGAGAGTCACACTGGCTCTCACGCTATCTTGTCACGCACGCTATCCTCGCTCACTCACTCTCCCTTCCTCCCTGCCTCCCCCCCCTTCCTTCCCTCCTCTCACCTTTACTATTTTTCTCTTCCTATCCCTCTCTCTCTCTTTAGCTATTTTTGCTATATTCCTTCCTTCCTTCCTTCGTCCTTTCTTCCTTCACCGCAACTCTTACATTCACACTTCGATCTTCCTTCTCTTCCTTTCTTTCCTCCGTTATTTGTATACAATGAGAGACCACACATTGATTTCACACACACCCACACACACCCACACACACACACACACACACACACACACACACACACACACATACACACACAGGATTACCGTACAATGCGTAATGGTAAAAAGTAACAGATGTAATATGAGTGTAATTCCCAAACTGAGCATGCACTATATAATAAAAAATACTCGAGGCTTTGAATGCTCGGTGGCGTATTCTTTTGTGTTACTCTTGTTCACCTGCCAATCACTACACCTGTCCTAACGTGATCACCTCATATCAAATGGTGATGACTATTCTAATCCGCTGTAGAAAGCCAGGAAACTCAATAGTGAACAATTAAACACCACAGAGGAGTTGCTACCGCCATCTACATGTGAAAGGTGGCATTAGAATGGATAACACCGCCATCTATCAGCAAGCTAGATTGGTGAAAGCACTGCTGTCTGGTGATAGATTTCTGAACAGTTAAAAAAAATACCGCTTTCAATCGCCAAACTTTCAAACTAATTCGGTAAACTGAACTGCCATCTGGCGGCGGATTTCTGAACCATTTATAATAGTTAACTGACGAAGCACCTCGTATATAATTCTAAGCTATTAAGGAAGGTTAATAATTATTAGCTATGGTTAATTAGCGAAGCAGTTCGTGTAAAATGACAGGGCCTCGTAACGCTCAGCAGACCCACACGAAGGAAAGGATACCAGAAAGGAGTACTCACATTGGGAACTACTACTACTACTACCACTACTATTACTACTACTACTACTACTACTACTACTACTACTACTACTACTACTACTACTACTACTACTACTACTACTACTACTACTACTACTACTACTACTACTACTACTACTACTACTACTACTACTACTACTACTACTACTAAAGAGGGCTTTCTAGACGCAGTATGGAAGGTAGAAACACACTCATATTCTCCCTGTCCTCACCCATAGAGCCAGGCTTACTCTCCCACCTCCACGACACACGGCACAACAGCATAACATAAGCTGGTGGATAACGGTGCACCAGGCTTGGAAGGAACAAATTAACCACATCGGAAAAGTAAAACAATCCAATCGGTAAACTAAGACAGCTTGATCGGAAAAGTAAAAACAAGTGTATCGGTAAAGTAAATTCATTCGGAAAACTGTGACACGTCTATCGGGAAAGGAAACCCGATTTTTTTTTTCCACGCACTTCAAGAATTATATCGGTAAAATTGCAATGTGGAATTAACTTATTAACTAAAAAAGGAAATACGGTGGAAAAAGTTCGTAAAATTCCATAAAAAATAAATAAATTGGTAACAAAGAAAACAAACAGAAAAAAGGGAAAAAAAAATTAAAACAATTCTATATCGAGAAGGAACAGGAAGGAAACAAGAAAAAGGGGAAGAAAAAAGGAAAGCAAGACAAATAGAAGGAAAACTTTCATCATCAACACCACAACAATGGGACAGGATGTTACAAAGATTTACACAACATACTTAAAAAAAAAAAAAAAGACAATATGATGAGCCGTTGTTATTCATTTACATTTACGGAGTGAGGGAAAAAAAAAAAAAAAAAAACAAAGGAATGAAATAGTTATATAAGCGAAACTAACGTATTAATAATGAAATAGAAACATACAGCCAAGAATTTTTCGTTTAGATAATGACACAATGTAAATTACGAAAACAATTATTAAGACAAAAATATATATATACAATGTCAGGAGTTATATCAATATTTCAACCTTTTAGTAGTTTTACATATCCATAGTGTATTTAATTATATTTGATGTTTTTACTTTAGATTATAATTGTGTGTGTGTGTGTGTGTGTGTGTTTCAAGACTTTTGCTATAACCCCTTAACAGCTAACCCTTCACCCCCTCCCCCCTAACCTCCCCCTCCCTTTACCCCTTCCCTCACCTTTCCATTCAGGTCATCAATACCTTTAATAACACCTGTAATCCGTGACATTAATACTTCACGTCGACAGGTGCGGCATTAACAAAGCTAACTTGAATATTTTTATGGCTTAATATGTCTGGGATTACCTCTCTCTCTCTCTCTCTCTCTCTCTCTCTCTCTCTCTCTCTCTCTCTCTCTCTCTCTCTCTCTCTCTCTCTCTCTCTCTCTCATATTTTCATGTAAATATGCGGTGATGAGTAATTTAGAATGATAAAAAAAAATAATGTTTGAATTGTTATCTAATGAACAGACAATTGTACATGTAATTACAAGGTATGGAAATAATAATAATAATAATAATAATAATAATAATAATAATAATAATAATAATAATAATAATGATGATAATAATAATGATAATAATAATAGTAATGATAACAATAATCAAGGTGTGTCTAAGGCAGCCATTTCACAGTAGCTACACCGTGTTGCTTGTGTAATGAGACTTGCGGTTGACGGAATGGCATTTATGGTATGTAGATTAGACTCACTCTCTCTCTCTCTCTCTCTCTCTCTCTCTCTCTCTCTCTCTCTCTCTCTCTCTCTCTCTCTCTCTCTCTCGCCTCCGCTAATCTATTCCTTACATACATTTCTCCCTCCCTCTCATTTATTCCCTCTCTCCCCTCCCTCCATTTTCTATCCATTTTCCTTCCCCTCTCTCCCTCCCTCCCTCCCTCCTTTCCCCTCAATCTGTGTCCCATATTTCCTCTCCCTTCCCTACCTCTCTCACTCCATGTCTTCCTCTATTCCCTCTTTTACTACATGTTCCTCTTCCCTATCCTTTTTTCGGTTTCTCTCTCTCTCTCTCTCTCTCTCTCTCTCTCTCTCTCTCTCTCTCTCTCTCTCTCTCTCTCTCTCTCTCTCTCTCTCTCTCTCTCTCTCTCTCTAACGTACGTCAAGCTTTCCCCTCCCCCATTTCCTCTTCCTCCTCTCCAAAAATCTCTTGACGTTGCTACTCCTCCCTCCCCTCTCTTCCCTTCATCTTCTCTCCCTTCCACTCTAAGCTCTTCTATCCAAACAGCACTCTGGTGCTCTCTCACTCTGGTGCTCTCTCTCTCTCTGCTCTCTCTCTCTCTCTCTCTCTCTCTCTCTCTCTCTCTCTCTCTCTCTCTCTCTCTCTCTCTCTCTCTCTCTCTCTCTCTCTCTCTCTCACAAAAGAGAAAAAAAAGACAATTTTTTTTCAGGAGTGTTTATGACAGTCCTCCCATAATGACGCATCTCATATACTAAAACTTGCTCAACAAATCTTATTACAAACTGTAAGATCAACAACTTTTATTCCTATAATTTTTCACGTACCTGTGACGACAATTCATTCGCAAATCTGTGCTCATGAATTATGAACAAGATTTGGAAAAATACAAAGAAGTTAAGCTTAAAGTTAAGCTTGATGCATTTAATTTAGTGTTTTTATAGCTTTCCCAATTATCCTCATACTTTTTCGAGAAAATTTTTTTTTGTGAAAAATAAACACCAATGAGTGATTTACTGTTCATTCCAATTGAATTTCTTTATAAAAAAGAACGGTCATTTTATGTTTCTTTACTATTCTATACAATGTTTACAAACATTATATCCTTCAATTATTTTTAAAAATGTTGGCCACTAACCTAACCAAAATTCTAAGTGGGTTACCTGCTTTCCCTGTTTTCCCTCATGAAAATCAGTGTAGAGGAGTTCTCGGGCTCTTGGCTGTATATATATGTATATGTGTGTGTATATATATATATATATATATATATATATATATATATATATATATATATATATATATATATATATATATATATATATATACACACACACACACACATATATCCTGTATATAATCTATATACTGTATATACACATACTTTTTTCATATTCTATTTTTCTTCTTCTGCTGCATTATTTTATGATATTTTGTACTCTAGACTAAGAACATACCATTTATTTTGAACCCAATGGTCTGTGTGCCCTGGATTTCAATGTAACTTTATGTAATTATCTCTCTCACTTCCTTTTTGGTTGTAGAAATTAATACTAGCCAAATCTTGGACTTTTTCTTTCTTTTGCTTTGTTCCCGCTATCTCCTCTCTCTCTCCTTCCCTTTCCCTCCTCCTCTTTCTCCCCTTTCTTCCTTCCTCCCTGCCATCCTCCTTACAACCACACTTTAGTTAAAACAAGGAAGTTTCAACACATAACTTTCACCAAGCTTTCATTAAACCCTCGTGGCCAGCTGTGTGTGTGTGTGTGTGTGTGTGTGTGTGTGTGTGTGTGTGTGTGTGTGTGTGTGTGTGTGTGTGTGTGTGTGTGTGTGTGGTTCTCTCTTCCCTCCTATCCTATTTCCTTCCTCCTTCACTCCTTTCCTTCCCTCCCTCCCTCCCTCCTCTCCTACATACTTCAATATGATTTTATACCTTTCCCCTTACTCTCCCTCATCCTCCATTCCATCCTCGCTCTTATCCTCCCCCTCCCCCCCCCTCCCTCCCTCACCTTCTCCCCCCCCTGCTATAATCTCTCCCTAATCACATTGTTTCTCCATTAACGTCATACATTTTCAATCTGCCTACTTTCCCCTCGTCTTTTTTTCCCCCTGCTTATTCATTTTATCCAATTATGTATTTATTCATTTATATATTTATTATTATTATTATTATTATTATTATTATTATTATTATTATTATTATTATTATTATTATTATCATTATTATTATTAGTATTAGTATTAGTATTAGTAGTAGTAAAAGTAAAATTAGTAATACGTTTCAAGTGTCTTCATTTCTTCCCCCATTTTTTCTCTTCAATTCTTTGTTTCGAATAATTATTATTTGTATTATTAATTAATTTATCAATTTCTATATTTCTATAAATTCCATAACACTCATTACCTATCTTACATTTTCTGATACTTTACTCATATATTTGTTTGATCTTCATTCACATATTCTCACATCTATTTCATTTCCTTTGTCATTTTCTTGAATAATAAATGCAATGATTTATTGTTTCCTTTACCTGCATCTTTACCTTCACTAATTTCCATCATCTATTCAATTTTCACCTTTTATTCATATTTTTCTTCTTCAAGTTGTCACAGTAACTTTCCTGTTTTTTTTTCTTCTCCATAACTTCTTCCACCATTTCCTAGTAGTAGTAGTAGTTTCATATTCCCTCATTCCTTTTCTTTCTTAACTATTTTTTATATATATTCCATCATTCTTTTCCTTCTTATCTTTTATCTAGCGACTATCTACGTCATTATTCCCCTTTACTTCCCCGTCATCTTTATCATAACGACTAATGAATTATTTTTTGTTCCTCATTGATCTATTTACTTATCAATATATCACTTTCTTATCTTATATATTTCTTCTTTTATCCTATCTATCTTTCTTTTCTCCCATTATCAATTATTTCTTTTCACTCACGTTCTGAGGTTTTCCGGGTTCAGAGCAGAGGGTTGTGAGGTCACGGGGTCAAGAGGTCATGGTTTAAGGTCAAAATTTTATGTCCTTGAGTTGAGCCGTGGGCGGAAAACGGGTCATATCAGACTCCTATTGGCTCTCGAGCTAGCCAATCAGGATGCAGGAGGAGAGAGCAGGAGGAAATATTGCTTCTTCATTATAGAGAGAAATAAATTCATCTTTCTTTCTTTATTTTTTTATCAAATACGGTGTGTGTGTGTGTGTGTGTGTGTGTGTGTGTGTGTGTGTGTGTGTGTGTGTGTGTGTGTGTGTGTGTGTGTGTGTGTGTGTGTGTGTGTACGCGTGCGCCTGGCTTTCACAGTCAAATACACACTCTTTTCATATGATCAGCTGATGGAGTGTGCACGTAATATTTCCATTAAATATTCCCACAAAAGATAAAAGTAATCGCTGGAATTGACGAACAAGAAAAGACTTTTAGTGAAAACACACACCAGAAATATACATACCATTACCCTTTTACCTCTTACCACTGACATATTTACAACGCTCAACTGCTATCAAAGGAACATTTACCAAACGCTGTTATGAAGTATCCGATTCACCAAGAACATAACTGTGTATCAAACGCAGAGGAACAATATTACAAGCTGCTTTCTCTTTCACAGCTTCAGAAACATACACATGCACATACATAGATTAGCAGCAATACGAGAAGAAGAAGAAAACGACAGCTAACTTGCAGGGGAATGAAAAGCAGGTGATACGTACTGTACCTGACATTAACAGTCTACTCAACATGACTGGTAGTTCGGTATCACTAGCGGCTCAACGGACTGCCACATGCCGCCGCTCAGAAAAAAGATAGGAAGTCATACTCTAAAAACTGCTGCCTACATCAGGAGACCAAATCCTATTACCGAATGAAAGCTACAATAAAGCGTTTTCATAATTGTGTTTCCTTTTCTTTCATCATCATTCCTCGCACAGGTTGATACCCCCCCGGCCTCCCCCACCCCCGTATTGCTGGCTGGTGTGTGTGTGTATGACATGTGGAATCACCTGTGTAGTAATTGCCTGGTGGTTACTGTAGTTTTGAATGACCATGATCACAGTATCCTATTCAAAGGGGAGATGATAGGAGATTTGTTACGTACATGGCTGACATATTTTTTTTATAATCCTCTATCAATTTTTTTTCATTATTTTGTTTTTTGTATTTATTTATGATCCTTCCTTTAAAGTTTTGCTATAACTCAGTCCTGGGGAATTTATTGTTTGTTTGACTTATTATTAATGGAATTATTTATTGATCTCATTTACATATTTATTTCACTTTAATGTATCTGCTGATGTATTTACGAGTATTTTATATTACTGTTACTATGATTAACGTTAGAAAGTTGTGGGCTTTAGTGCATTGTTGGCCCGGACGCTGGTATTCCGTCCTAACCCACGTTGAGGCTGGTACGTGAGGAGGCAGACAGGTACGTGTATTTATAACAGCAATACAATCATGGTTAGAAGCCAATTAACCTGCCACACTCACCTCCAATGTGTCTAGCATTTTCCCTCAATCTGAAGTCCTATCAATTACCAGGTTTTGTAAGATCAGCAAATCAAAAAGACTAATAATTTAGGGAAAACGAATAAAAATGAGGAACGAGTACGGCAGATTAATAGATTTATGACCATGACTGTCCGTACCTTCCCTCTAGACCCTTAGCACACCCCTTCCCTTCCACACAGGCGGCAAGAAATCACAATTGAAGCTCTGATACACATGTAGTTAATCTCAACCCACTCAGCACCAGGGGAAAACTGGGCAAGGATATTAATTGAATGTTGGACTCTAACCTTCATCATGACTGTTTGAGTTCACATCCTTGACCTTCCCACCCCAAGGATCACAGGTCATGGTTACAGAGGTCAAAGTGTAGTGTAGTGTTCCTGAGTATTGCCGTGGGTGTGGATTTCTCTCTCCCTTTCCACATCTATGCTTTCCTCCCTCCAGTGTTGCTATTTTACTCTCTCTCTCTCTCTCTCTCTCTCTCTCTCTCTCTCTCTCTCTCTCTCTCTCTCTCTCTCTCTCTCTCTCTCTCTCTCTCTCTCTAACACAGTTCCCAGTATCTGCATTGCCATTCTCTCCTTTCCTGTCCTTCTCTTCTCTATTTTCCTTCCCTCCACATCCCCCTCCCTCTCTTCCTCCCTCAGCCTGTGTCTAGTATGTCTGCTTCCTTCCCTCAACACCCTCACCTTCCCTCTCACTTAGGAACACGGAAATAGGAGGTAACAGAAAGCCTATTAGTTTATCACGAGGTAACTTGTTTGAGAGGACGACTTCACTCCAGAGATAAGGACTAAAACGTGAGATGAGGATAGAAAAGCAAGAGGCGTTGTTTATTTATCCTCACCCATCCCTCTCTCTCACCACGAAAGTCCAGGTTGAAAAAAAAAGTAAAAGAGTATATATGGATTTTTTTTTTTTTTTACAAGAGGGAAAGGAAATATTTGCACTATACACTCTGAACTAAACGGTGAATAAATAAATCAATAAATCAAACAATAAACACATAGAGACAAAAAAAAACAAAAACAAATGAATATAAAAATGAATGAATAAGAGACAACGAGGAACAGAAGTGAGGATAAAAAACAAGAACTAACGAGGAGCCAATAACAATCACGTTTCAGGGACGAGGCGGAGGAATAACAGGGAAGGAAGGAAGGAAGGGAGGCGAGGAGCGGAACAGTGGCGCTCCTCGTGACAACCCAAGAGATACAGGCTATGGCGACGACCAGATGAAGGCAGGCATGAAAAGGCGCCTAGCAATCACGAAGCCTTTCCCTTTCTTACTCCCTTTCACTCCCCACCCTCCATCTCCCTCTCTCCTTCCCTCGTTTCTTCTTCCTGCATCCCTGACCATCCTCTCTCTCTCTCCCTCCCTCCAGCCTCCTTCCCTTCATCCCTCGTGCCTGGCCTGTCCCTCGTCTACAGCATCTCGTCGGAGCAAGGCAGGCCTCACGTGTATCAGGTCCCCAAGACGCTCCTTATCCTCGCCCTCCTCCCCAGGTCCTCCACGCAGCCTCCTCAGGTCCGCTCAGATCCCTAAGGCCCCTCAAATCCCCTCGCATCCCTCAAATCCTGCCAGGCCTCCTAAGTTCCCTCGCAGGCGCCCAGAGTTCATTCCATGTTACTCTACGTTATTCCAGGCGGAGAGTGAGGAGGGAGGGCAGGAAGGGAGGTGGGAATGAGGGATGAGGGAAGGGAGGAAGGAGGAGGAGTTAAGGAGGCAAGGTAAGGGGAGGATATATAAAGGGTGACTTCTCTACTAAGGTCACCCTACATTAATAAATTCACCAGCGTTCCAACAGTATTTCCAAAAGCATGAAGTGAAGCGATCTACAGCCGCATCAAGTATGTCTTTATGTGCTAAGAGATGTCACACGTTATTTCAAGAGGTTTTAAAGCGACTTGGGAAGGTTCTCTCACATTAGTATATCCTCGCCCATCCACAGCCTCACGTTCTCTACCCAACCACCTCTTACCAAACGTGATGTGAGGTCCTTCTTTGGGATTTCAAGTGCCTCAAGATGTTTTAAAGAGTTCTGAGTACGTTTCCACATGCACTGAAGCAACGCCGAAGTTCTCTTACATTAATATAATCTCCCAGGTATCCCAAGGTGCTTTTAAGGTGTTTTCGACCCACAGGACGAGTCTTCAGCTGCTTCAAGACTTCACACGTGCTCCTCCATCGATTACACGGCAACTTATACATTCCGCTCCATTGGAAAATCCCCTCAGGTGCCTTCAGGTTACTCCAGAGAAAAATTAGGTGCTCCGAGGCGATTCCAGGTGGATAGAGGCTATTCCAGAAAGGTTGCACATCATTCCTGGTTCCTGGAAGGCCATTTAGGACACTTCGAACTCATTTCAAACTCCCTGTGTCGTTGGAAGAGCCTCCCACTTACCCTCGCCTCGCCCTGTACCTCCAACGGTGCGATAAGACGCCCACACTCACGCCTCAGTGTTATCAGTAAAGGCGGGGTGACGGGGGTGAAGGAAGGGGTGCAAGGTAAGGAGATGAAGGTGAGGGTAGAAGGGATAGATGTTATAGTGAAGAAGGAAGGGATGTGAGGGTGTGAAGGTAAGGGAGGAGGTGGTAGGATAGTGACGCAAGGGAAAAGGGAGGGAAGTAAAAAAGAAAGGAATGGAGAAAGCGATAAGAGGAATAAAACGAAAGGGAAAATAGATTAAGAGATTGAGAAAGAGAGCAAGAGATAGAGAGAGAGCAGGAGAATGGGATCAGGTAACTGTCCCTGTGTCCCCTCCTTACCCTCACCTTGCACTGAGCCCTAATGTATGAGGACGGCGGGGCTTTCAAACACCTCATAATTATTCGGAGGGAGAGCGTGAGAGGCGGGTTTGTGGCGGGTTTCTGAGGCGATTTCGGTGCGTGTGTAGCTCTTGAAGGCGTCCACAGAAAGGCTTTGTTGTTGTGTGTTACCTACTCTGCCTTGCTTTGCTTTACTTTACTTTACACACACACACACACACACTCTCTCACTCTCTCTCTCTCTCTCTCTCTCTCTCTCTCTCTCTCTCTCTCTCTCTCTCTCTCTCTCTCTCTCTCTCTCTCTCTCTCTCTCTCTCTCTCTCTCTCTAAAGTATGTATCTCCTGAATTGTTTTAAGCTTGTGATGTTAATGGTGCTGCTAATAATGATTGAAAAAAATAAATAAACAAAATAAATAGATAAATAAATAAATGAAAGTGTCACAATCGGCTCCACTCTAACAGCAGGGAGTCCAGTGGTCACCTTCCATCACCATCAAAAGGGCAATGTTCACCGTGAGAGTAAAACAGTGAGCGATACTTATTCACATGATGCAAGAGAGAGAGAGAGAGAGAGAGAGAGAGAGAGAGAGAGAGAGAGAGAGAGAGAGAGAGAGAGAGAGAGAGAGAGAGAGAGAGAGAGAGAGAGAGCACAGTACTTCCTGAACACAACAGTAAAAGGAATGATACAAAATTAATTATATATACATAACACTGAGCTAAATAAAAAAAAGAAATATCAGGTAACAGGTTTTATATGTATATGTGACTTTGTAATTTCTACCTGGGATATAAAAAAAATAAAAATAAATTAAAAAAAAGTAAAGGTATTCGTATACTAATAAAATACAGGTATCCTTCCCTGGTGCAAATAATAGAGTATGAATGAAATTAATTACAGCAAAAGTTACACAAGTTGGGATATTTTCCCCCGTTGAAAATTAAATAAAAGTGATAATTTTCCTTTGCCAAGAGATGTAGGAAAGAATGTGTGTGTTTCCGGAATACAATGGTGAAACGAAATAATCACATCATAAAGAATAAGAGAAATTTCCCCGAGTATCAAATATAAAAATAAAAATGGAAAGTATGAAAATATTATTAATTATATTCCAATTATCTTATCTTCGTACTGAATAACAAAAGCTTGCCTGTCCTCTGCCATCCTAAGCGGAATTTTGTGTTAAGAATAATGGCAATGCTGTGCTGATTTTAATTTATTTATTTTAATTTTATTTACTTATTTATTATTATTATTTTTTTAGGATACTACTTAGTCTGCTTTCCGGGACGAGGAGACGACGAGAAAAAGAAAAAACTGTGACAATCAGAAGCTGGATAATGACGATGACGATGATAATGACTACGATAACGAGGACTAAGATGCCTTAACATTAATAATCATGCCACAGAAGATGAAAGCGGAAAGTAATCACCCAGGACTCCTTACCCTACATAAGACAATCCTTGAGAGATACAAGTCCAACAGGAGAACAATAACAATTACAATTTCCACAGTAGGTAAGGCTGCATAGAGTGGGTGGGTGTGTTTGTTTGTTATCTGGTGAGTAGGAGAGAGAAGGGCAAGACAGGCCGGGATGTAGGTAAAGGGTTAATTAATTTCGCCAGTGACTGCACTAATATGTTTCTAGGAGGTGCCATCCCTGCCTTGTATATTCGTGGGTGTGAGTGTGATGAAAATTAATGCTACAGCTAATGCAAGGAGTACGTGTGTAAGGAAGGCAGGCAAGGAAGGATTATTTAAGTCAGACCAAATTAACTTACTTTGGGGGGTAATGTTTTCGTAACTGTCGTGTGGTAAGAATTGTTGTTTTTGTTGTTGTTGTTGTTGTTGTTAGTGGTAGTGGTGGTGGTGGTGTTTATTACTATTATTATTGTTATTAGTAGTTGTAGTAGTAGTAGTAGTAGTAGTAGTAGTAGTAGTAGTAGTAGTAGTAGTAGTAGTAGTAGTAGTAGAGTAACC
>JAPQNM010000043.1:7285553-7295553 GCA_029783475.1 Metacarcinus magister | reverse complement strand
GAGTAAAGTGTGTTAGAAGTAATTCCTCTTCCTCTTGTTATTCTTTGAAGTCGTCGTGACCTTCCCCCCCTCCTCCTCCTCCTCCTCCTCCTCCTCCTCCTCCTCCTCCTCCTCCTCCTCCTCCTCCTCCTCTCCTTCCTTCTTCCCTGACACGCACTGCCCTTCGTTTCTTTCCAACAAACCTGCCAAGAACACAGTCCTCCTCCTCCTCCTCCTCCTCCTCCTCTTCTTCCACCATACTCCCTCCTCCTCTTCTACCTGTCGCTCTCCAAAATTCGCTCCACGCCCTGTTAAGAAGTCCTTCAGAGGCTGTCAGCGGCCCCTTGCCCAAGACCTTCAAGAATCTGTCGCCACGTGTTTACTAGGGACCCTTGGGACTCGTCACTTCCCCTTCACCACCACCACCACCACCACTACTACTACTTCCAACATAAATACTACTACTACTACTACAATCAACATTCACACTTATTTTTACTACTGTTATTCCCTCTACCACTGTCACTTCTAGTACTATTATCATCCCTTATCCATCAACACCATTTATAAGCATTCTGTTTACCATTAACGCCATCACAACCATCACCAACACCACTACCAACATCAACAACCATAATTACCAATATCATAGTTACTACCACAATTATCACCAGTATCATTATAACCACCATCATCACTACCAACATCACCCTTACTACCACCACCACCACTACCACTACCACTAACACTACCACTACTATCACCATTAACCACAACTCCCACACAACTACACGCCTACAACTACCTACAACTCCACCAAGAAGATTAATTAATACATTCCTAACCACCACCACCACCACCACCACACAACACCAACAGTTACAACGGACCAAGGAACTCAGGTATTCATCACATTACCTGAATACCGAGTAAATATTAGACTTTTAACGGGAGATGAGAGATGGAGCCGAGGAGGAGGAGGAGGAGGAGGAGGAGGAGGAGGAGGAAAGAAGGACGATGCCAGAGGGTTGAGGAGGAAAGGGAATGATGAGAAGTGGAAAGAGGAGGAGGAGGAGGAGGAGGAGGAGGAGGAGGAGGAGGAGGAGGAGGAGGAGCGTAGAGGGAGGAGGGCGCGATGGATGAGGGAAGATTAATGGGAGAATGGAAGGAGGAGTACAAATAATGGACGGCTGAAAAGAACACTAATAACCGACGAGACGAATGGAGGAGGAGGAGGAGGAGGAGGAGGAGGAGGAGGAGGAGGAGGAGGAGGAGGAGGAGGAGGAGGAGGAGAATGAGGAAGAGGAGAAATGAAAAGAATGAAACCAAATTATGGTAGAGGAACTTAATAACGTTAGGAGGCTGTATGGGAGAGAGAGAGAGAGAGAGAGAGAGAGAGAGAGAGAGAGAGAGAGAGAGAGAGAGAGAGAGAGAGAGAGAGAGAGAGAGAGAGAGAGAGAGAGAGAGAGAGAGAGAGAGAACATCAGGTGGGAAAAATTGGAGAAAAATACGTGAGTAAAAGCATGTGCCTCCTCATCCTCTTCCTCTTCCTCCTCCTCTTTTTTTCTTCTTTACTCAGCAGGAGGGAGAGAGGGAGAGGAGGGGAGGGTGGGGAGGATTCCTTTCACTTTTTTGTCCTTTCCTCATACTAGTTGCGAGGATCCGCAGAACAGTGAACATTATTAAAGCAGACAAGCTCGTTATATGGACGGAGGGAGGAAAAGAGATGAGAGGAAGGAGAGAGAGAGCGAGCGAGAGAGAGCGAGAGAGAGAGAGAGAGAGAAAGAAAAAAAGATAAAGCGAGGAGGAATTAATATAGAGAATAGAGGAAGGAGAAAAGTATGAAGGGCCGGAAGGAGGGAGATAGGAATAGAAGGAAGGAAGGAAGGAAGGAAGAAAGGATGGAAGGATGGAAGGAATGTAGGAAGGAAGGAAGGAAGGAAGGAAGGAAGGAAGGAAGGAAGGAAGGAAGGAAGGAAGGAAGGAAGGAAGGAAGGAAGGAAGGAAGGAACGAAGGAAGGAGAGAGAGAAGAAAAAAGTTAACACAGAAGATACAATTGAGGAGAGAGAAAGAATGAAGGAGAAATGTAAAATAGGAGAAAGGGAGGAAGGAAGGAAAATAGAAAAAAATTTAAAGAATGGATATGCAAAGAGAGAGAGAGAGAGAGAGAGAGAGAGAGAGAGAGAGAGAGAGAGAGAGAGAGAGAGAGAGAGAGAGAGAGAGAGAGAGAGAGAGAGAGAGAGAGAGTATGTGGGAAGGACAAAAGGAAAAAGGGTGAGGGAAAACGATGAGAAAAAAAATAAGAGGAAAGAAATCAAGTCAAAGGGAGAGATGGAGGAAAGGAGAAGAAAATGGAGAGAACCTACATAGAGGAAAGTAGGGATTGAAGGAGAGAGGGAAAAAAAAAGAATGAAGAGAAGGAAGATAGAAGTGAAATGGTAAAAAAAAACAGGTAATACAAAAAAACAGTAGAAGAAAAAACGTAAAGAAAGGGAGATAAACAAGGAAGGAGGAAGGAAAGGAAGGAAATAAAGTGAAAAAATAAAAGAGGAAGCAAAAGAGGAAAGGAAGAAGTAAAAAGGGAGTACAAAGGAAGAACAGACAGCAACAAAAGGAATACAAAGTTGAAGGCTCCTCCCCACCCACCCCATACTCCAGGAAGCAGAGGGAAAATATATTCAAACTAGGAAGTAGTGAGGAATTAAGAAAGAGAAGGATAGAGAAGTGAGGAGGCAAAGGGAGAAAAGGTTAATAAAAATAGAAGACAGGAAGGAAGCGAAAGAGGGACACAGAGGAGAGAAGATAGAAAGAAAATATTATAAAAGAAAACAAGTAGAGAATAAAGGATGAAGGGATAGAGGGAGTAAAAAAAATTGAGTTAAAAGAGATGATAAAAATAAAAATGAAGTAGAGAGGAAAGGAAGGCGGGAGATAGATAGAAGAGGAGAGGAAAGTGAGGGGAAGGGAGGGGAGTAAAGGGGAGGGAAGAGGCAAGGCAGTAAAGATATGTCACTATGATGTCCCTTCATTATGGAAAATCAATTTTTACATATAAACTAGAATCAGGTTACACAGTTTCCCTTTAGTACCACGCCACACCTACCACATCTTCCACCACCACCACCACACCCTCTCAGTCACACCCTAACGCACCTTCCCTTCGCTAAGCCGCCACACCCTCGCTCCAGCCCACGCCCACCCCACGCCCGTCCCAAGGGAGGTGATTAATAGTGTGTGTGTGTGTGTGTAGCAGTACAAACCTGTGTGTTAATCCTCTTCATCTGTCTCGTCCTCCCTTGCGGCGCCTCGACGCTGTCATACTGATCTACTGCTTACTGTATCAACACTGACACCTGCTACTGCTTACACTGTCTCTATCACCTCTGTTACTACCTCTTCTACTACTACTACTCCTGCTATTAATACTACTACTTCAATTTACTATCACATTAATATCGCTTTTATAGATCAAAAACAAAATATCAAGACGAACACATATGGTAATAATAATAATAATGATAATAATAGTAGTAATAATAATAATAATAATAATAACGTGGCAGTATTAGTAGGAAAATAACAACAAGAACAATAAGAACAAACAAATACAAATAAATAAACAAAATAATCACACGGCGATTCCTATCATGAATTTTTAACTCATTCTGGACTTGAAAAATTATTTGTTCACTGCAATGACACACACACACACACATGCACACATGCACACACACACACACACACACACACACACACACACACACACACACACACACACACACACACACACAGCGACCCGGGATCTTTCTCTGATAACCAATAATAATAAAACATAAATAAATAAATAAATTAAACAAAATACATTGTTTCGTATTTTATCATTCTCATTAGCGGAGTTTTAATAATACCTGGACACAGATAGCTAATTCTGGTCCAAAAAAGAAAATTCACATACATACCCCTATTTTCCCCTATAGTCAGCTGTGCATGAAGCGATAAACTGATGTGATAAAATTATATTATATTAAAAAGTCGTATCTCGTGGAGTGACAAGTGTGATATTTTACTCTTTAACTCATACTGATTTTACATTTCTAATCATTTATTCTTCTCTCTTATCTGTATCAGTAGTGCAAAGAGGGACGGGAGAGACAGGAAGGTGGAGGAGGAGGAGGAGGAGGAGGAGGAGGCAGAACGAAACGGAACGGGGCGGAACAGAACGGAACGGGGTGAAGCGAAGCAGGACGGAATGGGGCGGTGAAACAGAGCAAGGGGTACATTCACGCCTTGCCAGTTGACTGCTATCCCTGTATACAGTGTTCCTGGTTATACATGAAGTGAGTTGATAGCAGAAGTAGGAATATGTATTAAAATTAAGGCAGGGAAAGGCCGGGAGAGGACGCAGATTAACAGGAGTAAATGTAAATGTATGTGCATGTGTGTGTGTAATTGGTTTTTTTTTTATGAGAAAAAATAAAAAGGCAGATAAACGTACACAGACAAATTGGAAAAAAATATATTTCCCTCTCACCCAAACACACGAACACACATACACACATACACACACACACACACACACACACCAAAAAGTAAAGAGACGCTGCCGTGGGAATGAGGTGAGTGAGCCTAGAGGGAAATGCACTCCCGCACTCCTTCACGATTAAATGACGAATGTTTAAAATGTTGTGGACATATATATTATTTTTGTTACGAAAGGACGATCTAAAATGTTTATCCTCAACTATTCCTTTTAGTCTCAGAGTCCTCATTCATTCTTGATGGTGTGTGTGTGTGTGTGTGTGTGTGTGTGTGTGTGTGTGTGTGTGTGTGTGTGTGTGTGTGTGTGTGTGTGTGTGTGTGTGTGTGTCTTTATTTTTTTGTACCTTCCAACTCAAACGCGCAATAATCTGCACACATTACTAGCGCGCCAGAAAGCTGACTTCAATCCGGCCTCGCTCTTTCGAATCCCTTGCATGCCACACACACACACACACACACACACACACACACACACACACACACACACACACACACACACACACACACATACGTTCAAGCCGGCCATGCAAAAAGTATATATAAATGAACCCACAGTATTATTCCACCAGATTTCACTTCATTACACAACAAAAAAAACACATCAACTATCTAAATGTACATTGGATTCTGCATCTCTCTCTCTCTCTCTCTCTCTCTCTCTCTCTCTCTCTCTCTCTCTCTCTCTCTCTCTCTCTCTCTCTCTCTCTCTCTCTCTCTCTCTCTCTCTCTACGCAGTCCTTAAATCCTCTTAAATGCTTCCCAAATGACCCACTCCAACTAACCCTCTATCCTCCCTCCCCCCCTTTACCAAGCCATCCAAAGCCAGCATCCCCTTCCGAAGCAGCTCATCTCCACCACCACATCTCCACCAAACCTTTATCTCCACCCATCACCATAAACTCACCTCCTCCACAACACACACACACTTCCCAAACTTCAATTCCCTCAACATAAACCATTCTACGATGAGCTTCACCTCCCACGTACGCACACACACACACACCACACACACATCCTCCCCCTCCTAGTACCGACCGGCAACGCACTGGCTCGCACACCTCTGACCCTTCAAGTTAAAAGACCGTCGCTTGCTACCTTGCTGGCTCATAAACCTTTTGTGTTCTTGGGCCGTGGCGAGGGAATTACTCTGTAAGGAATGCGAGGCCTGAGAATCGAAATAGCGCAGCCCAGCATTCAATTAAGGCCCAAAGCTGCCCTTCCTGTACTTACTTGCTATTTCTTTCCGTGCCTTAAAGAGAGAAAGAGAAAGAGAGAGAGAGAGAGAGAGAGAGAGAGAGAGAGAGAGAGAGAGAGAGAGAGAGAGAGAGAGAGAGAGAGAGAGAGAGAGAGAGAGAGAGAGTAATTGTTCTGGTGTTGAGAGGTGGCTGACTGGCAGGATGAAAGGGGGTGTAGATAGATAAATGGAGAGTTAAGTGAATTTCACCCAGCCTAACATCCAACACAAGCCTGCCTCACTGCCTGCCTCACTCACTCCCTGCCTGCCTGCCTGCCTACTTCCCTGTCTGTTCACACACCCTTCGACACATGTAAGTGATAGACAAACGTACCCTCATTTTCGCAAACCTAACCTTTCCTACTGTTAAATTTCTTCTACTACTACTACTACTACTACTACTACTACTGTCAACCTAAGCGGACGGTCACTATGTAATTAAGCCAACTCACCCCACCTGTCCTCTCATACCTCCGTCCACCTGCCAATTAGCCAAATCACTTCCCTTGCATCCAGCCCGCAGGCGCGCTACCTAATGGTCCGCTAACTAGGAGAATCACCTCTTACCAAACACGCAATTAACCCTTACACTCATATTCACAGACACACCCACCCACACACACACACACACACACACACACACACACACACACACAGACACACGCACGTACATATGGTATAGACGGAACTACGAATAGCAATTTTAACATTCTAGGCAAGTAATTAACTAACTTACTATATACTTGCTCGCAAACCGTGACTGACACTTTCATCATACGATTTTCCAGTTGGTAACGGTGAGAGAGATGGAGAGAAGGGAGGGGAAAGGGGGGGAGGGGAGAGGGAGGTAAGAAAATGAAGGAAGAAGTGTGGAGTTGAGGTACGAACGAACGAGAGAGAGAGAGAGAGAGAGAGAGAGAGAGAGAGAGAGAGAGAGAGAGAGAGAGAGAGAGAGAGAGAGAGAGAGAGAGAGAGAGAGAGAGAGTGAGTATTTCCCTCTTTCTGTACAAACTGCTTATTCACCCAGTAATAAGGAAGTGGGCCCAACGAGGCTAGTCTGGACCCAAAGTGGCTTTATGTACAAGTTCTCGAGTCTGTGGCGGAAGCTGTTTGATGCGAGACTTGAGGCGGTCTGACTGGCAGGGTGATGTGGTGGTGGTGGTGGTGGTGGTGGTGGTGGTGGTGGTGGTGGTGGTGGTGGTGGTGGTGGTGGTGGTGGTGGTGGTAGTGAGTTAAGGATGTGGTGAGTGATTACTACTACTACTACTACCACTACTACTACTACTACTACTACTATTACTATTACTACTACTACTACTACTATTACTACTATTATTACTACTACTACTACTACTACTACTACTAATGGTGCTGGTGGGGTCATGTAATTAGTAGGGACGAAACACCAATTAATCGTATGGGGACGTTCACCCCTCCACTCTGCCCCCAAACAAGCAGGATTACCCCCACCCCCCCTTTAGCCTTCTCTCCACGACAATACCGCACTGCCGCCCTATCACTCCTCTTCCTCCTCTTTCTACAACAGTAAAAACCCAGTAACCTTCTACATCTTCACCACCACCTCCACTACAACAATACCACCACCACCACTACCTCCACCATCACCACTACAGTACCACCACCAGCGCCACCGTCCCCCCCATACCCCATGGCTGCGGGAATCAGACCTCTCCAGCCACCCACCGCAAGGATCAATACCCGAGCCCCGAGTCCTGCCTCTGCCACACTACCACAGCCCTCCCATAGCCTGGCACCAATGTGGCACCCCTTCCTTGGACCTTGTGGCGTCTCTCTCTTTCTCTCTCTCTCTCTCTCTCTCTCTCTCTCTCTCTCTCTCTCTCTCTCTCTCTCTCTCTCTCTCTCTCTCTCTCTCTCTCTCTCTCTCTCTCTCTCTCTCTCTCTCTCTCTCTCTCCCCTTTCATCACACTCCTAGTTTGTATGTTATCCTGGCTATCTCACTTCTTCCTTCTCTTTATCTTCTCTCCATCTTTCCTTTACACCTATTCCTCCTCCTCCTCCTTCTCCTTCCTTTTCTTTCTTTTTTTGTCACACTCATCTATGACATCCTCCCTTTCTCCCTTCGTCCCTTTATTTTCCTCCCCATTTTTTTTCTTCTCTTGTTCGGATGTGCTCCTGACACTCTCCTTCCGTCTCTCTCCATCTCTCTCTCTCTCTCTATCTTTTTTCCTCTCTACTTCCCTGACACAACCTCCTTTCCTCCACATCCTGGGCTGACATTTTTCCTCCTTCTTCAGGTCACCTCTCTGATCCTTTTCCTCCTTCCTTCCTTCCTTCCTTCCCTTGCACACATCGCTGAGGGCATCACCTTTCCTTCTCATCTTCCTCACATCCCTCCTCCTTTGCTAAACATTACTGGCCGCCTCCTCCACCTCCGCCTCCACCTCCTCCTCCTCCTCCTCCTACCCCCCCTCCTCCTCCTCCTTCTGCAGCACACAGCCCTCCGGAGTCCCGTTTCTGTCTGCCTGTATGTTGGGGTCAAAACCTTATGGCACATGCTAATAGATTCTAACCTCGTGCACGGCCACCCAACATACGTGTTTTGTGGTGGTCCTCCTCTCCTCCTCTTCCTCCTCCTCTTCCTCTTCCTCTTCCTCTACCTCTTCCTCTTCCTCTTCCTCCTCCTCCTCTACCTCCTCCTCGTATCTCTTTTGAGTATTATGGGAGGACGCGAAGAGGTTAGAAGGTTAACTTGGGAGGATTAGGAGACTAGGATATGAGAACGAGGACGTGGAAAAAGTAAAGGATGAAAACTAGAATGGGAAGCACTAATGAAGGGATTTTTTTTATTTATTTATTTGTTTGTTTCGCCTAAGGACTACTGTGCTCTCTCTCTCTCTCTCTCTCTCTCTCTCTCTCTCTCTCTCTCTCTCTCTCTCTCTCTCTCTCTCTCTCTCTCTCTCTCTCTCTCAAACCTCCTCCAGCTCCCTTATGCGTGATAAGTAACGCAATCACAGACTAAAAGTATCCTCCTCCTCCTCCTCCTCCTCCTCCTCCTCCTTCTCTTCCATTCCAAACTTTTTCCCGGGAGAGACCCAAGGGAGGAGAAGGTACGTGAGAAGGAGAGAGGAAGAGGATGTGAAGTAGGAAGGAAAAAGGAAAATGATTGTGGGTGAAAAGAAAAGAAAGACAAATAAAAAGAACGCGAACATTATATTTGCTTTTCCTTCTCTCTCTCTCTCTCTCTCTCTCTCTCTCTCTCTCTCTCTCTCTCTCTCTCTCTCTCTCTCTCTCTCTCTCTCTCTCTCTCTCTCTCTCTCTCTCTCTCTCTCTGTTTTACCTTTGACCATTAGAGCTTTTAGACACAGTAAAAGTAATATACATTTCTTCACTAAGTTCACTGTCCTCTCTGTCTCTGTCTGTCTCTCTCTCTCTCTCTCTCTCTCTCTCTCTCTCTCTCTCTCTCTCTCTCTCTCTCTCTCTCTCTCTCTCTCTCTCTCTCTCTCTCTTTAAGAAAGGCGATAGAAATGTACCCGGAATTACAGGACCATTAACTTGACATTCGTAGTCGGCAAAATTCTGGAAAGCACATTAAGAGTAAAAATTATTAGCTACCTATTGCGTAGTTCACTGATCAGGAACACAAAAGACATTTGATACAGATTCTCATAATAGATTAATGTTTGAAGTGAGGCAGCTTGGGACCGCAGATTATGTTGACACTTCTATATATCAGCTTAGTCAAACCCCACTTGAAATATGCTAAGTAATTTCCGTCGCCTCATCATGCACAGAACATAACAAAATTAGAACCCGTCCAGGCTAGGGAAACGAATAACATACCTTCCTTTTGTAATAAATCTGATGTGGAAAGGTCAGCACGACTAAACAGCTCTCTCGAGAATCATCTTTTCCGAGGCAAACTTGTAGAATATATTAAAATACTCAAAAGGATTTACTATTATTGACGCAAATAAACAGTTTTAAATGGATAACTCAACATGAACGATGAGTAGCGCAGCATAATTTAGGTGTAGAGTGTAGACAGACAGAACTTCACTACACTAGATTCTACTTTAACCAATGACGTCAGTTGAGAGGAATAAACGTCCATCTTTTGTTGTGTGTGTACCAAAAAAACATGACTTTCATCTCCCACAAGGTTTTGATAAGGTTTCATGACCCAGCCTCCTGATAGCTGTTTGG
This sequence comes from Metacarcinus magister, assembly GCA_029783475.1. Classification (NCBI taxonomy): domain Eukaryota; kingdom Metazoa; phylum Arthropoda; class Malacostraca; order Decapoda; family Cancridae; genus Metacarcinus; species Metacarcinus magister. The sequence continues at coordinate 7,285,615 of JAPQNM010000043.1, read as the reverse complement.
CTGCACTGCTTCTCACTGTTTACTTCTGATTGCGTTTGCTTTTGAGAACGTTTACGCGAGGT
>JAPQNM010000043.1:7265553-7280553 GCA_029783475.1 Metacarcinus magister | reverse complement strand
TCTAATAGCTTTCGAGAAAATGAGGAGGAAAGTCATGTTTTTAAATAAATATTAAGTTTAATTTTACTGCGTAATTGTTAGTCATAGAACAAATATTCATAATGACAGTTGTACAGTTTAATTAGGTGTATCAGATGCTGCAATGATATTTCCAATATCTCTAATAGCTTTCGAGAAAATGAGGAGGAAATTCATGTTTTTATATAAATATTAAGTTTCATTTTACTGCATAATTATTAGTCATAGAAAAAATATTCATAATATCAGTTGTACAGTTTAATTAGGTGTATCAGCTGCTGCAATGATATTTCCAATATCTCTAATAGCTTTCGAGAAAATGAGGAGGAAAGTCATGTTTTTAAATAAATATTAAGTTTCATTTTACTGCGTAATTATTAGTCATAGAAAAAATATTCATAATATCAGTTGTACAGTTTAATTAGGTCTATCAGATGCTGCAATTATATTTCCAATATCTTTAATAGCTTTCGAGAAAATGACGAGGAAAGTCATGTTTTTATATAACAATACGGTTTTATTTTACTGCGTAATTATTAGTCATAGAAAAAATATTCATAATATCAGTTGTACAGTTGAATTAGGTGTATCAGATGATGCAATGATATTTCCAATATCTCTAATAGCTTTCGAGAAAACGAGGAAGAAAGTAATTTAAAAAAAAGTAAAATTCAGTATTTATTAGTACTAGTGAAAATATTCATTATGACAGTAGTAGATTTTAATTAGGTCTATCAGATGCTGCAATGATAATTCCAATATCTCTAATAGCTTTCGAGAAAATGAGGAGGAATGTCATGTTTTTATATAAATATATAGTTTCATTTTACTGCGTAATTATTAGTCATGGAACAAATATTCATAATGCCAGTTTTACAGTTTAATTAGGTATATCAGATGCTGCAGTGATATTTCCAATATCTCTAATAGCTTTCGAGAAAATGAGGAGGAAAATCATGTTTTTATATAAATTTTAAGTTTCATTTTACTGCGTAATTATTAGTCATAGAACAAATATTCATAATGAGAGTTGTACAGTTTAATTAGGTGTATCAGATGCTGCAATGATATTTCCAATATCTCTAATAGCTTTCGAGAAAATGAGGAGGAAAGTTATGTTTTTATATAAAAATTAAGTTTCATTTTACTGCGTAATTATTAGTCATAGAACAAATATTCATAAGGACAGTTGTACAGTTTAATTAGGTGTATCAGATGCTGCAATGATATTTCCAATATCTCTAATAGCTTTCGAGAAAATGAGGAGGAAAGTCATGTTTATATATAAATATTAAGATTCATTTTACTGCGTAATTATTAGCCATAGAACAAATATTCATAATATCAGTTGTACAGTTTAATTAGGTGTATCAGATGCTGCAATGATATTTCCAATATCTCTAATAGCTTTCGAGAAAATTAGGAGGAAAGTCATGTTTTTAAATAAATATTAAGTTTAATTTTACTGCGTAATTATTAGTCATAGAACAAATATTCATAATATCAGTTTTATAGTTTAATTAGGTGTATCAGATGCTGCAATGATATTTCCAATATCTCTAATAGCTTTCGGGAAAATGAGGAGGAAAGTCATGTTTATATATAAATATTAAGTTTCATTTTACTGCGTAATTATTAGTCATAGAACAAATATTTATAATGACAGTTTTACAGTTTAATTAGGTGTATCACATGCTGCAATGATATTTCCAATATCTCTAATAGCTTTCGGGAAAATAGGAGAAAAGTCATGTTTTTATATAAATATTAAGTTTCATTTTACTGCGTAATTATTAGTCATAAAACAAATATTCATAATTACAGTTGTACAGTTTAATTACGTGTATCAGACGCTGCAATGATATTTCCAATATTTTTAATAGCTTTCGGGAAAATGAGGAGGAAAGTCATGTTTTTATATAAATATTAAGTTTCATTTTACTACGTAATTAATAGTCATTGAACAAATATTTATAATTTCAGTTTTACAGTTTAATTAGGTCTATCAGATGCTGCAATGATATTTAAAATACCTCTAATAGCTTTCGAGAAAATGAGGAGGAAATTCATGTTTATATATAAATATTAAGTTTCATTTAACTGCGTAATTATTAGTCATAGAACAAATATTAATAATGACAGTTGTACAGTTTAATTAGGTGTATCAGATGCTGCAATGATATTTCAAATATCTGTAATAGCTTTCGAGGAAATGAGGAGAAAAGTTGTTTATATAAAAATATTAAGTTTCCTTTTTCTGAGTAATTATTAGTCATAGAACAAATATTCGTAATGAGCGTTGTACAGTTGAATTAGGTGTATCAGATGCTGTAATGATATTTCGAATATCTCTAATAGCTTTCGGGAAAAAGAGGAGGAAAGTCATGTTTTTAAATATATATTAAGTTTCATTTTACTGCGTAATTATTAGTCATAGAAAAAGTATTCATAATATCAGTTGTACAGTTTAATTAGGTGTATCAGCTGCTGCAATGATATTTCCAATATCTCTAATAGCTTTCGAGAAAATGAGGAGGAAAGTCATGTTTTTAAATAAATATTAAGTTTCATTTTACTGCGTAATTATTAGTCATAGAACAAATATTCATATTATCAGTTGTACAGTTTAATTAGGTCTATCAGATGCTGCAATTATATTTCCAATATCTCTAATAGCTTTCAAGAAAATGAGGAGGAAAGTCATGTTTTTATATAAAAATACGGTTTTATTTTACTGCGTAATTATTAGTCATAGAACAAATATTCATAATATCAGTTGTACAGTTGAATTAGGTGTATCAGATGATGCAATGATATTTCCAATATCTCTAATAGCTTTCGAGAAAACGAGGAAAAAAGTAATTTAAAAAAAAGTAAAATTCAGTATTTATTAGTACTAGTGAAAATATTCATAATGACAGTAGTAGATTTTAATTAGGTATATCAGATGCTGCAATAATATTTCAAATATCTCTAATAGCTTTCGAGAAAATGAGGAGGAAAGTCATGTTTTTATATAAAAATTAAGTTTCATTTTACTGCGTAATTATTAGTCATAGAACCAATATTCATAATGAGAGTTGTACAGTTTAATTAGATGTATCAGATGCTGCAATGATATTTCCAATATCTCTAATAGCTTTCGAGAAAATGAGGAGGAAAGTCATGTTTTTATATAAAAATTAAGTTTCATTTTACTGCGTAATTATTAGTCATAGAACAAATATTCATAATGACAGTTGTACAGTTTAATTAGGTGTATCAGATGCTGCAATGATATTTCCAATATCTCTAATAGCTTTCGAGAAAATGAGGAGGAAAGTTATGTTTTTATATAAAAATTAAGTTTCATTTTACTGCGTAATTATTAGTCATAGAACAAATATTCATAAGGACAGTTGTACAGTTTAATTAGGTGTATCAGATGCTGCAATGATATTTCCAATATCTCTAATAGCTTTCGAGAAAATGAGGAGGAAAGTCATGTTTTTATATAAATATTAAGATTCATTTTACTGCGTAATTATTAGCAATAGAACAAATATTCATAATATCAGTTGTACAGTTTAATTAGCTGTATCAGATGCTGCAATGATATTTCCAATATCTCTAATAGCTTTCGAGAAAATTAGGAGGAAAGTCATGTTTTTAAATAAATATTAAGTTTAATTTTACTGCGTAATTATTAGTCATAGAACAAATATTCATAATATCAGTTTTATAGTTTAATCAGGTGTATCAGATGCTGCAATGATATTTCCAATATCACTAATAGCTTTCGGGAAAATGAGGAGGAAAGTCATGTTTATATATAAATATTAAGTTTCATTTTACTGCGTAATTATTAGTCATAGAACAAATATTCATAATGATAGTTTTACAGTTTAATTAGGTGTATCAGATGCTGCAATGATATTTCCAATATCTCTAATAGCTTTCGGGAAAATAGGAGGAAAGTCATGTTTTTATATAAATATTAAGTTTCATTTTACTGCGTAATTATTAGTCATAAAATAAATATTCATAATTACAGTTGTACAGTTTAATTAGGTGTATCAGATGCTGCAATGATATTTCAAATATTTTTAATAGCTTTCGGGAAAATGAGGAGGAAAGTCATGTTTTTATATAAATATTAAGTTTCATTTTACTGCGTAATTAATAGTCATAGAACAAATATTCATAATTTCAGTTTTACAGTTTAATTAGGTCTATCAGATGCTGCAATGATATTTCTAATATCTTTAATAGCTTTCGAGAAAATGAGGAGGAAATTCATGTTTATATATAAATATTAAGTTTCATTTAACTGCGTAATTATTAGTCATAGAACAAATATTAATAATGACAGTTGTACAGTTTAAATTAGGTGTATCAGATGCTGCAATGATATTTCCAATATCTGTAATAGCTTTCGAGGAAATGAGGAGAAAAGTTATGTTTATATAAAAATATTAAGTTTCATTTTACTGAGTAATTATTAGTCATAGAACAAATATTCATAATGAGCGTTGTACAGTTTAATTAGGTGTATCAGATGCTGTAATGATATTTCCAATATCTCTAATAGCTTTCGGGAAAAAGAGGAGGAAAGTCATGTTTTTAAATATATATTAAGTTTCATTTTACTGCGTAATTATTAGTCATAGAAAAAGTATTCATAATATCAGTTGTACAGTTTAATTAGGTATATCAGCTGCTGCAATGATATTTCCAATATCTCTAATAGCTTTCGAGAAAATGAGGAGGAAAGTCATGTTTTTAAATAAATATTAAGTTTCATTTTACTGCGTAATTATTAGTCATAGAACAAATATTCATAATATCAGTTTTATAGTTTAATTAGGTGTATCAGATGCTGCAATGATATTTCCAATATCTCTAATAGCTTTCGGGAAAATGAGGAGGAAAGTCATGTTTATATATAAATATTAAGTTTCATTTTACTGCGTAATTATTAGTCATAGAACAAATATTCATAATGACAGTTTTACAGTTTAATTAGGTGTATCAGATGCTGCAATGATATTTCCAATATCTCTAATAGCTTTCGGGAAAATAGGAGGAAAGTCATGTTTTTATATAAATATTAAGTTTCATTTTACTGCGTAATTATTAGTCATAAAACAAATATTCATAATTACAGTTGTACAGTTTAATTAGGTGTATCAGATGCTGCAATGATATTTCCAATATCTTTAATAGCTTTCGGGAAAATGAGGAGGAGTCATGTTTTTATATAATATTAAGTTTCATTTTACTACGTAATTAATAGTCATAGAACAAATATTCATAATTTCAGTTTTACAGTTTAATTAGGTCTATCAGATGCTGCAATGATATTTCCAATATCTCTAATAGCTTTCGAGAAAATGAGGAGGAAATTCATGTTTTATATATAAATATTAAGTTTCATTTTACTGCGTAATTATTAGTCATAGAACAAATATTAATAATGACAGTTGTACAGTTTAATTAGGTGTATCAGATGCTGCAATGATATTTCCAATATCTGTAATAGCTTTCGAGGAAATGAGGAGAAAAGTTATGTTTATATAAAAATATTAAGTTTCATTTTACTGAGTAATTATTAGTCATAGAACAAATATTCATAATGAGCGTTGTACAGTTTAATTAGGTGTATCAGATGCTGTAATGATATTTCGAATATCTCTAATAGCTTTCGGGAAAAAGAGGAGGAAAGTCATGTTTTTAAATATATATTAAGTTTCATTTTACTGCGTAATTATTAGTCATAGAAAAAGTATTCATAATATCAGTTGTACAGTTTAATTAGGTGTATCAGCTGCTGCAATGATATTTCCAATATCTCTAATAGCTTTCGAGAAAATGAGGAGGAAAGTCATGTTTTTAAATAAATATTAAGTTTCATTTTACTGCGTAATTATTAGTCATAGAACAAATATTCATATTATCAGTTGTACAGTTTAATTAGGTCTATCAGATGCTGCAATTATATTTCCAATATCTCTAATAGCTTTCAAGAAAATGAGGAGGAAAGTCATGTTTTTATATAAAAATACGGTTTTATTTTACTGCGTAATTATTAGTCATAGAACAAATATTCATAATATCAGTTGTACAGTTGAATTAGGTGTATCAGATGATGCAATGATATTTCCAATATCTCTAATAGCTTTCGAGAAAACGAGGAAAAAAGTAATTTAAAAAAAAGTAAAATTCAATATTTATTAGTACTAGTGAAAATATTCATAATGACAGTAGTAGATTTTAATTAGGCATATCAGATGCTGCAATAATATTTCAAATATCTCTAATAGCTTTCGAGAAAATGAGGAGGAAAGTCATGTTTTTATATAAAAATTAAGTTTCATTTTACTGCGTAATTATTAGTCATAGAACAAATATTCATAATGAGAGTTGTACAGTTTAATTAGATGTATCGGATGCTGCAATGATATTTCCAATATCTCTAATAGCTTTCGAGAAAATGAGGAGGAAAGTCATGTTTTTATATAAAAATTAAGTTTCATTTTACTGCGTAATTATTAGTCATAGAACAAATATTCATAATGACAGTTGTACAGTTTAATTAGGTGTATCAGATGCTGCAATGATATTTCCAATATCTCTAATAGCTTTCGAGAAAATGAGGAGGAAAGTTATGTTTTTATATAAAAATTAAAATTCATTTTACTGCGTAATTATTAGTCATAGAACAAATATTCATAAAGACAGTTGTACAGTTTAATTAGGTGTATCAGATGCTGCAATGATATTTCCAATATCTCTAATAGCTTTCGAGAAAATGAGGAGGAAAGTCATGTTTTTATATAAATATTAAGATTCATTTTACTGCGTAATTATTAGCCATAGAACAAATATTCATAATATCAGTTGTACAGTTTAATTAGGTGTATCAGATGCTGCAATGATATTTCCAATATCTCTAATAGCTTTCGAGAAAATTAGGAGGAAAGTCATGTTTTTAAATAAATATTAAGTTTAATTTTACTGCGTAATTATTAGTCATAGAACAAATATTCATAATATCAGTTTTATAGTTTAATTAGGTGTATCAGATGCTGCAATGATATTTCCAATATCTCTAATAGCTTTCGGGAAAATGAGGAGGAAAGTCATGTTTATATATAAATATTAAGTTTCATTTTACTGCGTAATTATTAGTCATAGAACAAATATTCATAATGATAGTTTTACAGTTTAATTAGGTGTATCAGATGCTGCAATGATATTTCCAATATCTCTAATAGCTTTCGGGAAAATAGGAGGAAAGTCATGTTTTTATATAAATATTAAGTTTCATTTTACTGCGTAATTATTAGTCATAAAACAAATATTCATAATTACAGTTGTACAGTTTAATTAGGTGTATCAGATGCTGCAATGATATTTCCAATATTTTTAATAGCTTTCGGGAAAATGAGGAGGAAAGTCATGTTTTTATATAAATATTAAGTTTCATTTTACTACGTAATTAATAGTCATAGAACAAATATTCATAATTTCAGTTTTACAGTTTAATTAGGTCTATCAGATGCTGCAATGATATTTCTAATATCTCTAATAGCTTTCGAGAAAATGAGGAGGAAATTCATGTTTATATATAAATATTAAGTTTCATTTAACTGCGTAATTATTAGTCATAGAACAAATATTAATAATGACAGTTGTACAGTTTAATTAGGTGTATCAGATGCTGCAATGATATTTCCAATATCTGTAATAGCTTTCGAGGAAATGAGGAGAAAAGTTATGTTTATATAAAAATATTAAGTTTCATTTTACTGAGTAATTATTAGTCATAGAACAAATATTCATAATGAGCGTTGTACAGTTTAATTAGGTGTATCAGATGCTGTAATGATATTTCGAATATCTCTAATAGCTTTCGGGAAAAATAGGAGGAAAGTCATGTTTTTAAATATATATTAAGTTTCATTTTACTGCGTAATTATTAGTCATAGAAAAAGTATTCATAATATCAGTTGTACAGTTTAATTAGGTGTATCAGCTGCTGCAATGATATTTCCAATATCTCTAATAGCTTTCGAAAAAATGAGGAGGAAAGTCATGTTTTTAAATAAATATTAAGTTTCATTTTACTGCGTAATTATTAGTCATAGAACAAATATTCATATTATCAGTTGTACAGTTTAATTAGGTCTATCAGATGCTGCAATTATATTTCCAATATCTCCAATAGCTTTCAAGAAAATGAGGAGGAAAGTCGTGTTTTTATATAAAAATACGGTTTTATTTTACTGCGTAATTATTAGTCATAGAACAAATATTCATAATATCAGTTGTACAGTTGAATTAGGTGTATCAGATGATGCAATGATATTTCCAATATCTCTAATAGCTTTCGAGAAAACGAGGAAAAAAGTAATTTAAAAAAAAGTAAAATTCAGTATTTATTAGTACTAGTGAAAATATTCATAATGACAGTAGTAGATTTTAATTAGGTATATCAGATGCTGCAATAATATTTCAAATATCTCTAATAGCTTTCGAGAAAATGAGGAGGAAAGTCATGTTTTTATATAAAAATTAAGTTTCATTTTACTGCGTAATTATTAGTCATAGAACAAATATTCATAATGAAAGTTGTACAGTTTAATTAGATGTATCGGATGCTGCAATGATATTTCCAATATCTCTAATAGCTTTCGAGAAAATGAGGAGGAAAGTCATGTTTTTATATAAAAATTAAGTTTCATTTTACTGCGTAATTATTAGTCATAGAACAAATATTCATAATGACAGTTGTACAGTTTAATTAGGTGTATCAGATGCTGCAATGATATTTCCAATATCTCTAATAGCTTTCGAGAAAATGAGGAGGAAAGTTATGTTTTTATATAAAAATTAAGTTTCATTTTACTGCGTAATTATTAGTCATAGAACAAATATTCATAAGGACAGTTGTACAGTTTAATTAGGTGTATCAGATGCTGCAATGATATTTCCAATATCTCTAATAGCTTTCGAGAAAATGAGGAGGAAAGTCATGTTTTTATATAAATATTAAGATTCATTTTACTGCGTAATTATTAGCCATAGAACAAATATTCATAATATCAGTTGTACAGTTTAATTAGGTGTATCAGATGCTGCAATGATATTTCCAATATCTCTAATAGCTTTCGAGAAAATTAGGAGGAAAGTCATGTTTTTAAATAAATATTAAGTTTAATTTTACTGCGTAATTATTAGTAATAGAACAAATATTCATGATATCAGTTTTATAGTTTAATTAGGTGTATCAGATGCTGCAATGATATTTCCAATATCTCTAATAGCTTTCGGGAAAATGAGGAGGAAAGTCATGTTTATATATAAATATTAAGTTTCATTTTACTGCGTAATTATTAGTCATAGAATAAATATTCATAATGACAGTTTTACAATTTAATTAGGTGTATCAGATGCTGCAATGATATTTCCAATATCTCTAATAGCTTTCGGGAAAATAGGAGGAAAGTCATGTTTTTATATAAATATTAAGTTTCATTTTACTGCGTAATTATTAGTCATAAAACAAATATTCATAATTACAGTTGTACAGTTTAATTAGGTGTATCAGATGCTGCAATGATATTTCCAATATTTTTAATAGCTTTCGGGAAAATGAGGAGGAAAGTCATGTTTTTATATAAATATTAAGTTTCATTTTACTACGTAATTAATAGTCATAGAACAAATATTCATAATTTCAGTTTTACAGTTTAATTAGGTCTATCAGATGCTGCAATGATATTTCCAATATCTCTAATAGCTTTCAAGAAAATGAGGAGGAAATTCATGTTTATATATAATTATTAAGTTTCATTTAACTGCGTAATTATTAGTCATAGAACAAATATTAATAATGACAGTTGTACAGTTTAATTAGGTGTATCAGATGCTGCAATGATATTTCCAATATCTGTAATAGCTTTCGAGGAAATGAGGAGAAAAGTTATGTTTATATAAAAATATTAAGTTTCATTTTACTGAGTAATTATTAGTCATAGAACAAATATTCATAATCACATTTGTACAGTTTAATTAGGTGTATCAGATGCTGTAATGATATTTCGAATATCTCTAATAGCTTTCGGGAAAAAGAGGAGGAAAGTCATGTTTTTAAATATATATTAAGTTTCATTTTACTGCGTAATTATTAGTCATAGAAAAAGTTTTCATAATATCAGTTGTACAGTTTAATTAGGTGTATCAGCTGCTGCAATGATATTTCCAATATCTCTAATAGCTTTCGAAAAAATGAGGAGGAAATTCATGTTTTTAAATAAATATTAAGTTTCATTTTACTGCGTAATTATTAGTCATAGAACAAATATTCATATTATCAGTTGTACAGTTTAATTAGGTCTATCAGATGCTGCAATTATATTTCCAATATCTCTAATAGCTTTCAAAAAAATGAGGAGGAAAGTCATGTTTTTATATAAAAATACGGTTTTATTTTACTGCGTAATTATTAGTCATAGAACAAATATTCATAATATCAGTTGTACAGTTGAATTAGGTGTATCAGATGATGCAATGATATTTCCAATATCTCTAATAGCTTTCGAGAAAACGAGGAAAAAAGTAATTTAAAAAAAAGTAAAATTCAGTATTTATTAGTAATAGTGAAAATATTCATAATGACAGTAGTAGATTTTAATTAGGTATATCAGATGCTGCAATAATATTTCAAATATCTCTAATAGCTTTCGAGAAAATGAAGAGGAAAGTTATGTTTTTATATAAAAATTAAGTTTCATTTTACTGCGTAATTATTAGTCATAGAACAAATATTCATAATGACAGTTGTACAGTTTAATTAGGTGTATCAGATGCTGCAATGATATTTCCAATATCTCTAATAGCTTTCGAGAAAATGAAGAGGAAAGTTATGTTTTTATATAAAAATTAAGTTTCATTTTACTGCGTAATTATTAGTCATAGAACAAATATTCATAATGAGAGTTGTACAGTTAAATTAGATGTATCAGATGCTGCAATGATATTTCCAATATCTCTAATAGCTTTCGAGAAAATGAGGAGGAAAGTCATGTTTTTATATAAAAATTAAGTTTCATTTTACTGCGTAATTATTAGTCATAGAACAAATATTCATAATGAGAGTTGTACAGTTAAATTAGATGTATCAGATGCTGCAATGATAATTCCAATATCTCTAATAGCTTTCGAGAAAATTAGGAGGAAAGTCATGTTTTTAAATAAATATTAAGTTTAATTTTACTGCGTAATTATTAGTCATAGAACAAATATTCATAATATCAGTTTTACAGTTTAATTAGGTGTATCAGATGCTGCAATGATATTTCCAATATCTCTAATAGCTTTCGAGAAAATTAGGAGGAAAGTCATGTTTTTAAATAAATATTAAGTTTCATTTTACTGCGTAATTATTAGTCATAGAACAAATATTCATAATATCAGTTTTATAGTTTAATTAGGTGTATCAGATGCTGCAATGATATTTCCAATATCTCTAATAGCTTTCGGGAAAATGAGGAGGAAAGTCATGTTTATATATAAATATTAAGTTTCATTTTACTGCGTAATTATTAGTCATAGAACAAATATTCATAATGATAGTTTTACAGTTTAATTAGGTGTATCAGATGCTGCAATGATATTTCCAATATCTCTAATAGCTTTCGGGAAAATAGGAGGAAAGTCATGTTTTTATATAAATATTAAGTTTCATTTTACTGCGTAATTATTAGTCATAAAACAAATATTCATAATTACAGTTGTACAGTTTAATTAGGTTTATCAGATGCTGCAATGATATTTCCAATATCTTTAATAGCTTTCGGGAAAATGAGGAGGAAAGTCATGTTTTTATATAAATATTAAGTTTCATTTTACTACGTAATTATTAGTCATAGAACAAATATTCATAATTTCAGTTTTACAGTTTAATTAGGTCTATCAGATGCTGCAATGATATTTCCAATATCTCTAATAGCTTTCGAGAAAATGAGGAGGAAATTCATATTTATATATAAATATTAAGTTTCATTTAACTGCGTAATTATTAGTCATAGAACAAATATTCATAATGACAGTTGTACAGTTTAATTAGGTGTATCAGATGCTGCAATGATATTTCCAATATCTGTAATAGCTTTCGAGGAAATGAGGAGAAAAGTTATGTTTATATAAAAATATTAAGTTTCATTTTACTGCGTAATTATTAGTCATAGAACAAATATTCATAATGAGCGTTGTACAGTTTAATTAGGTTTATCAGATGCTGTAATGATATTTCGAATATCTCTAATAGCTTTCGGGAAAAAGAGAAGGAAATTCATGTTTTTAAATATATATTAAGTTTCATTTTACTGCGTAATTATTAGTCATAGAAAAAGTATTCATAATATCAGTTGTACAGTTTAATTAGGTGTATCAGCTGTTGCAATGATATTTCCAATATCTCTAATAGTTTTCGAGAAAATGAGGAGGAAAGTCATGTTTTTAAATAAATATTAAGTTTCATTTTACTGCGTAATTATTAGTCATAGAACAAATATTCATAATATCAGTTGTACAGTTTAATTAGGTCTATCAGATGCTGCAATTATATTTCCAATATCTCTAATAGCTTTCGAGAAAATGACGAGGAAAATCATGTTTTTATATAAAAATACAGTTTTATTTTACTGCGTAATTATTAGTCATAGAACAAATATTCATAATATCAGTTGTACAGTTGAATTAGGTGTATCAGATGGTGCAATGATATTTCCAATATCTCTAATAGCTTTCGAGAAAACGAGGAAGAAAGTAATTTAAAAAAAAGTAAAATTCAGTATAAATTAGTACTAGTGAAAATATTCATAATGACAGTAGTAGATTTTAATCAGGTCTATCAGATGCTGCAATGATATTTCCAATATCTCTAATAGCTTTCGAGAAAATGAGGAGGAATTTCATGTTTTTATATATATATATAGTTTCATTTTACTGCGTAATTATTAGTCATAGAACAAATATTCATAATGTCAGTTTTACAGTTTAATTAGGTCTATCAGATGCTGCAGTGATATTTCCAATATCTCTAATAGCTTTCGAGAAAATGAGGAGGAAAATCATGTTTTTATATAAATTTTAAGTTTCATTTTACTCCGTAATTATTAGTCATAGAACAAATATTCATAATGAGAGTTGTACAGTTTAATTTGGTGTATCAGATGCTGCAATGATATTTCCAATATCTCTAATAGCTTTCGAGAAAATGAGGAGGAAAATCATGTTTTAATATAAATATTAAGTTTCATTTTACTGCGTAATTATTAGCCATAGAACACATATTCATAATATCAGTTGTACAGTTTAATTAGGTGTATCAGATGCTGCAATGATATTTCCAATATCTCTAATAGCTTTCGAGAAAATGAGGAGGAAAGTCATGTTTTTATATAAATATTAAGTTTCATTTTACTGCGTAATTATTAGTCATAGAACAAATATTCATAGTATCAGTTTTACAGTTTAATTAGGTGTATCAGATGCTGCAATGATATTTCCAATATCTCTAATAGCTTTCGGGAAAATGAGGTGGAAAGTCATGTTTATATATATATATATTAAGTTTCATTTTACTGCGTAATTATTAGTCATATAAAAAATATTCATAACGACAATTGTACAGTTTAATTAGGTCTATCAGATGCTGCAATGATATTTCCAATATCTCTAATAGCTTTCGGGAAAATGAGGAGGAAAGTCATGTTTTTATATAAATATTAAGTTTCATTTTACTGCGTAATTATTAGTCATAAAACAAATATTCATTATGACAGTTGTACAGTTTAATTAGGTGTATCAGATGCTGCAATGATATTTCCAATATTTCCAATATTTTCAATATCCAATATCTAATGCTAGCTAGAAGAGCCCGTTGCTGACGGCCGACGGAGCGACGGTTATATATTGCTGCCGGCGGTGTTGCCAAACCGCAGTTATCGTACCTTAAAATTATCTATTGAATATCACATAAATACTCATAAGAACGGTAATTCTAATACATAAGACAATAGAAATTTGTAAATAATGATAAAAGTTGTTACACTGGCCTATACATCATATGTATATCCATGGGAATGATATAAAGATCTTGGCACAGACGTCGTGCCGCAAACACAGGAGAGGGAGACGCTGCTGGCACATACGGTGTGCCGCAAGAACTGAATGGGTTAATCACTGTTGCAATCACGCCTCGTCGTAAAGTTTCGGGAAGTCAGTATATTTAGGGGAAAAAATATTGATGATGAAACATTAATCTCTCTCTCTCTCTCTCTCTCTCTCTCTCTCTCTCTCTCTCTCTCTCTCTCTCTCTCTCTCTCTCTCTCTCTCTCTCTCTCTCTACTTAGTATAATTGCGCACACTTGAACATAAAAGAATGTAATGACAGAGAGAGAGAGAGAGAGAGAGAGAGAGAGAGAGAGAGAGAGAGAGAGAGAGAGAGAGAGAGAGAGAGAGAGAGAGAGAGAGAGAGAGAGAGAGAGAGAGAGAGAGAGAGAGAGAGAGAGAGAGAGAGAGAGAGAGAGAGAGAGAGAGAGATATTGGACGGAGGTCACATATAAATCCATGCATAGGAACACACCCAACATACACAAACATACACTGATATAGAGACAATGTGTGAGGAAAGGAAAGGGATGAGAAGAGAGAGAAGAATGAGTGGATGGGGGTAGTGAGAGGGGTGTTGAGGGGATAGTGAGAGGGGTGAGGGGTGTTGAGAGGGGTAGTGAGAGGGGTGTTGGAGGGGGGGGGATAGTGAGAGGGGTGAGGGGACGTGGTGACAGCCAGCAGGGACACACAACAACTAATGACCCTCGGAGCTGTGATGGATGAGGACACAAGGGTTGTGCTGCTGCTGCTACTACCGCTATCAAAAAAATGCTAGCTGTCTTTAATGGTGGTGTTGCTGTTACAAGTGGTGATGTTTTT
>JAPQNM010000043.1:7220553-7248053 GCA_029783475.1 Metacarcinus magister | reverse complement strand
CCAGCCAAACAGATGAAAAGGTTTTAACTCGATTTCCGATCCGTATGAAACGTTAATAACAATCATTTTAATTATTTCCTTATCAAAGTAAGACATTCAATTTTCAACGATATAATTGAAATGATCAATGGTTTGGAATCCTTTGCTGTTTGTAATACATTGTAATGTTTAATGTTAAAAGCAACGTAATTCCGAGAAAACTTTTTTATAAGTATTTTCTTTCCTTTTTTAATATCACTTACCACCGAGCAAAGTAAGAAGATTTATTACGAAAATGTTCTGACACGGAAAAAAAAAAAAAATTCAATTGAAAAAGGAAACAAACTGTCTGCCGCCACCCGTAACACATGCATCAAAGTGAGGCAGTGAGGGATGTGTGGACCTGGCGCCACCCCCACTACACTCCACAATTGGATGTAGCACCAGCAGTAGCAACAACAACAACAACAACCATTACCATAACCACTACGACAAAAACAACTACAAAAGCAACAACAATCTTAATAACAAAAACAACTACAAAAGTAAACACAACAAAATCATAACAAAAAAAAACTATAGAAACAACTTATACAACAAGAACAAGAACTACAAGAACGACTAGAATAGCATCAACAGTAATTACAAGTTGAAAAAAAAATAATAATAATAATAATAAAGCTAATAATTACAATAACAATACTTCACGGGTGGCATAACATAAGTATAATCAGTCACTCACAACCACCAAACAAGGGAAGGATTATTTTCCCCTCACCCTCATTCCAGCCCCTCATTTTCTCTCGGTCATCAACAATTATTCCTTGTTATGTTCGTGGCTATCAACGTCTCCAGTCTTTTTTATTCTAAACTTCCTTGATTCTTTATCATTGTGTGGTAATTTTCATATTAACAAGTCACATCAAACATACTTTTCCACTACAATTTCTTGATTATTAACACCTGAAACATTTTTTCTTCATGTTTTGTTCATATATCTTATTTTCTTACAATTATTTTTTTAACTACTACTATTACTACTATTATTACTATTATTACTACTACTACTACTACTACTACTACTACTACTACTACTACTACTACTACTACTACACTATATTTATTCAATGTAATTATTTTTCTTTCTACAAATAATAATGCTGTAACTTCAAACCAGCGTCATAATTCCTCATTAAAAAAAAGTATCCAGAATTTCTACAAAACATTTACATCCTTACTGTATATTCCCGTAATTATAATACTAACGTAACTGTCTCTGTAAGTAGCTAGTGGTAGTATATAAACATTTTCCTTCCTGTGCCGTGTCCCGCTGCGCTCCGTCTCCTGCTTACAATGAATCACAGAGTCGTATGTCACTACGTACATAAATACTAAAACTACATACTGTCACACACTGTCAACAGGTGCGTGTAACATGTCTATTTTTCTTCCTCTTTGTCTAATTTTACAGTTTACATTTTTTATTAACTATATTTTTATTTGTCATGTGTTCCGCATTATAGCTTATTATAAAATATTTCCTTATTTCATTTTTTTTCTACGTAGTCGTATTGTTAACTTGTGAGGATGAAATCTTATAAAAACTACATTTCCTATTTTTTCTTCTTGATATTTTTTTACTTTCATATTCCACGAAACGTCATTTATTCAAACCAGAGCAAATATTATTCCTTTGTACAATTTTCCCTTATATTTCGAGTTATTATTTCTGTTCCTTTCAAGCCTCAACAATACTTCCTAGCATTCTATAGTACGTAGATCCCTTCATATTCTTAAACTCAAAGCATCATTTGGCCAAACCAGAGCGAATATTACACTTATTTTTCCCTTCTATATTACAACTCAACTCTACTTCTTAACACCACCTTCCAACTTTCTATATATTTTTCCCTCGTCCTATTCTTAACCACAAAACATCACCGTCTAGATTTTTTCTCCCACAAATTTCTACCCAACCCTATACACACTACTTTTTTCCTTCTTTTCCTACCTTCACACCACACTAACTCAACACCAACACCACCACCAACACCAACACACATTTACTCCACTTTTCACGCCTTATAAAGTGGCGCCACTACAGTTCACTTTGCTGGCTTTATCTTTATCTCTCTTTTCACGCGCTTTTGCCCTTCAGAATTTAATCGGCTTTATATTAATTGTCGGCACATTAGGCAGAGGAAAAGAGGGACGAGAAAGGAGGAGGAGGAGGAGGTTGAGGTAGAGAGGAGGAGGCTTAGGAGGTTTAGGAGGAGGAGGAGGTGAAAGAGGAGGAGGAGAGGAGGAAAATTACAAACAAGATAAAGAGAGAGAGAGAGAGAGAGAGAGAGAGAGAGAGAGAGAGAGAGAGAGAGAGAGAGAGAGAGAGAGAGAGAGAGAGAGAGAGAGAGAGAGAGAGAGAGAGAGAGAGTCTAGTTTGGGAGTGGGAGACATTAAACAAGACTTGGAAACACCTCCGAAAATACACACAAACAGACAAACAGACAGACAGACAGACAGACAGACAGACAGACAGACAGACACACACACAGACACACAGGCGGAGAGACGGACGCATCGAAATGGTTTGCACGACTCTTAATAATCATTCGCAAACCAACACAAATTTTATCGAGGCGACGCTCCCGATTGCATTATGAGGGGACGATCGTAACCATGATTACATTTTCATGATTACAATACAGGTGTGGGTGTGTGTGTGTGTGGGTGTGTGTGTGTGTGTGTGTGTGTGTGTGTGTGTGTGTGTGTGTGTGTGTGTGTGTGTGTGTGTGTGTGTGTGTGTATTACGATTCTAATATATTCGTAAGTAGGTTTTAAGAATGCAATATTTTCATAACAAAACACTATATTAACACTTATAAGAAAAGTCTGGTCAACAAAATTATTAGATTAAAATAAGAAATAAATCATAACTGAATATATCGTTTAATTAATGATATGGGAGAGAAAAAAAGTTTATGACAAGAATACGAAATATATAGAAATTTACATTACAAATAGAAAAGAATAAATTAAGTCAACCAAAGTACGCAATTAAAACTCAAATCCACATTCAAATATTTTCCTTTAGGTGTATATATGTGCTTAAGTTCAAGTATAAAGGAAAAAAATAAATGAGCATCACGACCCAAGTTAGTCGTGATAAAAGTTGCTATTTGAAGAGAGGCAGAATGGCAGGTCATTACAGTGGGGATGTGCTTCATAATACACTATTTTAATATATCATAAAAAAGTAACGTTTGAGTTAATGTGACGATGACATTACTCTCTTTATTTTTTCACCTTTTATGGAGTGGCATGGCGAGGGACATTTTTTCAGCATCATTTTTATTTTTTTCTCTATTTTCAGCCCTTGATCTTTTTCTTTTGTTAGAGGGAGAAAAAAATAATCATGAATACGCGGAGTGCCAGCCACTTTTTTCCTCTACCCTCGTTTTTTTCAGTGTCTATTCACAGTCTTTCCTTTTTTTTCTACATACATAAATGCATCACAGATCAATCATTCTTCCATGTTCATCAGTTATACAGGAGGACTGGCCGATTCAACAGGCCGTGACGCAAGCCAGCCGTAGTTGTTGTTACTTTCTTTTACCTAAACTCATCTTCACTCCTAATGTTATGATGTCTCGCCTGAATATATTAAAACCAATATAATCTTCTCTAACCTAACCAAAACCAAACGTAACCTAACCACTCACAACCTGACTTAACTAATCAAAGCTAACTTCACCTGACCAAACCTACGAAAACCTAACCTAAAATATAAAAAAAACTAACTGGAACTAACTTAACATGACCTAACCTAACCTTATTTAACCGAGCCTAACTTAACATAATAACCAAACCAAACCTATCTTTACGAATACCAACTTGCATCAAACCAAGTTAACCTAATTTAAACTACCCTAACCTACCATAACACACCCTACACTCACCTACCCTGATTCTAGCACCTGACTTAACCTGACTTAACCTGACCTATATAGTTCCCTTGCCCGCCGTCAGAGTGGCGCCCCTAGAAGCACCAGCAGCAGCGGCAGTGACGGTCAACGAGGTGCTCAGAACACTGTCAGCGGGAATAAATACTTTGAGACGGTGCCAAGGTGGGTGCGGTGCCTCGGAACAAGTGCCAAAGGAGCTCGAAACGTCGGTGATGAGTGCCTGAGAGGGTGGAGGGGTGAGGTAGGGTAGAGGTAGGGTGGAGTGGCGGTTTAGGGAGGTAGAGTAGGGCGAGAGTAGCTTGGCGCGGCGGTGATGGCAAAGGTAGAGAGAGGATGGTGACGAGACAAGGCAAGGCGACGTAGGGCGATATAAATGAATAGGGGACGAGATGAAAGGTAAGTAACAGGTATGAATGAGGGAAGGAAGAGATGGATGAGGATAGGTGGAAGGCAACGAAGTGAGGATTTGACTATAAAATAACTAATAAAAAAAAGTATGATAAAGAGAAGTGAGAACAGGTGTGGATGGGGTGAGAATTATACCTGTCAGGATGGTGGGCCAAAGGTGAAGGCATTTCCAGTAATTAATGGGTTGAGGCAGCCAGGGTGATTTTTTTTCCTTCTTCACAGGAATGAGGGGAATGAGGGATGGCGAATGAAGGAAATGACAGGAACGTGAGAGGAGGTGGAAAGGCAGGAGAAACGGGGAAGGGAAGTAGAGAAAGTAGGAGAAGACAATGGAAAGGTGAGGGGTGATAAAGGGAAGGAAGGGGAGGAAAATGTGGAGATAGGAAGGAAGGGAGGAAGGAAGGGGGGGAGGGAGGAAGGGAGAGAGAGAGAGTGGGAGACGTCTGCAACATGTCAGAGAGAGAGAGAGAGAGAGAGAGAGAGAGAGAGAGAGAGAGAGAGAGAGAGAGAGAGAGAGAGAGAGAGAGAGAGAGAGAGAGAGAGAGAGAGAGAGAGAGAAGGAATAAAAGGGAAGATATACGAAGCGACACGACCAGGAATAGAAAACAAAAAGGAAAATAGAGAGCAAGGGAGATAAATGAGAAGCTGGAGGAGGAGGGAGAGGAGGAGGAGGAGGAGGAGGAGGAGGAGGAGGAGGAGGAGGAGGAGGAGGAGGAGGAGGAGGAGGAGTAAAAGAACTGGAGATGGGAGAACCGGGGAGACACGGATGACAGGAGGGGAGGAAGGAGACAGAAGGGAGAGGAAGGAAGGGATGGAGAGAGGGAGGGAGGAAAGGGAGGGATGGAGGGAGGGGGAGAGAGAAGGAGGGAGGGAGGGAACAATACGTAGGACCAGGAACCGTCACACTGGCGACATGGAGAGAGGGAAAGAGGGGAAGAGGGAGAGAGGGAAAGGAATGAGAGGAGAGGGAAATGAAAGTGGTGTAGATAAAAGGAATGGAATAAAATAAAATGAAACGTGGAAATGAAAGAAAAAGGGAACGAATAGCAGAGTGGGAAAAATATATATATCTCAAAATAAAAAGAAAAAAATCAAAAAACAAAAAAATATATATAAAGTCTATCAATATATATACAAAATAAATCAAGAAACACAATAACAGAGAAAGAAAAAATAAATAAATAAAAAAATGATGAAATAAAAAATAAGTGTGTGTGTGTGTGTGTGTGTGTGTGTGTGTGTGTGTGTGTGTGTGTGTGTGTGTGTGTGTGTGTGTGTGTGTGTGTGTGTGCGTGTGTGTCAGAGGAGCATCATAATATTAAACGAAATAAAAGAAATAGTTGGAAAAACAAAAAAAAAGACAAAAATGAAAAATACAGAAAAGACAAGAGAGAGAGAGAGAGAGAGAGAGAGAGAGAGAGAGAGAGAGAGAGAGAGAGAGAGAGAGAGAGAGAGAGAGAGAGAGAGAGAGAGGAAGGGTGCTGACAGGCGGACAGTCCCTTGCACAAGACGAGCCCACAAAACCATTAGCAGCAGCAGTCTATTGTACCATCCCCCACCCCAGCACGTTCTCTCTCTCTCTCTCTCTCTCTCTCTCTCTCTCTCTCTCTCTCTCTCTCTCTCTCTCTCTCTCTCTCTTTCCTCTCTCTCCTCTCTCATCTCTCTCCTCTCTCTCCTCTCTCTCTCTCTCTCCTTCTTCTCTCTCTCCTCCTCTATCTTCTCTCTCTCAACACACACACACACACACACACACACACACACACACACACACACACACACACACACACACACATTTAAACAATATTTCAATGGTTTTCATTATAAATAGTCAACTGAACACTGAAGGTGAAATAAATACAGAGCCAACTAACTAGTGACCAAAGCTCGCTGCAAAGTTAATGTTAATTTTCTATACCATGGGGACGCAAAGTGGGCGGTGGAAAGATCCAGGTGATCGATGAGGAAAAACGGGCGGCAAGGTGGCATCAGAACCATGTCATAATTTATACTTGGCTATAAAATCTAAAATATATGACTGAACACGGGGGATCTAAGAATTTTTTTTTAGTGTCTCACAGCCTGATGTTGACAAGTTGATATCCCTGCACCAAGCACATCCATCCTATTAAAACTGTAAAGATAGTTACAGGTGAAATGTAACTTTCATATTGATAAAACAACTAAATATTTTGGTTTACTGGGTTACTTATTATTTGTAGAATACATACATGTGTTTACAGTGTTACATCAGTTGTTTTGAATTTACAGTATATATAATACCAAGAAAGATGTGTGTTCGTATGTGTGTGGTAATTTATATTTCACTATACCTCAAAAGAATGCACGTTATTTGTGCTCTTTCTTTACTATTCTATACATATTTTACGTAAACCTCATACTTTTCAAGTTATTAAAAAAACATGATTTCGCCCAAGAAGTCTAAGGGTTGGGAAATGTTAGTTTCGTTAGGTTAGGTTTGGTTTAGGTTTTGTTAATATTTCGACACAAATCATAAAAATTGGCATCAAGGGGTTCTCGGGCCTGCTGCTCACGAATCTGGACTCAGTTTTCTGATAAGTATAATATTGGATTTTCAATTTTGTGGGCCGAAAATTCTACCATGAGGTCGAACATTATTTTCTTTCCCCATTTTACTACAAAACTATTACCCCTACAAGAAAAATGAATAGAAACAAAGTTGTAGTTTCGATAACATCTATCGGTTGCTGTAGTTACCTTTCCAATTTCAATAATATCTTTGGAGAAATTTGAGTTTTGTGATTAAAAATAAATATGTACTTTTTTCCATTTTTACATCTATACTTACATTCCAATTCCATTTCACTATGGCTCAAAAGAACGGGCGTATCCTGCTCTTTCTTTATATTCTATACTCATTTTACGTAAACCTCATACTTTTCGAGTTATTTCAAAAAACATTATTTCTGACAAAAATTCTAAGGGTGTACCCAAGCAAATTTCATGAAAATTCCCACACGTCCGAATCTCATGAAAATTGATACCAAGAGGTTCTCGGTCATGCTAAACACGAATTTCGCATCAGTTTTCCAATTTAATGTTTCAGGAGTGTAGTCTAACCTGGTTATATAAAAGTATTAAACATGATGAATCAGAATCACAATATTACCGGA
This sequence comes from Metacarcinus magister, assembly GCA_029783475.1. NCBI lineage: Eukaryota > Metazoa > Arthropoda > Malacostraca > Decapoda > Cancridae > Metacarcinus > Metacarcinus magister. The sequence continues at coordinate 7,240,552 of JAPQNM010000043.1, read as the reverse complement.
CAGAAACGTGTTAAATAAAAAGTTATTATTACGAAGCCAGAGAGGAGTGTTGAACAATAGCCATACTACTTAAGGACATGTATGAAACGTGTAGTGCAGGAAGCTATGGAAATACTGGCTATATGGATTTAAACTTTTATCTCTCTGTGTTTTATGATTGTTGTTCACATCCACCCCACCAAAGCGACGATAGATAGATAGCATTTCTGGCACCAGCAGTGAATAAATAAAAGAGGAAAAACCCACGTCTGTTGAAAAATGTAGGAATATCAAAAAAAAATCAGTAACAGGATAGAAACCAACTTATTCTTTTTTTTTTACCAACCACACAAATCCTCAACGTTTTTCTTTCTTTCTTTTTTTTTCTTTTTTTTTACACAAATTCCCCGCTAACTTTAGGAATGACAGAGAACAGAGTGGTGGTGGTGGTGGTGGTGGTGGTGGTGGTGGTGGTGGTGGAAAGAGCAGAGGTAGGTGGACGAAGAGACTAACAGAATCTCTCTCTCTCTCTCTCGTAACTCTCTCTATAAAACAACCTGCCGCCACTAATTACAATGCTCTAAACAGGTGCTCTTACCTTGCTCCTCCTCACCCCCCCCACCCACACCGCCCACATAGCCTACAGGTGTGTTAATAGATAAATAAATCACATTCAAGTAAATACGTATAAATATATAAAATTGATTACAGAAAAATAAAAGAAAGAAGGGATATAAAATGTATAGAGATGTACAAATTTACGAGACTGAGAAATAATATATATGGAAAAGCTAGAAACGAATGATGAAATGATACAAGGAATGCAAGATAAAAGAAAGGCGAAAAGTAATATAAATAAACTCCAATATTACGAAATGAATGAACACATCAATAAACAAATGAATATAAATATCTGCAAACTAAAAATATATACCCAAAAGAGAGAGAGGAAAAATACAGAAATACATAAATTGCCGGGAAACAAATGTCAACACAACCCTATTGGTGTGTGTGTGTGTGTGTGTGTGTGTGTGTGTGTGTGTGTGTGTGTGTGTGTGTGTGTGTAGCAGGGGCCTTAGGAAGTATATCTACTATCTACTTTTATTTAGAATTTTATATAGGCTTACAAATATCACCACCACCACCACCACCACCACCACCACCACCACCATTACCACCACCACCAGCACAATAACAACACCAGAATCCGACCCGGAACGATGCCTTTCACTGCTCTCCCCGCACGTTCCAAAAGCCGCTTCACAACCCGTATCTAGGTGGGGGTGGTAGAGGGAGGTAGAAAAGAGGGGAAAAAAGGAGGAAGAGGAGGGAGGAAAGAGAGTGAGAATGTGGGGGAGAAGAGGAGGAGGAGGAGGAGGAGGAGGAGGAGGAGGAGGAGGAGGAGGAGGAGGAGGAGGAGGGAGAAGGGAGAGAAGATTCCGCCTTAGTGGGTTATTTTATTTCCGGGTTCTGTAATGGCGATTCTGTCCCCGTCTCCCCCTTCTAGGCTCTCTCTCTCTCTCTCTCTCTCTCTCTCTCTCTCTCTCTCTCTCTCTCTCTCTCTCTCTCTCTCTCTCTCTCTCTCTCTCTCTCTCTCTCCCCCACATTTTCCTGCATTCCCTTCCTCCCAAAGTGTTAAAAGTGTTGGTAAACATTTCAAATTCTCGATTATACGACCCGGATATATGTTTTTTCCCTCATGCCTACAAAATATAAATTGTTTCCTACTCCCCCTCATCCCCCCCTCACTCCCTTCCCTCCCACCCACTCCCTTCCTTCCCCCTTCTTTTGGAGTTTGAGGAAAGTATTTTGGGGGTATTATTTTGATCATTTCGTTTTTTTTCTCTCTACTTTTCAAAAATTTTTTACCCATGTTATTTTTTTTTTTATAATAGTTTTTTATTTCGTTTTTTTTTTCTTCCCCTTTTGAGTTATTTTGTGGTTTAATATTATGTTTTACTCTCACTCTCTCTCATCTCTCTCTACTCTCTCTCTCTCTCTCTCTCTCTCTCTCTCTCTCTCTCTCTCTCTCTCTCTCTCTCTCTCTCTCTCTCTCTCTCTCTCTCTCTCTCTCTCTCATTACCACTCTCCCTCCACGCGTCTCTCCCCTCTTACATCTGCATTTTTTTCCTGACCAATCACCAATCAATCTCATCTTCTTTAACGACCAATGAAATCACGGCAAAACGTCCTGATTCTATCCTCCACCAACCACCGATCGCCTCTTCCCTCCACGTCCACCAATGGGCGACGAGCTGACGAGAGCCTATTCAGCGCCTCAACCAATCATAGGCAAGGACGAGGTAAACATTGAAACAAATGAAGATAGGATTCAATATGGCCGCTTCCATGCGTGACGTCACTCTTCAGATATCACGGAGGAGGAGGAGGAGGAGGAGGAGGAGGAGGAGGAGGAGGAGGAGGAGGAGGAGGAGGAGGAGGAGGAGGAGGAGGAGGAGGAGGAGGAGGAGGAGGAAAAAAGGAGAATGGGTAGGAGGAAGAAAGGAAAAGGATTAAGGAGGGAGGGAAGGAGGAAAAGGGAGAAAGAAGAAGGGAAAGGAGGAAGATAGAGAGGGAGGGAGAGGGAAGAAGGGAGGGAAGAGTAATAGGGATGGAAGGAGGAAGAGAGATAGAGGGAAAAGTTAAAGACTTGAGGAAAGGGAAGATGGATTGAATGAGGGGAGAGAGAGAGAGGGAGAGAGAGAGAGGAGAGAGAGAGAGAGAGAGAGAGAGAGAGAGAGAGAGAGAGAGAGAGAGAGAGAGAGAGAGAGAGAGAGAGAGAGAGAGAGAGAGAGAGAGAGAGAGAGAATTGCAGTAGGGAGAGGGAGGAGAAGGTCGGAAAAGCTGAATAAGGGGAAGGGAAGAGATAGGAAAATTAGGCTAGGCAAGAGGAGGAGGAGGAGGAGGAGGAGGAGGAGGAGGAGGAGGAGGAGGAGGAGGAGGAGGAGGAGGAGGAGGAGGAGGAGAAGAAGAAGAAGAGGAGGGAAGAGCGAGGAATGGGATAGATTAAAAAAAAAGAAAAAAAAAGAGGGAATGAAGAGAGGAATAAAAAAGAGGAGCAAATGAGATGAGGAGGACGAGGGTTAAATGAGGAACAGAGGAAGACGTAAAAGAGCGATGAGAGACAGGGAGAGTAAAACAGGATGAGGAGATAAAATTGGGAGACGGGAGGAGGAGCAGGAGCAGGAGGAGGAGGAGGAGGAGGAGGAGGAAAGATGGCGACTAGGTCATGAAAAAGAGGAAAATTGAGATGACAGGAAAAACAATGTGGAAGAGAAGGGAGAGAGGGAGGATGAGGGAGAGCATGATAAAGAGAGAGAGTAAGAAGAGAAGGGCAAGAAGGAGGAAGGGAGGAAGAAGTCAAAATAAGAAAGAAAATAAAGAAAATAGAAGAGAGACTATGAATGGGAGAGTGAATGGGAGGAAGAAAAGGGGAGAGGGAAGGCAGAATGATAAAGGGAGAGAGGGAAGAAAGGAAAAGGAGGGATGGAGAGCAGAGGGAGCGAAGGAAGGAAGGGAGGGAGAGAGGGAGGGAGGAAGGGAGGGAAAGTAAGATGCAACGTTTTAAACCAGATCATATTTTTTTATTTATCTATTTTTTTATTTCTATTTGTTATTCGTTTATTTGTTTGTTTCCTTGTCTATCTATCTATCTATCTGTTTATCTATCTCTCTGTCTGTCTGTACGTTTGTCCGCCTTGCCATCGATTAGCCACACCTGTCCACGTGTCAGACAGTCGTAAAAAAAATAACTGGGGTAACATGACACGTTATCACACGCATCAACGCTTTGCCACAGCGCACATCTTCGTCTCTTTGGCCCAGACAGAGAAAAGTTCAAGGATGGAAAGAATGGAAAAGAAGAAAAAAATAATCACGACCGCTTTCCAAAAATAGAGATTATGTATGTATATAAAAAAAAAAAGTGAAAGGAAGGGAGAAGGGAGTGTCCGAAATTGAGAGGGAAAGGAAGAGGGGAAGTGTTCGAAATAGTAAGGAGAATTTAGGGAAAGTGTCCGAAATAGAGAGGGAATTTAGCATTGCCCGAAATAGAAAGAGGAATTAAGAGGAAATGTCCGAAATAAGAGAAAGTGTCCGAATAGAGGGAAAATTAGAAGTGTCCGAAATAGAGGGAAATTTAGAAGTGTCCGAAATAGAGAGGTGATAAGGGAGACTAACCAATTAAATCAGGTATATCTAGGGAGTGTCCGAAATAGAGAGATGAATTTACGTAGTGTCCGAAATAAAGGTTAATTAAGAAGAAAGTACCCAATTTAATAAGGGTAATTTAGGGAGTGTACAGAACAGAGAGGGAAATTAAGGGTAAAAGTACGAAATAAAGAGAACTTAAGGGAAACAACCGAAATAAAGATGAGAATTTGGGGAAAGTGTTCGAAATAGAGAGAAGAATGTAAGAAATAGCAAAGGGAGGGAAAAAAAGTGTGCGTAAAAGTGAGAGGAAAGGGGAAAAGGGGAAGAGTACGTATATAGTAAGGGGAAGGGAGAAGAGGAAGCGTTCAACAGAGAGGGGAAGGAAAAACAAGTCCCTAATAGCAACGACAAGAATATATCCATAACTAATACTTGTCAATATATAAGACGAACATTTTGCATATGACAAGAAACTTTCCGGGAAAAAAAAAAGATATAATGGAAAGAAAATTTAAACCAGGAAAATTTGAATACAAAAAAAAGAGAAAGGAACGTGATTTAAAGAGAATAAGAGAGAGGAGAAATATACAAAAAAAAAGGGGAAGAGGGATAAATGTATAAAAATGAGATATAAGAATGGAGACGAGAACAAAGATAAGAGGAAGAAAAATGGGACATGAGGAAAAGTGCAAGAAAAGGGACAACACAAAGAAGAGGAAAAGGTGAGGAAGGAGAAAAATAAGAGAGAGGAAAAAGGAAGGCATAAATAGAATGCGAGAGAGAGAGAGAGAGAGAGAGAGAGAGAGAGAGAGAGAGAGAGAGAGAGAGAGAGAGAGAGAGAGAGAGAGAGAGAGAGAGAGAGAGAGACCATGCGTTTAAGCTGAAAAAGGGAGAGGGAGGAAAGGTGGTAGAAAGAGAAGAAAATAAAAAGGCGTATAACGATAGAGCAAAGAGAGAGAAAAGAAAAAATAGAGGCGGAAGGAAGGAAAAAAGTAAAGAAGGAGAGGAGAAGAGGAAAGGATGAAAGGAAATACGAGACGAAAGGAAGGATACATAGCGAGAGAGAGAGAGAGAGAGAGAGAGAGAGAGAGAGAGAGAGAGAGAGAGAGAGAGAGAGAGAGAGAGAGAGAGAGAGAGAGAGAGAGAGAGAGAGAGAAGTAAGAATGAGTTGAAGGGAAAGTAACAAGGATGGAAGTGAAGGAGAAAATGAGGAAGAGATGGAGGGAGAAAAAGTAGGACAACAAGGTAGGAGGGAGAGAAGGAGGAAGGAAGGAAGGAAAGGAGGGAGGGAGAGAAGAAGGGAGGAAGGGAGGGTAGGAGGGAGAGAAGGAAGAAGGGAGGGAGAGAAGGAGGAAGGGAGGGAGGGAGAGAAGGAGGAAGGGAGGGAGGGAGAGAAGGAGGGAGAGAAGAGGGAAGGGAGAGGAAAATAAGAAGGGAGGAAGGGTGTAAGGGAGAGAAGGAGAAAGGAAGGAGAGAAAGAAGGAAGAAGGAAGGGAGGAAGGAAGAAGGAAAGGAGGGAGAGAAGGAAGAAAAGGAGAGAGGGAGAGAAGGAATGAAGAAGGAAGGGAGGGAGGGAGAGAAGGAGGGATGCCGACGATACGGAGAAAATCGTCTGGAAAATGGGATTCCTGATGCAGTCATTTTACACACGCCGCGTCTCTCTCTCTCTCCCTCTCTCGCTCTCTCTCTCTCTCTCTCTCTCTCTCTCTCTCTCTCTCTCTCTCTCTCTCTCTCTCTCTCTCTCTCTCTCTCTCTCTCTCTCTCTCTCTCGCATACAAATAGGACGATAAAAGAAGATTGAAATTATCCTTCCTCCAAAAAAAATAAATGATGAAGAAATACAAAAAAAAATGTGAACAAAGAACCGACAAAAAAAAAAATACTAAAATAAAAATGGAAACAATAAACCAAAAAAAAAAATGATAGATAAGGATTTACAAGAGAGAGAGAGAGAGAGAGAGAGAGAGAGAGAGAGAGAGAGAGAGAGAGAGAGAGAGAGAGAGAGAGAGAGAGAGAGAGAGAGAGAGAGAGAGAGAGACAGTTATGGGTACAGATGAAAGCCAAACTATCGCACGCCATCGTTAGTTAGTTCTGGTGACAGTCGGCAAAACACAAATTTTTACTCGCTATCCATACTCTCTCTCTCTCTCTCTCTCTCTCTCTCTCTCTCTCTCTCTCTCTCTCTCTCTCTTAATTATTTTCACCCAATCAACTTCCAACCCACACACACACAAGGACACGCACACACACACGCACACGCATGCACACACACGCACACACACACACACACACACACACACACACACACACACACACACACACACACACACACACACACACACACACACACATAGTATATCGAAAAAGTCTCGTAATTATAAGCGTAAAATGGCAACGTGTGTGTGTGTGTGTGTGTGTGTGTGTGTGTGTGTGTGTGTGTGTGTGTACAATAACTTATTAAAACTGTGGATTGACCTTTACAAATCAGAATGTGTGGGATGCAAACACATCAGATTAACTCTGACTTACTACCAACACTACTACTACTACTCCTACTGCTGCTACTACTACTACTACTACTACTACTACTACTACTACTACTACTACTACTACTACTACTACTACTACTACTACTACTACTACTACTACTACTACTACTATTATTATTATTACTACTACTATAATCAAAACCACTACAACCATTACTCAAAAATTAATAGTATCGATATGAACAAGATAAGGAGTTAGAAGACAAAAACGAAGAAGATGAAGAAGAAGAAGAAGAAGAAGAAGAAGGAGAAGAAGAAGAAGAAGAAGAAGAAGAAGAAGAAGAAGAAGAAGAAGAAGAAGAAGAAGAACCCCAATACTACCACAACCCACACCAGAAGCACCTCCACCACCACTACTACTACTATTACTTTTCCATCTTTTCCTCCACATCCCCAGTATTCCTCCCATCCTTAACCCTTCCCCACAACACCCCACAACACCCCCACCTCCAGCTCCCTTGCGCTCACCTGCCACCTGCTAACGAGAAAATATAGCGGTAAACGGCTCTGAAGGTGGCAATACCCAGAGAGAGTCACACTATGCCCCTGTACGTCTCCAGCAGAGGTGATACGAAGAAGAGGAGGAGGAGGAAGGGAGGAGGAATTTCTTAAAGAGTTGAGAGCTACAACATTAATTTTCTCCCTCTTCTTCTTTATTCATTTCCCTTCCTCCTTCTTCTCTCTCCCTCCTCCTCCTCCTCGTCTCTTCTTCCCTCCTCCTTTCCTCCACAAAACACGAGGGCAAACAGGGTTACTTATTTTAATATATAAAAAGAGGCCAAGCCATTAGTGGGGCGCCGAGGGCTTCTCAAAGTGGGGCAGGTGATAACACTGCTCTCTCTCTCTCTCTCTCTCTCTCTCTCTCTCTCTCTCTCTCTCTCTCTCTCTCTCTCTCTCTCTCTCTCTCTCTCTCTCTCTCTCTCTCTCTCTCTCTCTCTCTCTCTCTCTCTCTCTTACTTCCGACACACTACCTAGTCTGGTTCAAAAAGAAAGTGGTCTGTTTTTCTGTAATTCTCTCTCTCTCTCTCTCTCTCTCTCTCTCTCTCTCTCTCTCTCTCTCTCTCTCTCTCTCTCTCTCTCTCTCTCTCTCTCTCTTTCAGTTGCAATAGGAAGGTTTTACTTAAGAATTAGTCCCAAGAGTAACAAAAACACTAAAAGACAAATGATTTCTTGATAATTTACCGGAAAATACCTAAACAGTTTATATTTCTTCACTAGAGATTTGTTGAATTTATAAGAATGTCTAATACAGGAAAAAAGAAGTTTAAAAAAAAATGAAAATAAACCAAAACACTAGAATAAAAAGCAAGAAAGAAAAAAATAGCAGGTAAAATAAAAATAAAAAAGGAGAAAAAACGGTGAATTAAATGTCAGTGAATTTCAAACTACTTATTCTCGTGGGTCTCTCTCCACGCAACGACACACAACTGACGTTTTCTATGTTAACCTTTGACCTTCTGCCTCTCTTTACTACCTTGAATACGTGATACGGAAATAGACACTTGAATACAAACACTGCACAGAGAGAGAGAGAGAGAGAAATAATGAAAGAATGAAAGAAAGAATGGAAGAAAACAATGAAAGAAAGAGAAAAAAGTACTTTGGTCTGGCACCCTGTTCATGTACTCTTCAAAACAGGTAAATCACCCTTAATGACACCTTGATTAAGTAACAGTTATGAAAGGTGAGTGGTTGATCTACTTGGGCCGAAGAGGAATGCAAATTTTAGCCCAAATCGAGTTAATAAAATGGTAATGGGTTTGAAAATGGTGCGTGTGAGTTTTGATGAGCAGAGAAATGTGTTTTGACCATGATAACAGCAATAAAGCTAGAGTGGATGGGGATGAGAGAGAGAGAGAGAGAGAGAGAGAGAGAGAGAGAGAGAGAGAGAGAGAGAGAGAGAGAGAGAGAGAGAGAGAGAGAGAGAGAGAGAGAGAGAGAGAGAGAACAAACGCACTTCAATTTTTATTTATCAACAGTGGGTAACGATTCTTAATACCCAAGCAGACACATTAAAGAGAGAGAAAGAAGAGAGAGAGAGAGAGAGAGAGAGAGAGAGAGAGAGAGAGAGAGAGAGAGAGAGAGAGAGAGAGAGAGAGAAAACACCACAACCCATCACAGCAGGAGCACCACGGGACACACCAATCATTAGGGTTTTCACATCTTGCCCACACCACCACAACGTCCTAATTACCACACTACCCCCACCACCACCACCACCACCACCACCAGACTTTCCTTCCTCCCCACCACGCCCTTGCCTCTCCACCAGCACGCTCACCATCGCCGTCCTCGGGCTGTTATCATGAGCCTGATTTCACCCTTGACTTGGCTGAGGGTAACGCTTTAAAAATAATGGGCTTCAAGGGTTTTCTTTTAAAGGGACTACATCCAAGGGTGGTACGGTTCATTCTCCGCCCAAGGGAAAGGAATACTTGCAAGCACGGGAAGGGAAAAGACTACGGGAAAAAGGTAGGTGGAGAAAAATGTGATATTGTTAAGGAAAGTTAGATAATGGAAGTGAAATGATTTTTTGATGTTTAAAGATAGCTATGATTTTTTTCTTTCAGTAATGGGAAAGGACTGGAAGTGAGAAGGAATAAAAAAAAAGTATTATCTTAAGGAACGATTTGAAAACATGAATAGTCAAGTGGTTTCTTGAAGATATTTAAGTCAATTATACGAGTTTTCATTCCATTTTTTTTTTACTTGAGGAAATGAATGAATGATATAAAAAAAAAGGTAATATAAATGATAGGAGGAGAAAAAATATAAGCTTAGGATACACGCTTTGAAAACAGGAGTTAAATAATTTCTTGAATATTGTAAGTCAGTATTTTTTTTTTTTTTTTTTTTTTTGGTGGGGCGGAGGGCAGCAAAAAAGAACGGAAAGCAGAAAAAATGAGAAAGAGGAAAAGAAAAAATGTGATAATCTTAGGCAACACTGAAAACAAGTCTTGAAGATCCTAAAGATTATAAAGTAAATTCAGTTTTTTTGGGGTGTGTAAAAAGAAATGGTTTAGAGGGAAAAAAAGATAGAAGAGTCGAAGGTTTTTTTTTTTATAAGCTTATGCAACACTTTGAAAACAGAAGGAAAAAAATGCTTCTTGAAGATGTTAAAGTCAATTATAGAATTTTTGTGTGAGCGAGAAACGGAATGACGAAAAGAAAAAATATTAATGAAAAAAAAACAACAGTGATAAACTTAACAAACGCTTCAAAAAAAACGGTAGGAGTCAAAGGCTTCTGACGATGATGTTAAAAAAAGTCATTAATTGAACTTTTTTATCCGTTAGTGAGTAAAACAGAATAAGTGAAACGATCGAGTGGATAGAAGTGAAAGAAAGAAAGAAAAAAGAAAGAAAGAAGGAAAGAAAGAAAAAAATAAGTATCTCAGCCAGTGATCAGAAAACAGCAAAAGGCAATGGATTCCCGAAGGCATTGGAATAAAAAAAAATAATAAAAAATTCAAATATAAAAAAAATCGCACCTTTTTTTTTTTATATAGCTACACCGAGGGAAAATAAATGCAAATTTGCTCTCAGGTTGTTAATAAAATGGTAATTGGTCTAAAATTACCTGGTAGAGGGGAAAAAAAGGGGCACATAAACGTTTGCAAGAAGAAAAAAAAATAGGGTGAGAAAATTGTTTACAAATAATACAAACAAACATATTTAAAGCTTTGTGAAGACGTAAAAAAAATGAACCCAATTTAAACTAAAGACTCCTCCTTCTAACACTTGAGAAAGATAAAGAAAACAAAATGTGAAAATACAATCTAAAATAATAATAGACAAAATTAAATGAACATATACTGATTAAAATTTTGTAAAGACGTCAAGAACCAAAATTTACACTAAACACTCTTCCTTTTACCACTCAGGAAAGCTAAAGAGCACAATAGACACTAGAAGAAGAAAATAAACTTCAAAAATCACTCCGTATAAACTTTGAACAGTCGCCGCTGGACATTGTAAACAAACCAAGTAATGCAAACAAGGAACACGAAGTAGGACTAAAAGACAGACAAACAGAACACTGGTAGCCTACATGTGCAATACAACTGGACTATATACAATACGACCTCCAGAGAGTAATAACACCTAATGAGGAACAGATTACTGAGAAAATAACGCTAGAAAATAACAGTATAAAAAGACAATTTAACCGAGGAAACGCGGGAAGATGATTCACAGAGAGAATAACGCTGTGAAAATGAGACCAAATTATAGAGTCAGAAAAAATAAGAGAACATGGCAAAGAAATAAGAGGTGAAGGAAAACAAAGAAAAAAATGCAATACAAAGCCCCTAGATAACACCAGTCACACACACACACACACACACACACACACACACACACACACACACACACACACACACACACAGGTACATACACACACACGTCAACAAACACCACGACCTTCCTTTTGCATTATACAGGAAGGGCTCAGTGTGGAGGGGAGGGGGAGAGACAGGAGTGAGAGAGGGGAGAGAGAGGGAGAGTGGGGGCTTTGAACACAGCCACACACACCACCTCTCACTCACACACACACAAACACACACACACACACACACACACACACACACACACACACACCACACGCACACCCTCAAACCAGCGCTAGGGAAGTAGAAGCATATCGAGAGTGTGGCCGGTGAGAGGCCGTTATGTTCACCAATCTCCTAGGTTAATTGGAGCTTGGTAAGGATAGAGAGTGCGAGGGTAGGGAAGGAAGGGAAGGAAGGGAAGGAAGGGAAGGAAGGGATGAAGGGATAGGTAGAAGGAAGGGATGGGTAGGAAGGAAGGGATGGGTAGGAAGGAAGGGATGGGTAGGAAGGAAGGGATGGGTGGGAAGGAAGGGATAGGTGGGAAGGAAGGTAAGGAAGGGTAAGGAAAGGAAGGAAGGGAAGGAGGGTTAGAAGGTAAAGGGAGATGGTACGTTGAGTGTTAGGAAAGGGAAAGGGAAAGGGAGTAAAGTAAGAGAAGGAAGGGATAATAAAACACGATAGTTAAGGAATGGGAAAGAGAGAAAGAGAGACAGAGAGAAAAAAAAAAAGTCATGTGAGGTAAAGGTAGAAAAAAAAATTAAATAGATATATATAAAAAAATTAAATAAAAAAAATAAATAAATAAATAAACAGACACACAGCTACTACCTCCATTCACACTCACCTGTCACCTCTTCACTCCTTACCTGTAAAAAGAAAAGAGAGAAATTTAAACATTATTTTCTGCACAAACTAAATTAACTTAACCATAAAAATAATGCATTATCTTTACAAAATGAGTTCACATAATATTAACGGTTTATAATAATTAACAAGGGAAATTACCCTAGAGACAGAGAGAGAGAGAGAGAGAGAGAGAGAGAGAGAGAGAGAGAGAGAGAGAGAGAGAGAGAGAGAGAGAGAGCACTTACCAGCGATTTTCAGGTAGTTTAAGTAATCAACATAATTCTTAATAATGGCACTGCACGAACAAGCTGACAAAAAAGCTCTCTCTCTCTCTCTCTCTCTCTCTCTCTCTCTCTCTCTCTCTCTCTCTCCTCTCTCTCCTCTCTCTCTCTCTCTCTCTCTCTCTCTCTCTCTCTCTCATTAGATGATAAAAGCCCAAATTATTATCAGCGTCTGTTAAAAGCAATGGTATGAAATTTCGTATCTAATGAGGAATTAAAGATTAAGCAAAAACGCAATTAAAGTCAAAAGAGAGAGAGAGAGAGAGAGAGAGAGAGAGAGAGAGAGAGAGAGAGAGAGAGAGAGAGAGAGAGAGAGAGAGAGAGAGAGAGAGAGAGAGGGACGCTATCACTCTATTAATTAAGTACTAACCTCAAACCACTCAACAAATACGAGATAAAAAAAAACAGGCTGGACTTGCACTCTACTAACACATCAACATTATGAAGTAACTGGTGTGGCTTAGTGTGTCACGTGGAGGCCTGCGGGGGAGGGGTGACTGTGTAAGGTTCGATCCCATGTGAGGCCAGACGGGGGCGTGTGTGGGCGTGGGCGTGGGAGTGGACAAGACAGGTGGTTGGGATAAAGTTTGTGAATAACTTTTTTGGGGAGGGAATTCTTGGTATTTTTGGAGAGAGTGAGTTGAGTGAGAGAGTGAGTTGAGTGAGTGAGTGAGTGAGTGAGTGAGTGAGTGAGTGAGTGAGTGAGTGAGTGAGGGTGGGTGAGTAAGTTAGTGAGTGAGTGAGTGAGTGAGTGAGTGAGTGAGTGGGTGGGTGAGTAAGTGAGTGAGTGAGTGGGTGGATGAGTAGTGAGTGATGAGTGAGTGAGTGAGTGAGTGAGTGAGTGAGTGAGTGAGTGAGTGAGTGAGTGAGTGAGTGGGTGGGTCAGTAAGTGAGTGAGTGAGTGAGTGAGTGAGTGAGTGAGTGAGTGAGTGAGTGAGTGAGTGAGTGAGTGAGTGAGTGATGTGAGTGAGTGAGTGAGTGAGTAAGTAGGTGAGTCAATGAATAATGAATGAATGAATGAGAATTAATACATGAATTAATGAAAATTATATCAATGAATGAGTGAGTGAATGAATGAATGAATAATAAAAATCGTCTTCTAAACTAATAATTATTGATGTTCTTTTTCAGTTTTGTCTCGTTTCTATCATGTTAAGTGACATATTTCAACCATTTGTATTTTTTATTATTAATGTTTTCGTTTTTCATTACAGTTGCTAGCGTCAATTCATGTTTAATTTTTGTGTTTGTATATTCTTCTATAAGCAAAGCCTCCTACCACTTTTTTTATTTCATTTTCAATCACTTCTCTTATTTCCACATACAGCTATCTATCTATTTGTTTGTTTGTTTAGTAAGTCAAATACGATTCTCTTTGTATGTACACTTTGTAGCATATCTTTTGAACTTCTTTTTCCTTTTCCTATTCTTGACAAATGTTTTCACCATCTTTCACTCTGTTATAACTTGTCACTTTAATTATTTTTTTCTATTTTACTTGTGTTCTTTCTTTTAATTGACTGTTCCTTTTCTTCCTTGAACTAAAGTCTGTCATATATATATATTTCTTTTCTATTTTTTCTTTATCTTTTTTTCTCTTCTCTTGTAGTTAAAAAATCATTCTTTCCAGCCTTTCATTTTGCACAACCTGTCATTTATTTTTCATTTGTTTCTCTTACTTGTGCATGCGTGTTATGTTGACTGCTTGACACGCTCTTCTATTTTTCCTTTACTTACAACTACAACTCATGCATTTATATCTTCTAAACAGTTTTTTTTTTTCACTGCACAAATAAATGTTTTTTCAGATTTTTTCTTCATCTTTTTCGTTAAATTTCGTGGAATAGTTGGGAGTTTTCACCTGAACACACAGTCACAAGGACGCACTAACAGCCCAACCTTCACTTACCTCAGGCTATGCAGTCCCTTCCTTCTTACTAGTTCTTAAGTCTACCTAATGCTGTCTTTCTCTCTACCTTCATTCGTTTTGTTCTTCTTTAGATAGGAATAAGAATAAAATAAACAAGAACAAGAACAAGAATAAGAACAAAGACAAGAAACAAAAGAAGAGAAGAAAAAGAACAATAATAATGATACTGTATTGTTCACACAGAGAATTTGTATTGTGTGTAAAAAAAAATACAGATATATACATGTTAAAATACTAAGATATACACTTCATATATACAACCAATAAGTAAAGACCGAACACTTCCATACAGTCATACACCTTTAAATGCATGTGTGGAAGTGTGTAGCCTGTTGTTATTGCATATATAGAGGAAATGTGTGAGTATCATAGTCTTCTTTTTTTAACATGTAAATAATTGGTACTTAGGTGAATGTAATAGTTTCCTTTTCTTTCCTTTGTTGTCGCTTTGATAATATTTTCCCACGGGAGAGTCGAGGCAGTAAGCGAATGTTTCCTTTTGTTTTCCAGTTTTGGGTGAGTGTACTTTCCACGTGTACAATATAACGAAATAAAATACACTGCTTTTTTACTATCCAATATTTTGTAATGTACGATACTAGAGCACATTGTTTACACACACACACACACACACACACACACACACACACACACACACACACACACACACACACACGTGCCCATAATAAACTTCTTTTAATAATACATACAAAACATGCATAACATACGAACATACATATATGCATACATACATATATACATACAACATACCCACAACATTTAGACTAAAATACACTACCACTCAAGTATATTACCTTTAAGACCCTCAGAACGACACACACCACACACACACACACACACACACACACACACACACACACACACACACACACACACACACGGGATGGGGGGGGGGGAAACATGGTGATATACAACTATTTCAAAACCAAGATGAATCGGTTCCTGGAAAAATGTTTTAAAAAATGTAATAAATCTGATGGAAATGTAAATACGTACTCTCAAAGCGTAAAAATAACGGAAGGGAAAGGAAAATGTGCTGCAGTACGGCTGACTGACTGACTGACTGACTGATTGACTAACTAACTGACTGATTGACTGACTGACTGACTCACACACTCACTAACTCCCTCACTCATTCACTCGCTAATTGATGAACATACTGACTGACTGACTGACAAATAGACTGGCTTGCTGACTGACTGACTGACAGAAAACCAAACTCGATAACCGCCTGCTTGCCTGCCTGCCTGCCTGCCTGCCTGCCTGCCTGCCTGCCTGCCTGCCTGCCTGCCTGCCTGCCTGCCTGCCTGCCTGCCTGCCTGCCTTCAGTACATAAGTAACCTGTCATCACTAGACTCTCAGGAACGTCATGATTAGTAAAGAGGCAATTTGCATAGAGTTAAGGCTTCTTGTTTTCATATGTGTACCCGTTTGTTGATTCATTTATTCATTATTTATTCATTTATGATTGAGCCAGTTAATGTTTGATGCTCTTTATAGAGTTGAAGATTTGTGTAGATAGATTGATAGATGATTATTGGGATAGTAAGAGATATAGAGAAACAGATGGATTAATAGATAAATAGATATTGTTGAAAATTAATATGGGTTAAATAGATAGATAGATAGATGTAGAAAAGATTGATAAAAATATAGATAAAAAGATTAGACAGAAAAGTATATAAACGTATACATAAATACACACATAAATATTTACATACACAGATAGAAAAAAAACAAATATACACCGATACAGACAGGTAGATAGGTAGTGCGATAGATAGATAGATAAATAGA
This sequence comes from Metacarcinus magister, assembly GCA_029783475.1. Lineage (NCBI taxonomy): Eukaryota > Metazoa > Arthropoda > Malacostraca > Decapoda > Cancridae > Metacarcinus > Metacarcinus magister. The sequence continues at coordinate 7,224,667 of JAPQNM010000043.1, read as the reverse complement.
TAGATAGCCAATACATACAGCAACAAAAAAAAAAGAAAAAAACCGTGTTCGACAAAACATGAAATACAATAGTCTTTTTTATTATTTTTATTTATAAGTAATACACACGATCGGGATTTCCCATTTTCATATGCATTTACCTCGTGTTCAATTATTTGCTTAATCATATACGTGCATTCATTCGTCTATTTATACTTCAATACACACACACACACACACACACACACACACACACACACACACACACACACACACACACACACACACACACACACAGTTGCCGGTTGGTACATTGCTGAACAAATTATTCACTTCTGTGTCTATTCTATTCATTCAATCATATCGCTTTACTTACTGTTTATTCTCTCTCTCTCTCTCTCTCTCTCTCTCTCTCTCTCTCTCTCTCTCTCTCTCTCTCTCTCTCTCTCTCTCTCTCTCTCTCTCTCTCTCTCTCTCTCTCTCTTATTCCCTTCACTCTACCCCTTTAATTATACTCTCTCCCTCTCTCCCCCGCCCCCCAGAATGCAGCAGAAGGGTTGAGTGGACGGAGAACGGAGGGAGGGAAGGAGGGAAGGAGGGAAGGAGGGAAGGGGAGGGAAGGGGGGGAAGGGGGGTGACAGGGGAGGAGGAGGGAAAGAGGGAGAGGGGAAGGAAGGGAGAGAAGGAAGTTGTATGTACGTGTGGTTGGAGGTATGAGATGGAGGAAACCTGTTAGTGGAAGGAACGTGTGTGTGTGGAGAGAGAGAGAGAGAGAGAGAGAGAGAGAGAGAGAGAGAGAGAGAGAGAGAGAGAGAGAGAGAGAGAGAGAGAGAGAGAGAGAGAGAGAGAGAGAGAGAGAGAGAGAGAGAGAAACAGCACTGGTAACTCTTGCAATAGTTAGTTAGGCAAGAACAACAGAAAGAAAAGAAGAAAGAAAGAAAGAAAGAAACTAAAAGATAAAAGAAAGAACAATTGAAAGGATAGATAAAAAAAAGAGAAAGAAAAACAAGGACAAAAAGTAAAAATAATAAAAGATAACGAAAGAGGAGATAATAATGATGATAATGATGATGATGATGATGATGATGACTATGACGGTGATAAAAATATAAACACACATCCTTCCACTAAAATCTTCCACCTACCACTTACCACCACCACCACCACCACCACCACCACAACCACAATCACCATCACCACCACAACCACAATCACCACAATCACCACCACCACTACCACCACCACCACCACCACCACCAAGGAAATCAAATGCAAACCTTCCACTTCACTATTTTTCTCTTTCCACTCAAATCTTCCACTTTTTCTTTATTTCTTCCTCTCAGCTAAGAAAAGAGACTCCACCTTCGCTTTAAAACACATTCTTTACCTTAAATCCACCTTCTCTAGCGTCTTCCACATCGCTTTAAAGAAACACTCCAGACACTTCCACTCTTCTCCCGTCCATCCACCCAGAAGTTTGCCGCTATCTCTTCCTTCCTCCTCCTTCTTTCTCTTCTTCTTCGTCTGTTCTATTCTTCTTCTCCCTCCTCTCCTCCTCTTCTTCGTTCTCTTACCACTACTTGATTTGTTGTTTTCTCTTTATCTCATTTCCTCCTCCTCCTCCTCCTCCTCCTACTCCTACTCCTACTCCTACTCCTCCTCCTCCTCCTCCTCCTACTCCTCCTCCTCCTCCTCCTCCTCCTCCTCCTCCTTCCTTCTTCATCTAACTATATTTTTCCCTCATAATTCTTCTTCTTCTTATATATTTCCTACCTTCCTTCCTTCCTTCTTTCACCTCTTTCTTTCTCTTCATTCTTCCTAATCATTCTCCATCGTCTTTTTTTCACTCTGCTTCCTAATTCCAGCGTCGCTTTCCTCCTCCTCCTCCTCCTCCTCCTCCTCCTCCTCCTCCTCCTCCTCATCCTCCTCCTCCTCCTCTCCTCCTCCTCCTCCTCCTCCTCCTCCTCCAAAACACCATTAGACAGGAACTTCGGAGTCGATAATCTGGAAGCAAAAGTTCCTCCTTCGCAGTGACAGGAAAGGTGATACTCGCGGCGCCAAGTGTGTGTGTGTGTGTGTGTGTGTGTGTGTGTGTGTGTGTGTGTGTGTGTGTGTGTGTGTGTGTGTGTGTGTGTGGTGTGTGTGTGTGTGGTGTGTGTAATAGTAGTAGTGGTGGTGGTGGTGGTGGTGTTGGTAGTGGTGGTGGTGGTGGTGGTCTGCCAGGTCAGTGGTGGCTACAGTAACCTGACTTGCCGCTCTAGATGACCTGGCCGGCGGCACCTACACGTCTCCTAGTCACGCCACCTGATCACGTGCACGATGAAAGGGTCAACGGAGGCAAGATTGATTTTCTCGTGACCTCAATACCACTTGATATATTTATTTATATCTAACTTCTTTACTTTCTCTTATTTTTTTTTTTTTTACTTCTTGTTTTAATGATCATTAAATTCTTATACTTTCCTCACATTTTCCGTTTTTTTTTTCTTTTTTTATTTCAGTTTTCCTTAAAGTCTTGTATTAATTATTTTTCTTTACTTAGTTGATTATTTATCTTTACTAATTATCATTTCTCTCTCTTCATTTCTTTCTCATCTTCATTAACTTGCCATTTCACCTCCTCTCTTTACTTTCCTCCTCCTCCTCCTCCTCCTCCTCCTCCTCCTCCTCCTCCTCCTCCTCCTCCTCCTCCTCCTCCTCCTCCTCCTGCAGCAGCATGGTGTGGCCGGCGTCCCCGTTGCCATGGCGATAGTGACTGGTGCTATGCTGGCCCTCCGTCCCTCCCCCTTCCCTCCCCCTTCCCTCGTCCTTCCCCTCGTCCTTCCTTCCTTCGTCCACGCCTAGGCCTAAAACTCTCCCAGCGGGCAGTAAGAAACCCTCCTGCTATCAGTTATTGCCAGTATTTAGTGCTACTGCTGCTGATACTGCTGTTTCTGCTGCTTCTACTACTTTTTCTTTTTCTACTACTACTACTACTACTACTTTTTTTCACTACTACTACTACTACTACTACTACTACTACTACTACTACTATAATATTTCTACTACTACGCTATCATTACTTCTGCTGATCCTACTACTACTTGAAGAAAACTGAAGAGAGGAAACTAATAGCCATGACGATGAAGAATACAAAATGAAAATAAAAAAAGATGATGATGATGATGATGATGATGACGTCAATGGTAACTATGATGATTTAAGAAGAACACGACAATAAAAAAGCTTATAATCATGCAAAATCAAAAAAGTATATTAAAAAAAAACTAAAAAATAAATAATAATAATAAAAAATAACTAGAAAATAGAAAAAAGAAAAGGAAAAGACACAACACCAAAAAAAAAAAAAAGAAGAATAAAACCCTAAAATACAGTAAAATAATAATAATAAAAAAAATAATAAAACCTTAACCCCTAACCTCACCTAAGAAAAAATAAAAAACGTTTTTCATAATACTCAAAAAAGCCACAAGAATAACAATTTTTCAGAAGAATTTTCCCGCCACACCACCTCTTCAAAGTGACCATAGGAAGAGGAGGAGGAGGAGGAGGAGGAGGAGGAGGAGGAGGAGGAGGAGGAGGAGGAGGAGGAGGAGGAGGAGGAGGAGGAGGAGGAGGAGGAGCAGAGGAGAAAGAGGGAAATAAACTCAGAGGGAAGGAAGCGTCACGTAAATTTCACTCACTCTACATATTTTTTCCCCCCTGAGACGCCCTTCCAGGAGTCACGATACAGTTTTGTGGGCGAAGGAAGGAAGGAAGGAAGGAAGGAAGGAAGGAAGGAAGGAAGGAAGGAAGGAAGGAAGGAAGGAAGGAAGGAAGGAAGGAAGGAAGGCAGGGAGGAAGGAAGGAAGGAAGGAAGGAAGGAAGGAAGGAGGAAGGGAAAGTGGGAAAGAAGAAAAAGAAGGAAGGAAGGAAGGAAGGAAGGAAGGACTAAAAACGAAGGATGTAAAGAGAGTAGTAAAGGAAAGGTGGAGGGATGAAAGGAGAGAAAAGGAGGTGAGTGAGGAAAGGAGGGAGGGAAAAAATAATAAAGTAAAAGAAAAGTAAAGGGTCGTGTGGGGTTTAGAAAGAAGGAGGAGGAGGAGGAGGAGGAGGAGGAGGAGGAGGAGGAGGAGGAGGAGGAGGAGGAGGAGGA
>JAPQNM010000043.1:7198804-7208804 GCA_029783475.1 Metacarcinus magister | reverse complement strand
CGCACACACACACACACACACACACACACACACACACACACACACACACACACACACACACACACACACGACACAAACACGTACATAAACAACTCAATTCCTTCCCACTCAGCTAAAAAAAAAGTGAGTTTAAGAGAGCGCGAGAGAGAGAGGAAGAGAGAAAAAATAATAAAAAAAATGGAAAAAGGAGGAACAGGAAAAAGAAGAAATAGAAGTAAAAAAAAAAAGATAATAACTATGACGATGAATTAATAATAAGTTAATAATAATAAATGACATAATAATGATCTAAGAATATATTATAAAACAGTTACTTCCTCCATGTGCTTTTAATGTAGCAAATTTCTGAGCTAATTAAAAAAATAAAAAATAAAAAATAAAAAAAACACATACACGCTTCGGGCCAAGTTTTATCTTGACGAATATTTACCAAGATAACATTTTTTTTTCGTACAACTCACACAAAATCTACTAAGCTAATGCAGGCAAGAGCGTTAATATCTAAAAGCTGAAGCGAAACTCATTATAAGATACAAACCAAAGCCAACAGAACGAGCAACACGAGGGGAAAAATAAATGCAAAGGTCTATATATCTAATATTTTACGATAGGTTAATCATCTTTTTACGTAAACGATTGACGGCACTGAATATTAAACTTTCCTATGTTAAAGTTAAAAGCTGAAGACACTGGCGTACTTATTTTTTTCAAAGTGTTACCAAATGGGAAAGAAATACAGAGAAGTGTGAGGGAAATACTACATAAGATGATGATGTTTAGAATTTAGTACAAAGGAAGAACAGACAGCAACACTCCTGCTAGACCTAACGAAGCTATCCATGTGGCTACACTCTACTCGTTTACTATTTACATGTTAGAGACAAAAGGTAGTAAAGTTGAAGGCTCCTCCCCACCCACTCCTCCCTCCAGCTGAATTATACGAGGGTTAGAGTGTAATCTCATACTAGGCATTGCACTCGTTGGTGAAGTGATTAAAAAGAGGAAGTGAGTGTACCTTTAGGAAGTGAACGCACCTTTAAGTGACACTGGGCGCAAACAAGCCTCGAAACCAATAACATCAACAAAAACATCATTACCATCAACATCAATGCAACATGACGACAACGACGACGATATCAACAACACAAACACACACACACACATACACACACACACACTCTCACACACACACACACACACACACACACACACACACAATCATAATCATCGTGGTGGTGGTGGTGCAAATCAGATTACGTAGATCAGAACTCGATTTCGCGGACATGTTGCTCATAAACAAATGACTGACGAGATGGACTGACCATTATCACTGCTACTACTACTACTACTAGGCTACTACTACTACTACTACTACTACTACTACTACTACTACTACTACTACTACTACTACTACTACTACTACTTTTTCCACTCAGTATGCAGTGTTTTTCTCGAAACTGACAAGTTACTGAAACAAATACGTACAACTTTTAGAAACACAATTCCAAGACAAATACGTGACCTAAACATTCCTCCTACTACTCCTACTCCTACTCCTACTCCTCCTCCTCCTCCTCCTCCTCCTCTCCACACCCCAATATACTCTCCTCCTCCTCCTCTTTAACTCATTTCGTTCACTCCTTTTCCTCATCCCTCACAGAAACATTAATTTAACATTCCTTCCTGTATTTCCTTCTTCCTTCATTTTCTTCTTCTTTCATGTTACCTACGTCTTCTCTTTGTTATTTCTCCTTTTATTACCTTCACACCCTTCCCTCTTACTTTCCTCTCCGTTGCCTCATCAAAAACCTTCCTCTGCTTTACTTTTCTATCCTCTCCCTCCCGTCCCACCTGCACGCCCTCCTTCTGTACCTAATTAACCTACACTATTTTTTTTTTTTGTCTACCTGTAGGAAGGCTTAAATATTTTGTTTTGTTTTGTTTTGTAATTCTCTTGAACGCTTTGCTTTTGTTACTTCCACGCGATGAAATATTACAACAAGTGCAACAAAAGCCATTTAAAAACTACAATTTAAATGGTTTTGTATATGCACATGTTGTAATGCACGTTCTGTACATCCACACACATACACACACACACACACACACACACACACACACACAAGTACACACACACATCCACACACCAAAAAATCTAACGTTTTTTTTTCTCGCGTCGTTAAAATCGTACACACACTAAAACACACACACACACACACACACACACACACATGCTTACACAAATACACATTCAAGGACATGGATTTTGTTTAAGTGTTTCTGTGTGTGTGTGTGTGTGTGTGTGTGTGTGTGTGTGTGTGTGTGTGTGTGTGTGTGTGTGTGTGTGTGTGGAGAGATGTGATTGCGTGAACAGTTTATTGCTCTACTGTTGCTTGTTGCTTGTTGTTATTGTTATTGTCGTTGTTGTTGTTATTGTTGTTGTTGTTTTTGCTATTATTGTTTTCCGGACAGACGTGTGCAACATAAATAAACAACAGTTTATACATCCTATTCACGTGCTGCCATGAACTTACATACACACACACACACACACACACACACACACACACACCACACACACACACACACACTTACACTTACACTTACACTCACACACACACACACACACACACACACACACACACACACACACACACACACACACACACACATACACACACACACACAAACCACATGTACACGCCGCGCTAGGATTTAACATTTTATCCTTTTTTCATAAAAGTAAGTAATTACGCACTGCCGGTTCAGAGCTTCGTGACACACACACACACACACACACACACACACACACACACACACACACACACACACCACACACACACGTATAATTATGTAGGAAATTCGTATAATAATCAGACCGAATATGTAACGTATGTTAAAAGCCAACACACAGAGAGAGAGAGAGAGAGAGAGAGAGAGAGAGAGAGAGAGAGAGAGAGAGAGAGAGAGAGAGAGAGAGAGAGAGAGAGAGAGAGAGAGAGAGAGAGAGAGATATTAATCAAAGGAGTAAGCTGGATTTCAGAGTTGCTATTCATCACCTGACCACATCTATGTCATTAATGTAAAAGGCACTTAACAACTAAATATACATGGCTTTCACAGACTATCAAAAGACTAATAACATCAACAGATAAAAAAGCAATCAGGAAACATGGGGAAGAGGGAACATATGTGAAAGTATTACAAGACATCTATATAAGGGAAGCATTGCCACTATAAAGCTATATAAGGTCAGCGAGAAAATAGCAATAAAGGAAAAGGTCAAACAAGGTAACAGTTTCCAAGATTGTTCTCGGCAGTATAAGGGGAAATATAACTTGAAAGGGGAAGAGTCAGGAATCAAAATAAATGGAGAATATCAAAAGGATTTCACATTTACCGATGATATTGCTCTAATGAACGAATCTACAAATGAATTACAGCAGATGATTTTGTAACTACGCATAGAAAGCCAGATGAATGAATATGAAAATGAATATGAGAAGAATACAAAGTGATGTTCAACAATTGCATACTAGACCATAAAGTTAAAATAGAGGATGAAGTAATAAAAGGTGTCCAGGTATATATCAATTAAGGACAAAATCAATGCAATTTAGATAATGAAAAAATAATCAAAGAAGAATTGGGATCGGATGGTATGCTTTTGTTAGAAGAAAGGTTATGAAAAGTAGTCTACCTCTACCACTAAAGAGTAAGACTTAAACTGTGTGCATTCTACCAATTCAAATACATGTACTGGAAACCTGGAGTGTTACGAAAGCCTTACAACAAAAACTTCAGTGCCCAAAGGAGAATGGAGAAAATAATGCTTGGTATAACATGGAGAGATAGGAGAAGAACACCAAGAATTAAGGAACAGAGCAAAGTTGAAGACATCTTAACCACAATTAAAACTAAATAGTGGTCATGCGCTAAAAAGATAATACACGAAAAACTAGAATAACAAAATGACAACACAGGGATGGTAAAAAAAAAAATAAATAATAATAATAAAAAAAAACCAAGCCAGACAAAGATAAAACAAGATAAAAAACTTTACTAGGGTGGCCTGGAGAAGAAGAAAAAGAGAGAAAAAAAAACCAGGCAGCCAACCTAGATGAGTGGAGAAGGTTGGATGAACCCTTTGTCCTGTAGTGAAACATTGAAGGCTGATGATACTACTACACCAGCGGGGAGTGCACAGACTTAATAATTTGTGTACATATTCCTACACGACTATACTCTGTAGTTATTATATTATACGTACACACACATACATACATATATACATACACACATACACACATACACACACACACACACACACACACCATAAATATATCTGACCGACAAGTCCACGAATATTAAACACGAAAATTTACAACCAAAACACTCACTCTCTCTCTCTCTCTCTCTCTCTCTCTCTCTCTCTCTCTCTCTCTCTCTCTCTCTCTCTCTCTCTCTCTCTCTCTCTCTCTCTCTCTCTCTGTGTGTGTGTGTGTGTGTGTGTGTGTGTGTTCCTGTTTCATCTAATAACGTGTCAAGTTTCAGCGACACAAACATGCATGGAAAATCAAACACTCAACACACACACACACACACACACACACACACACACACACACACACACACACACACACACACACACACACGACATGACTTCATCAAAAAGAATTACATAGCAACAACACAACAGGGACATGAGATTGAGCAGGACGAGGAGGAGGAGGAGGAGGAGGAGGAGGAGGAGGAGGAGGAGGAGGAGGAGGAAGAGGAGGAGGAAGAGGAAGAGGAGGAGGAAGAGGAGGAGGAGGAAAGAGTGGGAGACGCTAAGTGATGAAACGGAGGCTTGTTAGGAGAGAAGGAGGAGAAAGATGAGGAGGAAGAAGATGAGAAGAAGGAAAGAAGGCAAATGAATGAAAGAAGGACCAACAGGGAAATTGCTGCAGAGGAGAGGAGGATGAGGAAGAAGAGAAGGAGGAAGAGGAAGAGGAGGAGGAGGAGGAGATTCAACAAAGAGACATTGGGCAGCATCCTTTGTTAACAGGAGATGACCTGAAGCCCTGACCCAACCTTCTGACTTGGGAATCAGACCACCTGGCCAACCTCACCCATACACCGCTCAACACTTTCCCACAGAGGTTGAAATTTTCCCACACATTCCACCGTCAGAAGCAGGAGAAGGAAGGAAGGAAGTAAGGGAGGGAGGCAAGGAAGGGAGGAAAGTGGAAGAGAAGCATAAAAGGTGAAGGTGTGTATGATTTAAGAGAGAAACTTAGGAGTAGTATGGGTGAGGGAGAGGAGAGGGAGAGAAAAAAAAATAATAGGAGAGAGACAAGGAAGGGTAAGGTAGCGTAAAGGAGAAATGAGTGAAAGGAGGAGGAGGGAAGAAAAGTGATGGTGGAATTAAGGCCAAAATAAAAGAGAGAAAATAACACAGGAATAAATGAAAGTCAGGAAAGGTGAAATAAAATAAAAAGAGAGACAAAAAAGAGATATAGCACAAAGGAGCGAGAGACGACGAGAGGAATACAAATGTGAAATAGGATCAGGAGGAAATGAGAATGAGCGAGAAGATAATAGATAAAGAAAAAAAGAAAAAGATATATAAAACTTTTCAACACTACCGTCTCTCTTCTTTGTCCGGGCAGACACAAAGAGGAAAATAAACAGCTAAATAAAATACAAAAGGAAACGAGAAAGAGATGGATGGGGACGAGAATGCAACAGATAAATATATGCATGAAAAGAAAACAAAAGAGAAGCAAGAGGCTGGATAAAGACCGAGTTAAGATAAATGAAAATAAACGACAGGACATGAAATAATAAAGGAGGAGGTAAGACAACACATAAAAGAAATACACAGATGAAGACAAAAAAAAAGAGAGAAAGTAGAGATAGGCAAAAATGACGATAAAATAGAAAAAATACAAAAAGAATAAACGTAAAGAGATAGACAACAATACATACAAAACACGAAGATAAAACAAAAGAGAAACAGACACACACACACACACACACACACACACACACACACACACAGCATACTAAACACGTACATCGCAATTAGCTCGCCAGTATTTCGACGCACACCCAAACGCAACACAAATTCTCCGCAGGTAACACTCACCTTAACTTCCCGCAACACACCAATTACCACACGTGACACACACACACACACACCACACACACACACACACACACACACACACTATATCGTACCCCTGTTTCATTGTACCTCCTTCCGTTTCCTTACACTTTATAGTTCATTCCCTGTTTGTTTTACGTTACTTCGATAATCTGATATATTTTTACGCCTCCCCGACACACCGCTGCAAGACTTGGCGGTTGGCAATCGTCATATTTTCCCTTCCCCGTCCAAACACCGACCTCCCAAACCGGTATTCTGGCTCTTAAAATAAACTACATTCTCTTGCAACGGTCGTAAATGCGTTTTCTATACCGTGTGAACTTAATACCGCCAAACGTGAACGCGGGGAAGCTGGAGCAACCGTTTTCTTTTATTCGCTGATATGGAGACAGGGCGAAAGGTTGTAATATAGAGGTGAAAAAAAAACGTGCCTCTGAAAATGCCGCTTCAGATGGGATAAAAGTGGGATTCCGGAGAGAAAAAAGCCAATTTACTTCATGGGGTGACAAGATACTTTCCTATGCCAAGCGACGCCAAACCAATGCAGGGTAAAGAAAACGGAATAGAAAAGGAGAAAGATAAACGAAGGAAGGTAGACTACTGAAAATTTTCTTACGAATTTCAAAACAAGACCAAATAAAAGGAAAACTGATGACTTACTAAGAAATAAAAACATATTATAAGACATTGATTTAGAGAACGAATGTAACTAGATTTATTCATGCTACGGCTATAACCTTTAGGGAGAGTTAGAGAATAATACTCGTAATAGCAATAGTAATAAATGTTCACTTTTTTACTACCACCCAATACACGAGGACGATTATTTATATTAGCAGATAAAACTGAAAGAGCAAAACACGTGCCTTTTTAAGCTGAAAATAGACAATCTGTGGCGACATTACAATTCTCTCTCTCTCTCTGTCTCTCTCTCTCTCTCTCTCTCTCTCTCTCTCTCTCTCTCTCTCTCTCTCTCTCTCTCTCTCTCTCTCTCTCTCTCTCTCTCTCTCTCTCTCTGTCCGTGCACCTGGCGATACGCTGCAAATTACCGTCCACTCTGGGTTGTGGTTTGTAAATTAAATGGAAAAATGTCTCTATCGTAATCACTACAGAGAGAGAGAGAGAGAGAGAGAGAGAGAGAGAGAGAGAGAGAGAGAGAGAGAGAGAGAGAGAGAGAGAGAGAGAGAGAGAGAGAGAGAGAGAGAGAGAGAGAGCGAGAGAGAGAGAGAGAGAGAGAGAGAGAGAATGAAGGAGAAATAGAAAAAAAGAAAGGAAGGAAGGAAAGAAAGAACCAAGAAAGGAAGCAGAGTAAAAGTGAAGATAGGATTACCGAAAAGAAAAAGATTAAAACCATGAAGAAAAAAAAACATGGACATAAACAAAAACAAGACTCAATATATAAAAATAAATAATAAAAAAAAACTCAAAATCCTTGCCCTCAATCACCACCTCCATTAGCTATTACTTCATACACACGAAAAAAAGAAGAAAAAAAATACTCCCAGGAAAAACACACGCAAAATAATTAAAACATCACACACTCCACAACACTGCCACACGCCATTCCATCCCTGCCACGCTGTTTAATCTACGTCAGGAGGTGGAAAAAGTGAGTGAAAGCGAGAGAGAGAGAGAGAGAGAGAGAGAGAGAGAGAGAGAGAGAGAGAGAGAGAGAGAGAGAGAGAGAGAGAAAAGAAAAAAGAAAGAATGAGAGAGAGGGGCAAGGCAAGACATACTCCCAATTAAGGTGGAGTAAACAAGAATAAAGACTTTTTTTTCCCCCCTTACGAGTAGCATTCTTCATCCCCATTGGTCCGTTTAAATAGATGCGTTGGCCGTGATCCCTCTCTTCATTGGCTGATGGCGAGGCAGGCGGCAGTTTGACAACATATCATCTTTAATTGTGATTGGCTGCTTCGAATAGAGGTTTACATACTGGCGGGTTTTCGGGGGCTGGTGCCGCTAAGAGCCCTCATCACCCTCCGGCCAGGTATTACCGCTAATTAGGTTTCAGCCAGGTAGGTCGGCAGGCAGGTACGCGGGTGCAGAAGCCATGGAGTTAAGGGAGAAAGGGAGGGATTCGAAGCCTCACTCACTCACTCCGTTGGGTTCAATGACTGCTTCAGAATCAGTCTCACTACAGAGCTGATCTCGTTCAAAAAAGGTTCAGAAATTCAATCAGTGTTCACGGGTCGTTCGGAAAAATTTTGGGGGATGAGTGAGTGGCCAGATGTTGCTTCTTTTCGGGCTTGTATTGAAGTCGTGTGCGTGTGCGTGTGCGTGTGCGTGTGTGTGTGTGTGTGTGTGTGTGTGTGTGTGTGTGTGTCTGGCGTGACATCTCGTGCGAGTGAATTGCTATTTATTATTTATTCAGTCCCACCTGCCACTCAAACCAAAGCTGCAACCAGACACAGCAACATAGAAGCAATAAGGAGATGTGATAGGCGTCTCACTCACTCACTCACTCACTCACTCACTCACTCACTCACTCACCACTCACTCACACACTCACTCATTGCCACTAACTACTACTGTAATACCAATAATAATAACAATAACAACAACAACAACAACAACAACAACAACAATAATCATAATAATAATAATGATAGTAATAATAATAACAATAACAATAATAATAACAATAATAGTAATAGTAGTAAAACAACATTATCCTCAATATACTCGTAAATATATAAAATGCACACAAGTAACGTATATATTAATTACATCTGCATTAAACGTAGCATTAAGTAAAACCAGAGGTAATAATTTTCATCCCTGTTACGATCATAATACTACACTCTCTTAAAGATGTGGTACAAAGAAAAGAGAAAAAAAAATGTATATAATTATTTTTCCTCTGCAACTCACGCCTTAAAATAGCGAGAGAGAGAGAGAGAGAGAGAGAGAGAGAGAGAGAGAGAGAGAGAGAGAGAGAGAGAGAGAGAGAGAGAGAGAGAGAGAGAGAGAGAGAGAGAGAGGAAGAGCGAGGGAAGAGAAATCACATGAAGTGCACTATTTTTCATTTCACCAGACACCTTAAATAGATTCAGATTGCAAGCTTTTGTGCACGTCTCTTTCTCTCTCACTTTATTATATTTTTTTCGTTCATCTCCCTCGCGTCAAAGGCAGGAAAGTGATGCCCATTGCTAGTTGCATCACCGCCCTTCATAACCAGACATTACCCACCCACCCACCCACCCACCCACCCGCTAGCCTTGTCCCTCATTCCCTCATAACTATAACCCTCCCTTTCTCCTCTTACTCTTTATGTCTCTTTTCTTATATCATATCATACTTTACACTTACGATCTTCTACTGTTACTGCTACTGTTACATCAACCTTTACTATCAGCTCGCCTTTATCTAGCCAACGCCCACCACCCATTATCTCCCCCCCCCACATCACTCTACGCCATACACCTACCACGCCCATCACATATCAACAAGGGCCAACACCACCACCAACACCGCCATCACCTACAGGCTACTTTGAACAGACAAGCAACGCCCTCTGCCATCATCCATAAACACTACAACCCACCCACCCACCCACCCGCCCGCCGCCCGCCCATCGCCGCCCTCCCACTGCGCCGTCTGCCCAGCTCCCACGAGGCAAATCTTGGCGAAAGGCGTAACTATGATGTACAAAGTCGTAAGTCTGGTTTAGTATTGATGTTTTAGATTCATGGTCCACCTCTCTCTCTCTCTCTCTCTCTCTCTCTCTCTCTCTCTCTCTCTCTCTCTCTCTCTCTCTCTCTCTCTCTCTCTCTCTCTCTCAGGGAGGGGACGACCCGTAACCATGGCGACCAGAGCTACTAACCTATATAACTTAACTATCTC
>JAPQNM010000043.1:7183804-7191304 GCA_029783475.1 Metacarcinus magister | reverse complement strand
CACTCGGTCACTCATTTTTCAATACTCCAATAATCATTAATCACATAGAGCCGATATTAACTGCTTGTTGTAGTGGTAGTGATTGTAAAAGTAGTGGTGGTAGTAGTAGTAGTAGTAGTAGTAGTAGTAGTGGTAGTAGTAGTAGTAGTAGTAGTAGTCATTATCATATCAATATCATTAGTATCATTATCTTCATTAAAATTACTGAGAATAAGAGTCACTAGATCATTAAAACACTGCATCACATTTCATTACAGTTTTATCTTCCCTTCCCGAGTACCAAATATTACTAAAACCTTTATATTTTGATGGTCAACTAACACACGTAGGAAAAGTAGGTGAATGGAGGGAAAGGGAAGGTGTGTGTGTGTGTGTGTGTGTATGTGTCTCTCTCTCTCTCTCTCTCTCTCTCTCTCTCTCTCTCTCTCTCTCTCTCTCTCTCTCTCTCTCTCTCTCTCTCTCTTCTCTCTCTCTCTCTCTCTCTCTCTCTCTCTCTCTGTACTTTTCCTTTGGTCATGAAAGACTTGTGGAGGGAGTGAGAGAGTGAGAGAGTGAGAGAGTGAGAGAGTGAGAGAGTGAGAGAGTGAGCGAGTGAGAGAGTTTTGGAGGGTATGAAAGGGAGACAGGAATTGAGTGCTGCTGTGGCGGAAAGGAAAGGGGGAGAGAGAGAGAGAGAGAGAGAGAGAGAGAGAGAGAGAGAGAGAGAGAGAGAGAGAGAGAGAGAGAGAGAGAGAGAGAGAGAGAGAGAGAGAGTTAACTACAAGATTACACGCTTTCAAGTGCTCGCGTAAACACACACACACACACACACACACACACACACACACACACACACACACACACACACACACCTTGCCTTCCTTTCCTATGTAATAAAATCTCCAAAGAATAAGAAAATATATATAAACAAAAAAAATCCAGCTTACAGTAACATGAGAAAGACAACTACAATAACAACTCAATTTACTTATTCACTGGAAGGAGAAGGAGGAGGAGAAGGAGGAGGAGGAGGAGGAGGAGGAGGAGGAGGAGGAGGAGGAGGACGAGGACGAGGACGAGGAGGAGGAGAGAAATTCATGGAAAAACGAGGATAAAAGTTTCGGGCAAGAGAAAGAAAAGAAAAAGAGAAACGTGGAGAGAAATTTTAAACCTCTGGAACAAGAAAGAAAACGAAGATAAGACGAAGAAACAGATGTGAAAATCGAAAAACTTTGAAAAAAATATAAACACTGCCACCGAGAGAGAGAGAGAGAGAGAGAGAGAGGAGAGAGAGAGAGAGAGAGAGAGAGAGAGAGAGAGAGAGAGAGAGAGAGAGAGAGAGAGAGAGAGACTTATAGAGGAGGGATTCACATACACCTGCCTTCCTTTTCCATATTTTCCCCTCCTTTCTTCCTTCCCTCCCTCTCACCTCCCTTCCCTCTCTCCCTCACCCCACCCCCTTCTCTCTCTCTCTCCCTCCATCTGCCACACAAAAAATTACGACATGAAGAGAGGGGACCTTACACCTCCTCCTTCTCCTCCCCCTTTTTTCCCCCTTCCTCCTCCTCCTCCTCCTTTTCGTATTTCGACTTAAAAATCTTTATTTGCGTCTCTGATTGGAATCCTAGCGACCCGGAAACTTGTATCGGCTCCGAGGATTGAGGAGGAGGAGGAGGAGGAGGAGGAGGAGGAGGAGGAGGAGGAGGAGGAGGAGGAGGAGGAGGAGGAGGAGGAGGAGGAGGTGTGTGTGGAAAGGGTGGTAGAAGGGGAGAGGAAGTGAAGAGAAAGGCAGAAGACAAGGAGGAGAAGAAGGAAGAGAATAGATGTTGGAAGGGAGAGAAGAAGGTGTGAATGACAAGAAAAAATGTAGGGAAGGAAAAAGGAGTAGAAGGATATACTAAATTTGGATAAAGTGAGAGAAAAAGAGGATCAGGAGAGAAATCAACGAGAGAGAGAGAGAGAGAGAGAGAGAGAGAGAGAGAGAGAGAGAGAGAGAGAGAGAGAGAGAGAGAGAGAGAGAGAGAGAGAGAGAGAGAGAGAGAGAGGGAGATCGTACATAAATATTCCAATTAATATATTAATGATATTGCATTATCAGTATATAATTATATCAATAACAATATCTGTAGCTAAATGTCATGCAAATCAAAATATCAATAAAAATAATAATAATAATAATAATAATAATAATAATAATAATAATAATAATAATAATAATAATAATAATAGAAAATAATGAGTCCTAGCAGCAGCAACAACAACAACAGCATCATAAGTAGTAATGACACTAATAGGACTAATGTTATAAAACAAACAGACGCTCTCTGAGCACATTGTTCTTTGTCATTATTATCATTACTATTATTATCAATATTATCAACAGCATCATTAATATTATCATCAATATTATCATTATTATTATTATTATTATTATTATTATTATATTATTATTATTATTAGTAGTAGTAGTAGTAGTAGTAGTAGTAGTAGTAGTAGTAGTAGTAGTAGTAGTAGTAGTAGTATTGTTCTTAATATTTGTAGTAGTAGTAGTAGTATTGTTCATATTATTTGTAGTAGTAGTAGTAGTAGTAGTAGTATAACAATAATTATTATTATTATCAATATTATCATTATGAACATTACTATCATCACTATCATTATTATCATTAATATTATTATGATTGCATTTTATTAACTATTGTTATCATTTTTATTATCATCATAAGTATTGCCATTATCATTATTATTAGCATTTTCATTATTATTCATTATTATTATTCGTATGTTTTACCATTATCATTACATTAATTATCATTATTATTGTAACCATCAAAACTATTACTATAAATATCATTATCATTATTATTATCACAGTAAAAACATTATAACACTTTAAACATCATAAATATTTACTCTGGATTTCGATATTTATACACGCAAACACACACACGCAAACACACACGCAAACACACACACACACAAACACACACAAACACACACATACACACACACACACACACACACACACACACACACACTTGACAATTACAAATGAAGTGTTGAAACTAATAGTGATAGTTTTAATGAGAAACTTTTAAGGTGGAAGCAAAGCTTCCTTCCTCCAACATCCCTTATTTTCCTTCCTTCCTTCCTTCCTTTACTTCGTTCATTAATCTGTGTCTTTCCTTCTTTCATTTTCACCAACATTTTACGTTTTTTCCCCTTTATTCATCTATAATCGAAGTTTTTCTTTACACTTTTATCCTTTTGTTTGCTTTTTTGCATGATATTTTACCTCTTCTCTCTCTCTCTCTCTCTCTCTCTCTCTCTCTCTCTCTCTCTCTCTCTCTCTCTCTCTCTCTCTCTCTCTCTCTCTCTCTCTCTCTCTCTCTCTCTCTCTCTCCTAAAATTCCTGTCAAACGCTAACACACACACACACACACACACACACACACACACACACACACACACACACACACACACACACACACACACACACACACACACACACACCAATGGGTCTGAGATGGATACAAATATTTTGCTTTTATGTTCCTGTTCCTCCTCCTCCTCCTCCTCCTCTATGACCCCATTGCCATTCTTTCCTCCTCCTTTCTTTCCCAGTTTTTTTTCTCTCTCTTTCTCTCCTCTACCACCACAAGTACCACCAGCCTTTTCCTCTTCCTCCTCCTCCTCCACCACGATCTTCCCTCCCTCCACTACCACCTTTCCCTCCTCCTCCACAGGGTTCAAGGAGATTAGTCACGTCCTCAAAGGGAGTCCGCAGCGAAGCAGTTACGTGCGGCACAGAGAACAAGGGGAGGAGGGAGGACGAAGGGGAGAGAGGAGGTAAGGGGAAGGAAGCAAAGAGTTGAGGAGGTGATATGTGCGGGGCATGAATGGCTGGGGCGGGGCGGGGGATGTGTGTGTGTGTGTGTGTGTGTGTGTGTGTGTGTGTGTGTGTGTGTGTGTGTGTGTGTGTGTGTGTGTGTGTGTGTGTGTTAACTTTAATTTTATCTGTACATCGCAAGGTTTTTTTTTTGTAATTCAGGTGTTTTTTCAGTATCATTAAGGTTTTTTTTCTTTCTTTACCTACATATGAACTATTTTCTTTAACTATATGTGATTGTATTGTTTATCTTATGTGTTAACTATCTATCTTATCAATGTATCTTTATCTATGTATCTGTCTATCTATCTATATCTGTGTGGATGTGGATGTGGAAGGACAGATTCAGGTAAGGTAGTAACAGGTCCAGCAGGCAACCACCTTCCCTTTCCACTCATCCACTATGCGGGTACGTTCCATTTCGCTTTCCTGGAACGCCTTCAGGGTGGATATAGATTGGAGTCAGTGAGGCTGTGGTATGTGATGAAGGTGGTGATGGTGATGGTGATGATGATGATGATGATGATGGTGAAGGGGGTCGCAGGTATTTGTCACTGTATCTTTCTTCTCCAGGCTTGTTTTCTTTTCCTCTTCCTCCTCCTCCTCCTCCTCCTCCTCTTCCTCCTCTTCTTCTTCCTACTATACGTACTTCTTTCCCGCCTTAAATCGTGTTGTTCATAATATTGAAGAATAATATTACCCTCGAGGTGACTGGCGTGAAGATATTGGGTCATAGCTGCCTCCTCCTCCTCTTCCTCCTCCTCCTCCTCCTCTATCACCTCTTCCTCTCCTTCATTTCCAGTACGTAACATAACGCCTTCATAGTGACACCTCCGGACAGGAAATAAATCTCTATAAACACACAAACACACACACACATATTCTTTATCAATATTGCTATACTTTTGTAACTTAACCCCATCTCCCTTCCTCCGTATCCCCTTCCTTCCATCCATCCATTCACTCCTTCCTTCCTCCCTTTCTCCCTCCCTCTTTGCCCTCTATCCTTCCCTTCTCTCCTCGCCGTCGTCCACATAGCATTCAGTGGTTCCCTTGAGTCTCCATCCACTTCCTCTATTACTCCATATATATCCAGACTCACATACCCCTTACTCTCACTTCCACCACCACCACCACCACCACCACCACCACCACCACCCATCAGCCACCAGCCCGCCATCGGTCCGCCATTACACTAACAGACAGGCAGACAGACAGGAGGGAGAGGCGGACAGACGCCACTCTAGGCCCCAAGGACACAGGTGCTCCCCGCCCTGGGCACCTGTGGATCCCCTTAGGTGTTCCCTTGTGATGATATTTTTTATATAAACATTTCACATTTAACTCCACGTGTGAATTGTGGTTACATGGGTGTGGTGGGGGTGTAGGGTGTGTTGTGGTGGGGGTGTAGGGTGTGGGGGGGTGTAGGCTGTGGTAAGGGTCTAGGGTGTGGTAAGGGTGTAGGCTGTGGTGGGGTGTAGACCTGACCTGACCTGACCTAACCTAACCTAACCTAACCTAACCTAACCTAACCTAACCTAACCTAACTAAACTAAACTAAACTAAACTAAACTAAACTAAACTAAACTAAACTAACCTAACTTAACTTAACCTAACCTAACCCAACCTAACCTTACCTAACCTAACCTAACCTTTACACATTCCTCCAGTGCTGCAAGGGATCCACGTTCGTATTCAGCGTCAAGTGAACTGGAATCACCCAAATTGACCTCCTCCCTCTCTCTCTCTACCCCTTTTACTCTTTTTTCTTTAGGGGTCACCATTTATCAACCCTTCTACACTAATTCCTTTTTTTCAGTCTTGATGCACAAATAATACAGAAAGAATAATGTATTTCACTTTTAAACAACTCAGGAATATATAGGAACATAAACTAATGATTGCCGGGATTCGAATGTGGGTTACAGGGTCATAACACAAGTCACTCAACCACTGCTACTTCCTCTCAGCCACCAGTACATCCTACAGGTTACGTAGTACAGGTGGATGTTACGGTACAGTTCTCTAGCGTCATATGTACTAAGTTGTAAAGATATGACGCAAAATATGGGAGTCAAAGAGCGTGGTTGGTATAAATTTAGGACCAATGCAAGTACTGAAAATTAGGCAGAGAGAGAGAGAGAGAGAGAGAGAGAGAGAGAGAGAGAGAGAGAGAGAGAGAGAGAGAGAGAGAGAGAGAGAGAGAGAGAGAGAGAGAATTTACCATAGGTGTAATACAAAACCAATGGAAATAATACTTGATTGTGAAGGAAAAAAGAAAGTGTGGTAGTAATATGTTATGACGGGAAAAAAAGGAAAATGAAAAGGGGAAAAAAAGAAAGAAAAAAAAGAGAACAGCCACAGCGTAAAGGAAATACTGGATGCAACAAAACATCACGTGACAAGAAAACACAAAACGAGAATTACAAAACAGCTACAACATAAAACTAAACTAAACAAAAACAAAAACAATTAATAAAAAAATAAAACTCGAAATACATGAATAGAAGTTTACAGACTCTTTCTCTCTTTCTCTCTCTCTCTCTCTCTCTCTCTCTCTCTCTCTCTCTCTCTCTCTCTCTCTCTCTCTCTCTCTCTCATTCCTGATCCCTCTTCATTGGGTGGCTTCCTGAACCAAAAACAACAGAGGGTCGCGGAGGGACTAGGGACGAGGAGGACAGACAGACGGTAGCAGGGCCACGGGTACAGAGGGAAGGGAAGGGAAGGGAAGGGAAGGGAAGGGAAGGGAAGGGAAGGGAAGGGAAGGGAAGGGAAGAGAAGGGAAGAGAAGGGAAGGGAAGGGGGAGGGAAGGGGAAGGGAGGGAAGGGGAAGGGAAGGGAAGGGAAGGGAAAGGGAAGGGAAGGGAAGGGAAGGGAAGGGAAGGGAAGGGAAGGGAAGGGAAGGGAAGGGAAGGGGAGGGAAGGGAAGGGAAGGGAAGGGGAAGGGGAAGGGAGGGAAGGGGAGGGGAGGGGAGGGGAGGGAAGGGAAGGGAAGGGGAAGGAGTAGAAAAACAAAACAACTAGTTAAGAATGGTGGGCAAGGAAAATTGTATAGATAGATAGATAGATAGATAGATAGATAGATAGATAGATAGATAGATAAAGATAGAAAGATAGATAGATAGGTTCACAGTTATAAAGGTAGAAAGGTAACATGGATCAAATAATTACTAAAGACCAATTGATGGGTTGGTTAACAGAAAAAATTGTTAAATAAGGTAGACATACAAATTACAGGTGGATTATAGGTATAAGGAAGATTATATCAGCTAATTTTACATCTTTTTTATTATTTTTGTCTACCACTTATGTACTTTAATGGAAGGTCATTAAGTTATTGTTCTGTATTTATATAGATATTTTTTTTTCCAAACTTTCGCTATTATTTAATATTCATTGTTATTTGTTTTCTTTTACTTTTTTTTTCCTGCGTCACGTGTGTCGTAAAAGGATACTTAAAGGGACGAGGGTAAACACACACACACACACACACACACACACACACACACACACACACACACACACACACACACACACAAGGCCTCAAGGATCAAGACAAGAGACTCTGGCTTAACATGTGACCCCAAGCACCACGTCACCTGAAGCCTATATTGATAACATGAATCCCTTGT
>JAPQNM010000043.1:7163804-7176304 GCA_029783475.1 Metacarcinus magister | reverse complement strand
CCTCGTATAGACACTTGTATATATTAAAGACATCAAAACCCTACGAGAGTCTAAAGTCACCTCTCCTTCCACTCAAGTACGTACGTAAGGTATATGACACAGCCTCTAAGCCTTCACCTGTCTCCAAGCTACTCCTCCAGCCTCCACTACGCCTCCTTCAAGACTCCACATCTCTATAGCGTTACATAAGTACTCCTTCATTGTTACAGGAATACAAAAATGTTTATACGAAAGTAGGAAAGGGAAAGAACATGATATAGAAAAATACAGCTAAGAAAAATGTGATAGTTTGTATATAAGGAAAAGAATATTACGAATGGAGGAATAAAGAAGGAATGCAATAACTTAGACCACACGAAGACAGGGTAAGCTGCATACAAATGGAGGAAAAGGAAGAACGTGGAATACTAGAAAACATGGAAGGACAGTTTGAGTGTTTGGGGGAATACGATAAATGTAACTTTACGAATAAGGGAATAAGGAGAAAATACAATAAACAGAAGGATAAGATAAGCTGTTCATGAAATAAAGAAGAGGGAAAATACAGAATGAAACAAAAAAAAACTAAGAAGAAAATTGTGGCTAATGAAGGAAAAAGATAATGCGAATGAAGGAACAAGAAGAAAATGCAATAACTAAGACCACAAAGGGACGGGATAAACTGTATACAAAAGGAAGGAGAAGAAAAATATGGAATACCAGAAAATATGAGAAGAAATGCGATAGTTTTAGGAATATAAAGAAAGGAGGAATAGGAAAAGAAAGGATAAAAGACGATGGATATTGAGAAAATATGAAGGTGAATAAATAAAAGAGATATCAAATTATAGCTATGATCCTCCTCCTCCTCCTCCTCCTCCTCCTCCTCCTCCTCCTCCTCCTCCTCCTCCTCCTCCTCCTCCTCCTCTAATAGTAGGTGACCACCTTCGAGATTTAAGGTACCAGGGGTCACTGCTACAGAGGGTGAAACAGTGCACCGCGTCCTGCATAGGAAAGTGCACTACACACTGGATTGAATGGAGCTGAGGCCTGATTGACTGCTGTCTTCCTTAAAAGCGCCAGGCAAGGCCGCCGCACCAACCCCTAGTTATCTACACTGTGCTCACACCTACTCTGTACACACACCACATAACCATCAAAACAGTCACATTTTCCCCTAATAACACAAGTAAATGTAGTTAATATTCTCCTTTTCAAACTTCCCTCGTAAATATAATGTAGTTTTTCTATACTACATGGTATCACTTTTTTCCTACCAGCTTCGGCTGGAGGGATGAGTGGGAGGGGAGGAGCCTTCCACTGTACTATCCTTTCCCTAATTCAAGTAGTTAGTGTAGAGTAGTTATATCAAACAGCCTTCGCAAGGACCCTAGGGTCTGTTGCTGTTTGTGTTCCCTTGTATTTCCTTTGTATTTCCTCCTCCTCTTCCTCCACCAGGACCAAAATATTAAAGAAACGGTGACACTAAGAGAGGAGGTCAAGGCCTGACGGAGGAGAAAAGGAGGAGGAGGAGGAGGAGGAGGAGGAGGAGGAGGAGGAGGAGGAGGAGGAGGAGGAGGAGGAGGAGGAGGAAGTGGAGGAAGCCCAAGAGGGTGAAACAAGTTGAGGAAACACCTATCTTTCTTAAAAATTGAAGAGAAGAAAAAAACATAGGTCAAGTTTTAATTGCATAACTTGTAGGGGGAAGACGGGAGAAGAGGAGGGAGGAGGAGGAGGGAGGAAGAAGGAAGCAAGGAGCCGTACAGGAAGACGTGTTAGAACGCCTTTGAAACACCATTGTGACGATTAAAAAGAAAACGTAAAACTCGGGGTTGAAGCAAAAAAAAAGAATAACAGTTTGAAAGAAAATGGAATCCGAGTCACTGAAAGAAAATGGAAAGTGACCCATTGAAAGAAAACGTAAGACGAAACCATTGAAAGAAAACGGATAAAGAATACTAATCATGCACGAAAAGTAAGAAAATAAATGAAAAAAATTAAACAGAAATTAAATAGTTTGACATTACTTTCAGAAAATTCAGAGAGAGAGAGAGAGAGAGAGAGAGAGAGAGAGAGAGAGAGAGAGAGAGAGAGAGAGAGAGAGAGAGAGAGAGAGAGAGAGAGAGAGAGAGAGAGAGAGAGAGAGAGAGAGAGAGAGAGAGAGAGAGACTAGCATTCAGAATTTGATTGATATACACCAATAAAAAAAAGTGAAGGAAAAGAAAAAATATAACAAGGTTAATAAAAACAAAACAAAATAAAAAGATAGAAGAAAAAATTGGATATATGTCACAGGAATGAGAGAGAGAGAGAGAGAGAGAGAGAGAGAGAGAGAGAGAGAGAGAGAGAGAGAGAGAGAGAGAGAGAGAGAGAGAGAGAGAGAGAGAGAGAGAGAGAGAGAGAGAGAGATGGACCCTCTACAAAAACATTCTCTGGTCAAAATAAAATATAAAAAAAAGTATAGAAGCGAACGGGAAAAAAAAAAGAAAAAAAGTGATGATGAACGGAAGGAAAAGTAGGACATGGGAAGGGGAAAAAAAAACCGTCACCGGGAAAATATTATATATAACTCTTGAGGGGAAAAAAAAAAAAAAAAAAAGGAGGAAATAAAAGGATAAGCCTAACGAATACTGGCATGGTATTTTTGTCACGTAGGAAATATAATATCAAATATACAAACGATGCCGGACCCACACCCACACACACACACACACACACACACACACACACACACACACGCACACACACACACACACACACACACACACACACACCCATTCACGATAGCTGATCAATACGTCTCATTAGATAAACCAAGAATAAAAAGAAAAAGAAAAGAAAAAAAGAACGCAATCAAATATACAGCAGCAGGGCGTTAAGGGAAAGTAACAAAAAGAGGAGGAGGAGGAGGAGGAGGAGGAGGAGGAGGAGGAGGAGGAGGAGGAGGAGGAGGAGGAGGAGGAGGAGGAGGAGGAGGAGGAGGAGGAGGAGGAGGAGGAGGAGGAGGAGGGCACAAGAAAAGGAAGATGAGTACAAACACATAATAACATGAACGACAAGAAGAGGAGGAGGAAGAAGACGAGGAGGAGGAGGAGGAGGAGGAGGAAGACGAGGAAGAGCAAAACAGAAAACAACAATAGACCGACGAACAGATGCCAGAGCAAAACAAGTGGGAAACGAAACTCCGAAGAAACACTGAAACAAGGAAGAAACTTGCCTACCTCATCTCAAATAGCGGTGGTGGTGGTGGTGGTGGTGGGTGCACGAGTAGGTAAACACACTTCCCTTACCTGCGGGAAAACACACACCCGGAAATTAGTGGAGGACAAAACTGAGGAGGAAAAGGTGAACGGGAAGGTTAAACTTAAAACACGAGCTGCTATGCCTCAGGAGGAAAGGGGAGGAGGAGGAGGAGGAGGAAAAGGAGGAGGAGGAAGGCAGATAGGAAGGGAGGGGTAAGGCAGGAGACATTTTATCACTGTAATAGGTTAGAAAAATATGAAGGAAAAAAAATATCCTCCAAATTCAATTAGGTATTTTAACTTAGCACTAAACCATCACAATATAATATCACCCTACAGTTAGTTACGCTTTGCCT
This sequence comes from Metacarcinus magister, assembly GCA_029783475.1. Lineage (NCBI taxonomy): Eukaryota > Metazoa > Arthropoda > Malacostraca > Decapoda > Cancridae > Metacarcinus > Metacarcinus magister. The sequence continues at coordinate 7,172,727 of JAPQNM010000043.1, read as the reverse complement.
CAGTGCTCATCTCCGTTTCCTTAGAATGTGAATCTTATGTATGGACAAGAATATTTCACGATAGGACTGTAACCTTATAAAATCACCCTAGATTACCTCCCCAACTGTCCCTAAATGTCCCTAAATGTACCTAAATGTCCCTAGATACCCGATTATCCACGCCTGTAAGGAAGGATAAGCGGGATTCGAACCAAGGTACAATAATTCATAGGGAGACATGCAAGCTAATACACCACGAAGAAATTATGATGAATGAAAGCAAGTTGTGGTTGTTGTGGTTGATGTTATTGTTGTTGTTATTGTTGTATGCGTTGTATTTTTGTGTGTAGTGATACATGGGTGAGCGTAGCAAATACACAATAAATCAAGGGGGGGTGGGGGGGGGTGAGGGGGAAACAGCCAGATAAACAAGACAAAACGAGGAAACAAACACAACTAAATCATGATGAGTTTACCAGCTGCTGCAATGCTTGTTTTACTTTTTACCTATCTCTCTCTCTCTCTCTCTCTCTCTCTCTCTCTCTCTCTCTCTCTCTCTCTCTCTCTCTCTCTCTCTCTCTCTCTCTCTCTCTCTCTCTCTCTCTCTACCCGTTGCTCTTTCTCTTTCTGTTTATGTAGCAATGTCTCTCTCTCTCTCTCTCTCTCTCTCTCTCTCTCTCTCTCTCTCTCTCTCTCTCTCTCTCTCTCTCTCTCTCTCTCTCTCTCTCTCTCTCTCTCCAGGGAGGGCGGCGTGGGTGATCCCCGTCAGCTCTCAACCACTTTAGCACTCGGCACAATTTGCATGGCGGATCTGAAGCTGCCTTAGGCGACACGAGAGAAAGAGAGAGAGAGAGAGAGAGAGAGAGAGAGAGAGAGAGAGAGAGAGAGAGAGAGAGAGAGAGAGAGAGAGAGAGAGAGAGAGATAAGAGTGACTATGTATGTAACACGCCAGTTAACTCGGCAACAAAATATCTCCATATAAACCGTGGTGTGTACTGGACCGTGTGTCTGGAGATAACAATGCGAGAACTCCATCCCCACCCCTCCCCTCACGCCCTCCCCTAGCACGGCTTTTAAACAGTCCACCACACGAAGAAAAGGAAGGAAACCACCATTAAGAGGATCAATGTTTATGTGTGTGTGTGTGTGTGTGTGTGTGTGTGTGTGTGTGTGTGTGTGTGTGTGTGTGTGTGTGTGTGTGTGTGTGTGTGTGTGTGTGTGTGTGTGTGTGTGTGGTGCAGGCAGTATAATCAATATCATTATTATTATTATTAATGTCATTATCCTCGACACCACGTATCATTCGTCACCTGAAACCAACGCTTCCTGACACCACCACCACCACCACCACCACCACCACTGTATTGTCTGTGACGTTAATGATGCAAGTGTATTGTGACTACTTAATTAAGTTTTTTTTTTTGTTTGTATACAAAATGTTGTAGATTTTGCAAAATTAAATGTTCGATGTATGAATTATGTAAACTGTTTAATGTTGTTTACTCAGACAATTTGTAATTTGGGGGATTTCTTCTGGTGTGCAGGTTTGGTCAAGGTCAGAGGTTGTTTAGCTGGTGTTTGGTCATTTCGTGAGCAGGCGCCGCATTGAGCACACCTGTTGTCTGCCCTGGGAGCACTGTTAGTAAGGAATGTAGCTGGGTATTCAGTGGCTAGTGAATGGCTTTGGAAGGTAACGTGTAAGTACTGAGCTGTGTAACCTGCAATAAGGTCACGGTGTACAGTGAAAGGCTATGACAGGTTACGAGGAAGTGGTAAGTGTTAATTACGAGCCGCTATAAGTTTTCAGTGTTTATAAACTTAATGATTACCCTTTGATGCATTTATAGGTTGTTCATTGTCTATCCCTTTGTTGCAAAAAATGTTGCCTGTGGTACGTATTACTACCTGTAATTACCGATAGTATGCTCATTAGACTACTACTTATTTGTTCTGGTGTTATACATATTCTAACAATTATAATTATGAATTCTTGGTAATTGATCGTTCTCTTATTCATTATTTTGTTGCTGCATTTGTGTTTAAAGGTAATTATTTTGCTTCTTGTAGTTTATTTGTGTTTAAAAAAGTTTAATATTACAGGTTGAAACTCTTTAAATAGAAGGCATTGCAGCAGTGTTCTTGACCTTCACTCAACCTCCAACAACCACCACCACATCAAGGTCATCCTAAGGGTGCGTCCACACGGTCAACACTGGTCGTCGGACAAACACTGTTACCATATCAAAAAGCATAGCAAGATCACATTATAAACGTACAGTCCAGGAAAACTGATCTGACAACAAAGTGCTGCCAGATCAGTTTTCCTCGATTCTACGTTTATAAAGTCATCCTACTACGCAGTATGATAGGGTAACAGTGTTTATCCAACGAAGTGTTCGACCGTGTGGATTTCAAGGTCATCACAACACTTCAAAACTTCAAAGCAAACCCTACACACACACACACACACACACACACACACACACACACACACACACACACACACACACACACACACACACACACACACACACACCATAAGTTATTGTTCAAGGTGCAGAATACGACAAACAATACATAGGGTGTGCGCCATTAATGGCTTGTAGGTCATCAGTTTGCATTATCATAATTAGCTCACCATGTTTTATGCCTGATAATGGATACGTTAATTACGGACGTATTCACATATTTTATACATAATGAAGAATCGTATAATAATCGGGGAGAGTGTGTGTGGGTGTTCGAAAAAAATAATAACTACCTGACAGTCAATTAGCCCCAGGGTGAGTTTTGACTCCAGGTAAGTATTTACGTATTAATCACTAAGCCATCAGGAAATAACTTAGTAGTAATAGTAATTATTAATACTATTTTCCTGCAATACAATTTTCCATTTTATTTTTGAATTGTAAACAAAGAAAAAACGAAAGACGACATAGAATAATTAGACTCTCTCTCTCTCTCTCTCTCTCTCTCTCTCTCTCTCTCTCTCTCTCTCTCTCTCTCTCTCTCTCTCTCTCTCTCTCGTCCCACTGATTCCTCTAATTGGCTTCGTATTTCAGACACGTAAGGAAAAAGGAATGAAAATCAGGAAAGAGAAGGAAAAGACAAAAATTAAGTGAAAATGTGAAGGAAAAAATTCACATTCATAAACAATAATAATAATAATAATAATAATAATAATAATAATAATAATAAAAACCAATAATAGTAATAAAAAAGAAAAAGTTTTGATCTAAGCAAACACATGTAAAAAAAATATGAGAGCAGGTTGGATACAAATAAACTGTGTGTGTAAAGGACAGATTTCCTTTTACACACGTTCTAAGTTAATTTCTCCTCCTCCTCCTCCTCCTCCTCCTCCTCCTCGTCCTCCTCCTCCTCCTCCTCCTCCTCCTCCTCCTCCTGTGCAGTGATGAAGAGCCAGACTTGAATCAAGATCCCTGCATGGTTCTCGTCAGACCTAACACCACCACTACAAATAATAATAATGATGCTACTAATAGTGATCATAATAATTACAGTATTTCTGATTATGCGATGGAAGGAATTAATAAGTTGTGAAAAGAGGGAGAGAAGGGAAGGAAAGAAAGAATGAAGGATAGAAATAAAAAAGAAAGAAGGAAGGAGGGAGAGTGATGGATTGAGTGTCAAGAGGAGGAGGAGGAAGAAGAGGGAAAAAAAACAAAATAAGATAAATAAAAGAAGTAAGAAGATGGAGGAAAGGAAAAGTGCAAGAAATGGTGGAGGTAATGGTGTGTGCGTGTGCGTGTGCGTGTGCGTGTGTGTGTGTGTGTGTGTGTGTGTGTGTACCCCGGACAGGCAACATATTACTGTCATCATTGCCAAGATAATGAAGATCTCCAGCTAATTAATGATATAATTAGTGATCTAAATGGCCAAAAATAAGCGGGCGTCTTCCTCCTAATTACTCCCGAATGGTCTCCACCCGCTCCATCGATTTTCCTCTTTTCCTCCTTACTCCCTCCGTTATTAGCTATTTTTTCCTCTGCCTCCCCTTCCTTGATCTTAACCCTCCTCCTCCTCCTAGTGGCCTTCACCTCCCTATTCCATCTCTCTCTCTCTCTCTCTCTCTCTCTCTCTCTCTCTCTCTCTCTCTCTCTCTCTCTCTCTCTCTCTCTCTCTCTCTCTCTCTCTCTCTCTCTCTCTCTCTCTCTCTCTCTTTTCGACCTCAAATGCACTCCTTCCACCTTCTTATCTTTTCTTTAGTTTCCCACTCACGTCCCACAGAGTTTTCCGTTTTCTGTGTACCGCCGCCGCGCAAACCATTTTCTTCCTCCCTGCATAACACACTAATAACGACAACGACGACGACTACGAGGACGAGGACGAGCACGACGATACCCAAGTTTCATCACTTAGTCTTAACGCAAAACCTAATTTTCCTTAACTTCCTCCCACCATTTTCCTTTCTCCTCCCTCCCTCCTCCTTCCGAAACTCACGCCATCTTCCTCTTCAAAGATTTACCCTCTCTCCTTCACAGCTCCTCCAATCCTCCCCATCCCCCCCCCTTAACCACTCCCTATTCCTACCACCTCCCCCTTCACCACCACCACCACCTCCTCCTCCTCCTCCTCCTCCCTCCCTTCCTTCAGAAACAAAAATCCCACCCTCTTTTCCCTCCCTCCTTACCTCCTTGCAGACTACAAAAGTTTGAGAATTCGCAAGGTTTTATAATCGACAAACCCAGTCATTACTTGAGACTGAGAAGAAAAGAGAGGCTGTGAGATTATCTGGCTACGAGGAGGAGGAGGAGGAGGAGGAGGAGGAGGAGGAGGAGGAGGAGGAGGAGGAGGAGGAGGAGGAGGAGGAGGAGCTGATGAAGGAAAGGAAACATAACAAGATGAAAATAAGTGAGGATATGAGATTAGAGAAAAGAGGTGAAGCAGAGCAGGACGTGTGTGTGTGTGTGTGTGTGTGTGTGTGTGTGTGTGTGTGTGTGTGTGTGTGTGTGTGTGTGTGTGTGTGTGTGTGTGTGTATTACCTTTCCTTCCTTCCTTCCTATACTTTCCTTTCTCTGACCTATTCCTCATCCTTTCAAAAAAATAAATAAACAAACAAATAATCGCCACCACAACCATCAATGAAAATATAAAAAGACAAAAAATAAAAATAAATAAATAAATAAATAAATAAAAGTAAAGAAATCCACTCAACCAATCCTCTTTTTCTTCACCATCCACTTTTTTGTTCCTCCACACACACACACACACACACACACACACACACACACACACACCTCAATATATACAGTGGAGAGTGATAGTCAGCATCTCTCTCTCTCTCTCTCTCTCTCTCTCTCTCTCTCTCTCTCTCTCTCTCTCTCTCTCTCTCTCTCTCTCTCTCTCTCTCTCTTTTATAAACGATTTAAGTCTCCATTCCGTCTTTCTTTATCGCGTTTAACATCATTCCCTCCTCCTCCTCCTCCTCCTCCTCCTCCTCCTCCTCCTCCTCCTCCTCCTCCTCCTCTTTACAACGCACACACTCGGGCGTACAAACAATGGAGAGAATTCATGTACGTGAGGAGAGTATTATATTGGCACTGGTAAAAGATAGGAGAGGAGGGATGAATGGGGAGGGAAAAAAAAATAAAGAATGAACAGGAAAGAAAGAATTGTGAGGGAAGGAAAGTTGGGAGAGTGAAAGGTAAAGAGAATGAATGGATGGATGACGGTGGTAAAAGTATTTCTATGGGGATGGGGGGAGGGGGAGGGAGGGAGGGGGAGGGGGGGAGAGAGAGGAGAGAGAGGGGGAGAGAGGAGAGAGAGAGAGAGAGAGAGAGAGAGAGAGAAAAAAAAATTGTTTAAACTGCAGAAATCGAATCTAATGCAAAAGGAATTAAATGCATAGCTCAATTCGCAGCCCCATAACTAATTTCCAAGGACGTAAAGAACCAAAAATTTATAATGTCAACCAAAAATAAACATGTTCTCTTATGATTCGGTCGGTAAAATTTCCAAAAAGCTGACACAAAAAAAATTACACTTCTCCAACAATGAGTATTTCCCTAAAAGTTGTTTCCTGAGATTCCACATAACCTTCAATAAAAAAAATACAACCATTTAACCATTAAGCTGTTTTTCTATCCTTCTTAACTCCTACCAACACTTTTTTTTCAACTGGTATACACTCACTACTCAAACAAGCAATTTTCATATAGATTAATATCCCTTTCAAACCTAAGTATATATATATGTGCAATGAGTAAGAAGGTGCAGGCGGTCTCTAACCCTACCCATAACACACCACCAACAACACACGAACACTACCTTCCAATATCAATTCAACCTACACGTAATCTCTATTTTCTTAACTTATTACATATTACTGTGCATGGCTGGCAGCGCGGGGGAGGGAAGGAGGGCAGGGGAGGGGAGGTGATAGGCTGCCCTCCCCTTAGCCTTTCATAATGCACTATACAAACACCATCCTTCACTACAGCCTCATCATCAAGACCAATGAACTATGAGCTAATCTGTGGTGATTGTATAATTAGCAACAATTTGGCTGGAGAATTAACATGGTGCCGAGAGAGAGAGAGAGAGAGAGAGAGAGAGAGAGAGAGAGAGAGAGAGAGAGAGAGAGAGAGAGAGAGAGAGAGAGAGAGAGAGAGAGAGAGAGAGAGAGAGAGAGAAAAAGAGGATGGGAGGGTCAACGAGGCAGCAAAACCTATTAGCACAAGATTTAAGAGACAGGCAGCTTAGGCAGGAAAGCAGTGAGGGAACGCAATGACAATGGTAATCAACGAAACACTCTGCATGACGCTGGAGTTTTCGAAATATCTAAATTTATGCAACGAACAACTGATCAATTTGCTCTGAATAGAAAAAGAATAAAATAAAAGGATCTTATTCCATGTGACAGGAGGTAAAAGATCAAGTGTAAAATATATGAAGTTAGTAAGAGCAATTTATTAGGTTATTGATTCAACCTGATATTGTTCCTCCTCTCTCAAAAGTATGTAAATTATTATAACTCAAGTTAATTTTCCCTCCTTTCCCATGCATCACAATTAAAAAACGATCTAGTATTAATAGTCTCAGCAAGGTTATAATTTATTGGTTCTTATTAGCAGGAGAGAACTGGGAGAGTTCATATTTTAATTGGCACTTCATTTTTTTTGGAAAGAACCTACAAAGACCCTTTTTTTTATTCTAAACACTACATTTTCACAGCAGGCATTCTTATTTCCTTCTCACCTTTTGACCAATTGAAATAAAAGTCCGCACAGCAGCAATTAGCCTCACCTTGGATTTCCGCGAAGAGCTGCATGGTGAAGGGAGTTGAATCCGTTGTTATTAGTAAGGGTGATGTCAGCTGCGTGGTCCAACAGCAGCGTGAGGATGTCATCTCTCTTCTTGGACACAGCATCGTGCAAGGGAGTGTCGCCCTCATGGTCCTCCAGAAAAGAATAACACAATCCTCTGTGAACTGTTAGCTAGGGACAACAAGTATGTTCTCCCTGACACCCTATCAATATTACTGCCTTTATATGCACTCAAATCAAACCTTACATCTGATAGACCTAATTAAACTCTACAACTGTCATTATGAATATTTGTTCTTTGACTAATAATTACGTTTTTGGGGGTTTTTTGGGTGGGTTTTTTCAATGCCCACCCTGCTGCTGAGGAATATTCCAACTATGGCCATAATAAAATAAGTCTATTAGATTTCTCAATATAATCACGAGCGAATTGCACGATAACTACCAGAGTACTGCAAAGAAATTGTTTTCCAGTTAATGCATTATCCTGTTATATTTTAAAATGCATCCTCGTCTACACAAAATATTTCTTATAGATTTTCTTATTACTTTTTTCCACTGGTATGTCTACTATCACTATAACATTCACAAGTGACTGATTTATAGTGGACAAAGTTAGTTAAAAAAAAACTCCATAAAGGGGAAGGATTATCAATTTCATATCACGATGAAAATCCTACACATTAATGAATCAAATAAAACAGCCCAGAAGAACCTTAACTAATCATAAAACTTGTTGCAAGAAAGAAGAGTTCATGTTAATACCTAAACAAACATGTGACAGAAAAATTCATCCCACAAAGGATAACTAACTCTCCAGCACAGACCTTCAGGCTGGTGGGAAGTCAGAAACAATCCCAAGGTCACCCCAAAGCAGGTACAACCCCATCAGACCCTCACCTGGAGGCTTGGATGGCCGCCCAACTCCAACAAGATCTTCACCACACCCACATGACCCTTGTTCACCGCCACGTGGAGGGGTGTTTGACGCCTTTTGCTGCGTGCGTTGAGGTCCGCCCCATCCTCAGCCAGCAGCTGCACCACAGCTGGCTCATCCCCATAGGCTGCATGGTGGATGGCACGGTCACCATCCTTATCCTGAAGGTTAGGAAGACAAAGCAGATAGGTATGTGTGAGGAAAAACTTCACAAATATATACTCACACACCAAACACAAGTCCTACAAACTCTATTCAGTCACTGGCAATCTGTTATTACTCAAATGTTATCATTTCCTCTTGGTGTTTGCCATGCCAGGATTTGATCACTGCTGCTGACAAGTACTTATTCACCTCCCAAGGCTTGGTTCTAGATCAATTTGTCAGTGTTACAATAAGATCACAACTAATATGATAAAAGGCATCATCATCTAGAGCAACTTGAAGGGATTTTGTAGAGAATATGCAGCATGAATAATGGATATCGACAGATAGAATGGCAAATGGCAGAGTGTGAAGGTACAAACAAAGCCAGTGCCATGAGTGACTAAATCAGAGAATAAATTTTGTGGATTAAAATTTTTTTAAACCCTTGTATGAACATGTATTAATCAGAAGAGAAAAAATACACCAAGAAAGCATTGTTACGACGGGAGATTCTCAGTCTCTGTCGCAACTCATACACCCAGGCTGTAAGCAGCCTCACATAACCCACCAC
>JAPQNM010000043.1:7136367-7163704 GCA_029783475.1 Metacarcinus magister | reverse complement strand
TGACAGCATATAAACCCCACACCGGCACCTCCACCTCCTCACCTCCTTCTCCACATGAGCATTGTTGCGGAGGAGAATATGGATGACCTCAAGGTGGCCATTTTGGCTGGCTGCCTGGAGTGCCGTGTGGCCAGCAAACACTCCATTCACATCCACGTCCCCCTTCTTCAGGAGTTCATCAACCTGGAAATACAATGGTGGTGATGAAGAAACTAAAAATGTGTCATCCTCTTTGTTTTTGCTTCATGAAATACATTAATTATTTTCAACAAGAAAGAAGCAGTTTTATTCAGTATGACTGCCATTATAACCAATGTAGCATCAATTAATGCAAATTCGCCTTACATTCCTTCAAGACAATGGCACATCAGGCTTACAATTCATTATCTTCATCCTCTATCTCTGTTAAAGCAAATGGCTCTCTTGACACATTACAATATCACATCAATTAAGTATAGGCATAGGTATGTACGTGTACTTCTATCTTTCTATATACCAGGCTAATATTCCTAAAAAGGTAGTAGCATATATACATATGCACTCCTCTCACTTAGCCCCTCAGGCCCCTCAAGAAGAGATCAGTCTCCCCACCACCACTATGCAAGGGTCATCCAGGCAGTGAGGCGAGAAATTACTTCAGAGTCAAGGTCCGCAAGCAAAAAGCTGGTTTACCCCTGCCACTTAAAACACAACCCTTTCCTTCCCCGAACCTGATCATCAACCTATCACACCAGATACAAGATAACCTCCTCCAAGGGTCATCAAGGCTGGGTCATTGACTCATACATTCGCCACTGCTCTCCATTCACTTCTATCACCCACAATAATCCTTCCTTGCTCCACAGACATTCCTCTTTCATTCAATAGTCTTTTCACGCCGTCCATCCATCCATTGCATTTGTCGCCTTCCTCTCAACCTCACACCCGACACATTTTAGTCCTCTTCCATTCTTTCCATATATTCAAACCACCTCAACACAGTAAGTGCATACCTAATCAGTGCCTTCTCAGCGACCATCACTGTGTCCATCCGAAGGTCTTCACTAATTGAGCGAATGACACTAAACTCTGCACACATTTCCAAGCCTTTTCAGTCCAACCATCATCACAATATTCTTAGAAAATACCTCTGAGGGACAACCTACCTTTTGAGCATCCCCAGTGGCAGCAGCCTTCACCAGCTCCTCAGTCAGGTCCCCAGACACGTGAGCTTCAAATATCTTCTTCAGTAAAGCACTTAACCTCTCTGTTGAAACAAACCAAAACTGTCACAAAACACACATTTGAAGCCATGCAGGTTATTATAAGAACTGCATAGGTAACAGTCTATAGCCAAGTCTTATCATAGCTTAATGCATAACTGGAAGTCTGTCTATCTATCCACATATCTATCTATATACCTGGCTGATATCCCCCTCAATGGTGAGAAGCCAAGACAAGGTATTTGGGTTCAGTTAGATATTAACTCTCTCCTCCCCCTGTGTGCCCTGTCTTTTCATAGGAAAGAATACAGAAAGACTTCCCGAACCACTTACTCTGTCCCTTTTGGTCCCTTTCATGACCAACAGGGAATAGGGTGGTAGTCTTTGTGTAGTGTAAAGGAGTACATGCATGATAGAGTTGCTGATAGATGGGGAGAGCTTGAACATGTAAGAATGGAGTGTGTCGATAGGGAGAGGTGGAGGTTCTTCTGCTATGACTATCCCTTCGGGGGATGTTCCCAGAGGGAACGAGGTATCAGAAACTATAGATAGATAGATTGATAGTATTCCTGTAGCCTCCATCACAGGAGTATTTATTACTTATAGCAAATCAGTTAATTAGACCACTATAAGAGTGCCACATCATAATATAAAAGTAAAAGGGCACATGAAGAAATGTTATTAAAGCTTACTGTCATCTAGAATACCTAACAATTATTGCCAGTGTGTACACCAACACCAGCACACACCAGCACACAGGCTAAAATGTGCCATCCCTGCTAACACTACTCACCTCCACTGGCTGCCCCTGGCACAGACCCATCAGACGACACTTTAGTGACGGCTGCCGGGTTGTAGGTCCATGAGGTGCCGCACACCTCCACCTTCAGGTCGTTGTCATGATAGATCTGCTGCACACGCCCAATCTTACCCAGTGTCTGTAAGGGGCAGAGGAACATTACTTGAGGGATCACCTTTATCCCTTACCCTATTGATTTGTACTCTTTTTTGTTATGTCCTACAAGGCCTATTACTTCAACTACAACTACTACTACTACTAGTAGTAGAACTAGTAATAGAATTTCAGAATGAAATCAGCAAACTGGAGTCAAATGCATGATACTGTTTTTTACCTCCTATATCAGAAATCCTTTTTAATTTTCAGATATTTCACACACTCCAGAGCATGAATTAAAAAAATACAGTACACCTGAGCATCATTATATGCATCTTCAGACAATGCAAATTCAGTTATGCAATGAACCAATTTCAACCAATTTCTTCTTATATGCATCCAAAACACAATTATGTAAGTGTTGGCCAACACTTACATGTGGGATGAACACAATGCAACACTTCCCTGCCAAAGCAATACTTGCACACATATACCGGTCTCACATTTGTGTCAACAGCACTTGGAAGTGTAATCTTAAACAATGGCCACACAACCCTTAGTCCCACACTCCCACCTAGCCAGTGGAATGCACTAACCATTGTGTCAGTCAAGCAGTATATGAAAAGTTTTAACATCAAAAATATCAACAATACCTCTGTCAAAGTATGTCTTATTTTTACTAGGCAAGACTTGATGCCCACTAACCATTCCCTCCAACGTTCAAGTGTCACAACCTGAGCTTCCTGCCACCACCATAATGATATTTTCATCAAAGCAGCTATGAAGTACACTTGGATAATACAGTAACAAAAACACTCTCCTACTCACCGGCACCATGGCCTCGGCCCACTCCCCATGGCCCCGCTGCAGGATCTTGATGCGCTCCAGGTCAGCACAGATCTGCACCAGGTCACCCACACTGAACTGCTGGCTGGTGCTCGCCTCGTTGCTCACCATCATGCCGCCGCCCACCTTGGTCAGCACCGCAGGGTTGAAGGTCCACCTGCACACCCACAGAACAGGTGTTACACAACCACAACAAGACCAATTAGGAATCCATTTAGCAATCTATCTGTCTATCAATTTTTTTTTCTTATCTCCTATATTTTTCTATATCTCTGATGCTTCATTTTCTCTTGGACACCACACAAGAAGTATGTAACTATGATTATCAATGCATGCTCACTCTGTCTCCTCATTTCCTTGACTTACATTTTCATATTGGTTTAATTACTTTGTTAATTTAATTCTTAATATTACATCAATCATGACCTTTTTTACTCTGAAAATGGCCTATTGATTAATGCAATTCTGACAACTTCAGCATTAACTTTCCATTACCAAACTATAAACTTACTTTCTTTTTCCTTTACATCAGAACATATTATGACAAGCATTCAGATTAACACAATTAATTTAAGCATTCCACGAAACGAAAAACTGGGCCAGATAGTCACCACCTCACTAAGCCCAGACTCACACCCACTCCCTGGGATTCAGTGCTGCAAATATTGGGCACTGCACCATGCTGCTCCACACTAACAGAACACTAACAAAAGTACCAACACAGGCTAAAATCCAAAATAAAATGGTGCAATGTATGGGGGAAGTCCAGCCTGCGAGCCAGTTTCTTCTTTTCTTCAATGTCAACACCAACATAAAGGGAGAGGTGGGTGGGGAGAGAGCCTTGTTCTGATCTATCCTGTTCTCTTACATGTAGTCCACCAGTTCCTAGTAATAGATTAACAGGTGTTCTGGTATCTGTTTACCTTACATTCTTCTATACACACACACACACACACACACCTGTTGCCGGAGGGATATGCCACCACAATGTCATGGTCCTCGTCAATGCCCACCACAGTGCCAGTCGTCCCCAGGCACTCAAACATGCCGTCTGTCCACCCACCATGACCGTGCTGCAGCGACTGGACGATCTCAAGCTCCAGGTCCACATTCACCTGAGAGTAATAGCAACACTGTTATACACACATGAAACACAACCCTTCTTACCCTTGCATCATTCATCTCAGTGATCCTGTACAATGGTCATGTTTTGTACTGACAGGATTACTGGCTACAAGCACATCCTTCATCCAAGTTAGGTTGTACCAGATTGTTATGTAGGTTCCCATTACTTGACCTGGTTCATTCAAATTACCAGGTGCAAATTGGTCATGTAGAACTTCAATTACAACTGCCTGGTTCATCCAATTCATTTTTAACAACATTTTATACAGAGAACCTTCATTTCCTCTTGCTTGTATCATCCAAGTTCACTGATGGAAACACAGTTATGCTGAATATCACACATTACAATATCATAAGTACACAATACCTTTGATTACCCTTGTCTGCTTCATCCACATTTGTCTGTAAAAATAGTTATATGAAAAACAATAATAGTTAGACAATGGAATGCAAGATACAAAATATACAAGGACACAAGTTTGCAGTTGCTACATTCTTATAACAACATGCTGAGGCAAAGATCAAATTGCTTAATAACCTTACGTACAAAACAAGAAATATATGATTATATGGATGGGATTAGTGGACACGGGAATGACTGGCAAGCAAGGTAAGGTACGGCTAAAAGGTTGCTTGTGATTCTTAGCTACTCAACAACATCATCATTATCATCATCATTATTACTAGTATTCTCGTCATTATGTCCCACAGGAAGTAGGGATGAGGGATCCAAATGCATGAAAAGAAGGTTGTCTGTTAAAAAGATAAAGATCACTAAAAAGAGAAACAGGTCCCAATCAATGCCACAATCAGCCACAATCAGTCACAATCACCAAGTCTTGTCATCACAAACACCAACACTTTCACCACAACACAAGCACAACAGTTAGGCAAGATTTCATTCCCTTTAAAAGACTGTAGAGCTAAAAATTTTACAGACTTTCAACACCATCTTTTCATCATAATAGAATCTCCACAACTCTCTCTTATCAATGGGACAATCTTTACACCCATTCCTCTCTATCTCATTCATTCCTTCATTCATCACATCACTTTCTTCAAGCCAATAGTGGATGCAAACCCTGACTAGCAAGCTCTCTCATTAATGGGGACACAGGTAGCTTCTAAAATACTGGCATCCAAATATAGTTATTCATTCCATTCAATCTCAGATCAGATCAAGTCATTAAGGTGTCATTATACAAACTTTGAATCATATCAACTGCAATACCCAAGATAATTATCATTGACTTCATGCAATAAATGAGACATGCAATTGGGTAGCAGGAATTAGGATAAGTAAAAATAAGGGAACAGCAAACACGGAACAATTCTTACACTTACTTGGTCTCCAATTGCAAGTCCGTGTGGGCCCGAGCGTCCAGGGTTCTGTTCCCCTAGCATGGGTAGGTGGTCCCTGTACACTGTCCCTCCTTTGGCATCATTCACCACCTTCAGATCAGCCTTAGTACAAAAGAACGTTGATCAGTAACTTGAATCATTTACAAATATCAGTATGCGTAATCAACAAGATAATTATACTCTCCTTTTTATTGTTGTAGCTCACCAATCTTTTCAACAGACAAATAGAAAAGCAAAGTTACTAGTATAAATGTATTATAGATTACCTAGCTACATCTCAAGCTAAAACCATTAAGATGTTGGTATGCACGACAAATCCAATACAATTTGTAACAGAAATAAGGAAGGAAGTCGTTTTTAAAATCAGGTCAATGCAGGTGTATGATATATGAAAATTCTGATATTACGTATGACAAGAAACAAATATGCTCTCACAACCCTGCACATCAACATCATCATCATCATCACCATCACCACATTTATCATACAAATGAAAAAAGGGGAACCAGAACAAAAAATTAAAAAAAGCAGAGGACCTGAGCAACAAAACCAATCACACAAAGAGAATGAAGAGGAACAAGACATCAAGTGAAAGTAGAACAAACCATTAACATGAAGTGAGAGACACGAGACACCACCAACTGGCCACGTCTAATACCCCACAACACTTACCACCACATCACAACACAACACATCCTGCCAACACTGTCTCACCTCTATACTCTATACTCCCACCACACCACACCACCACACCACACCCAACATACTGTCCCCTACTCCACCTCTCTCCACTCCCTCCTTCAACCCAGCATACCCGCTCAGTAGCACTTACCATGCCCTCAAAGCCCACTCTGTATAGATTTTTGGCCCCATTGTCCCATATCACATAAGCTGCCGAGCGGGGTGAGGCAGCAGACCAGTCCTGGATCTCGGACACCTTGCCCCGCCGCCCGTTGCCCCCGTCCTGGTCCTCCCACTGCCAGTCCACGCCCCGCACCACCCTCGCCCCGGGAAAGATGCCCCGGATGCCTATCTTCTTGCTCTTCCGGCGAGGCTCCAAAAGAACCCTGCAAATGGAAGTGTTTGTGTATTTGATGACTTGGATAAATTAGTTAGTAAATCACTCTGGTAAGCAGACAGCAGTACACCAATACTAAGCAGCAAAATAGTAGCCATGTCTAATTACTGTAAGGAACTTATTTCCAAATTTTCATTCATTTAGAATACATATTGAAGTATATATTCATATAAAAAAAATCATTTATCAAAATATAAAATCTTGAACACATATACTACAATGGTACTTTCAAAAATACCTCAAAACATAAGCTACAGAAGTGAAAAAACACAAAGTAATCATGAGAAAGATTGGTTGTGTAACAGACACACACTCCCTTATATGAATCTTCACGATAACATTTCCACAAAACATAAGTTACACCACTTCTAAAATTAACACAAAATTTTTCAATAAACAAATGGTAACTTAATATATGACACAACACACTTACCTTTCACAGCCAATGGTGGTGATGCGGTAGAAGCGGTGTCGGGGGTTGTGCTTGTCGCTGTGGTAGCACACTGAGCACAGGTCATAGTTACTGCATTCAGCACATTTCCAACGGATACCAAAGATGGGCTGCTGTCGGCAAGTGTCACACATGGTGCCCTCATGCTTCACTCCTGAGGATACCCACATAATTAAGACATCAGAATGTTCACCTTTGGCACTTTTCAATGGAGAATAACCATAGAATATTTATTTGGCATCTACCTACATTAGAAGACTTGAGAAATGATTAACTCCTAGCATTTACCTGCATTGGAAAACATAAGAAATGATGTTGCTATGCATTCACCTTCATAGATAAACCAGGGAATACTGACTTGAACATTTACTTACACAGAAAACACCTGGTAATATTGACTTTTGACATTTACTTGCATGAAACCTTATGGGAATAAATTAGTATTCACATTCACATTATGTAAAAATTTGGAAAAATCAGACTTAACACAATTGGTAGAGAGTCCAAGGAGCACACACTGACCTGTTGGGGCAGAGTCCAGTACCCGCAGATCATAGGCGCCTGCACAGCGGTAGTTGGCAGCTGTTCCATTGTCCCACACCACTACTACCTCCTCAGGGGATTCAAAATTGCGCACTGTGCCAACGTGACCCTCTCCACCATCCTGTAACATACATAGGCACTGAGGGGCTGCAGTACACTTGTGCGAGTGGAAACTATATGCAGTTGTTAATCAAAAAATTTATGATGTATGATTTGTTAATGTTAGAATAGTCTTTCTTTAGCAAACATTTGTGTAAAATAAGTTTTGTTTATTACTTATTATATATATTAAGGCAGTGCTTACAAGTACGGCAGCCGACGTGCCTAACTTTTGGGTAATGAAATATAAAAAGCTTACATAACCAAGCCTAACCAAACCTAACCTAACCATAACCTAACGAGTGCTGTATCCTCAGAGTGCTCCCTCATAGATATGGCAGTCACCTAACTTTTGGGTAAAAAGCTTATATAACCAAACCTAACCGTACCTAACATAGCATAATCAACCTAACATAACTTGAAAGATGCTTTACTAATCTTACTAATCCACCAAGATAAATATGCAATTGGAAAATAACCAATCAACAACAACAACATGGCGGGGCTAGGACAGTCACACTTAACACTATCGGGGGTCAAGATTCATTTGCACAAATAATGAGGCCTCGAAACACTCAAAAGAACTTAAAGATAAAAAAAAGCTTTCATATGGAAGACAACAACACCAACAATAGGAAACGGCAATAAAGATGTTTACTAAATGGTTTCTTTTAAGAATACGGAACACTAGTGAAATAGGTTCGAACTAAGAGGCCTAATGATGTTTTCGATACTTGTTACCATGCCTAGCCAGTATATATCAACTGAACACCTATAACACCCATAACTCTATACAAAACAAGTGAAAAGTATTAAAGGGTCATGAATATCTTAATATTATGATATGCCATCAGCCTTGACAGGGCAGCAGGGGGGCGTCGAGCCGCCCTGCCTTGGGGGAGACACACATCCCACACACCTGCTTCCCCCACTTCCAGTCTGGGCCTCTGATCACCCTGGCGCCAACACCCTCCATCATGTATCTAGTGTTTCTTCCCGCGCTGGCTCCCGCAGCCTCCATGGCCAGGCACACACCGCAGGATGAGGTGCAGCTGGCACAGGAACACGCTGTAAGCACACCCTTGCACCTCCTTCACACCTTCACCTCAACACTGTTTACATTCACTCACATTCGAAAAGGACTTAACAAACTAATGCAGCTATCTAAGGCAAATGCTGACTTTTTAAACATTCACATAATATTCATTTTAAATATAAAATTTTTTGTTATTCACAAAACTTTTTGTATTACATCAGATGTAATGAAATATATTCAAAGAAACTTTTAAAAGTTTTACATTATGTATATCTGGTCTGATCTAGAAAGATTATTGTTAATGTACATCTATCTTTTCTAAATAGACAAGATGCAATACAAATATTTGTGTTAGAATAATTGCATATTCTTCAAGGATTACTCGAATGCGAGAATGCGCGGTCTTTTCAAATGTATAGTGTGGCCTCGGAACAGTCTGTCAGCCGGTTTGTATCTCCTTTCTTTGAATCATGTGATCTGATGCTATTACAGACAATGAACATAATCAGAATAGTACTGCCTTAGGTCCTCCCACAAATCACCCGGTCTATAGAGTCACAGCCTCTGCTTGCATTAGGATTCAGGCATCTGTGCACAAGATAAACTCATGGGTATAATGCACTGATCTCAATATAACTGGATCGGCTTTCCTGTGGTAACTGAATATGAATCGCTAACGCTCGCCGTCCGCCATTTTATATGAGTATAAAAACAGTACTCGTATGTGGTGAAGCTGTATCCCAATAGCATTCAGTAAACCAATTTGAAAGTTGTCATACCCGAAAGTTTATCTGTTCACGAACCAAATAACCAAATTAATAACAAATAAATAATTATTGATATTGCTATAATGATTCTTACATATTATATCGTAGAATATTAATAAATTATTGTTCTACGGCAGTGATTTGATCACACAAATACACATAATATTGCATAACAATTGCCCTAATAATTACAACACACAGGAAAACAATGAATAATGCATAATTTGTTTTAAAATAATCGTAACAATACAAAATAATAACGTAAGGTAGAAATTGAAGTTTTTTGAAGCTCGTCTTACACTTTGTTGGAGTTGAACTTGAGGACAGGAGTTAAGGCGCATGCTGACCGACCGTCTTCTCGTCTGGCCGCCGCTGAAACGTTGAACGACGTGACAGTATCAGCCTCGTTCTGCTGCTGTTGACTCCACTAGGAAGGTCAAGACAATGTTTCAGTGTGACAGTATTGACTAGTTCCAGATAGTATAATGACACGAACTTACCTGTGTTACCTGCCTTGTCGTTAGTTTACCACGCTCTTGCGCATCACCAGCTCGAAAAATGTGGAGGTTGAAAATGGTGGCCTCGTCGACGCCGTCCCTTGCTTGGAGGTAAGATGGGAATATTTAGTTTTTTGTTTTAGTCTTGACATCCTCGTTATAATATTATAGATGTTATAGACTGATGGGTCTTGGTATCTCCTCTTCCAATGTATATCAACGTACACTTGACATTGCTGGCACACTGTTTATTTAAAGACGAGTTGGTGCAATCACTGCCTGACGTGCCAGCAGCTCTCGGCTAGACGGCTACTCACAGGCCACGTATGCGTTCCTGTGATCCAGTCTCACTATTGTAACCAAGGGCTGCCAACCAGGTGACCAGATGAGTAAACCAGTGACTTGCAGACAACACTTGCAAAGAAAGAGAGAGAGAGAGAGAGAGAGAGAGAGAGAGAGAGAGAGAGAGAGAGAGAGAGAGAGAGAGAGAGAGAGAGAGAGAGAGAGAGAGAGAGAGAGAGAGAGAGAGAGAGAGAGTTGTTTTTGTTGTTGTTTGATTAATTTATTGCGCACGGATAGATGGGTGAAGCAGATACTGAGGGAAGATAATGATAAGTCATCATGGAAGAGAGAAACTAATAGATGGAAAAGGAGGGAAAACCTTGAAGAAGACTGGAATAGGATAGAGCCCAGAGAGGTCAAGAAAAGGATAGAAGATTGTGGGCTAGCTAGATGGCAGGCAGGGATGGAAGCCAAGACCACATTGAAATGGTATAGGTGGAAAGAGAGGCTTGAGACACTCCAATGGCACGTAGGAGATTGGGGCAGCAGGGCGCAGGCTGTTAGTGAAGGTGAGGACAGGTACACTAGAGGTGAAAGCTAGGAACAAGGATGGGCTGGATCAGGGCTGTAGTAGCTGCAGAGGGGTCAGGGAGACGATAGAACACTACTTGGTTGAGTGTGTAAGGTATGAAGAGGAGAGAGACAGGCTAAAAGGATTCTTAACGGCAGTGATAGGAATAGAGGAGTGGCGTAGAAGGCTGGAGGAGGAAGAGGACGGAGGAATCCTCACAGTGCTGGGCCTGTACAGGAAAGAGAGAGAGAGAGAGAGAGAGAGAGAGAGAGAGAGAGAGAGAGAGAGAGAGAGAGAGAGAGAGAGAGAGAGAGAGAGAGAGAGAGAGAGAGAGAGAGAGAGAGAGAGAGAGAGTAATAAGTTTGGCGAAAGAGTTCCTGACACAGGCATGGGGAAAACGAACATGATAGTGTAGCTTTGTTCCTTGTGATGTGCTGTCTGGTTTCCATTCCGCAAATAGCAGAAGGATCAGAAGTGGAAAACTCCGTTTTTACTGGGTAATTATAAGTCTTAGAACAAATATTCATAATGACAGTTGTAGAGTTTAATTAGGTGTATCAGATGCTGCAATGATATTTTCAATATCTCTAATAGCTTTTGAGAAAATTAGGAGGAAATTTATGTTTTGTAAAAAACATGACTTTCTTCCTCAATATCTCCAAAGCTATTAAAGATATTGAAAAGATAATTAAACCACTGAATAGACCTTGCCAAAGTCTACAGATTTGTCTCTATGCATATTAGCTCTAGGACTAAAAATTGTGTCGTAAAACGGCATTAAATAGTTTTGAAGTTGAAGGTCCCAGTCGCCTAGGTGTTCAGCTTTGATGAACTTGCAAATCAGACCAACCATTTGTAGCTATGTACTGAAACCACAGGCTTGCTGTTTTAGTAGAAAAAAGGTTCCTCTCTTCACAACTCACATTGGCCAATGTCTTTAATTAACACAATGCGATTTTGTTCGATGTCGTCAGTGCTTGTCTCTCCTAATAGAAGATAATTAACTTCTATTAGGAGAGACAAGCACTGACGACACTGATCTCATGAACCAATTGGTTCATGAGATCAGCTAAGTCTTGGACATCATCTCTTTGAGCAACTTCTGTGCTCACTGACTCTGCATCTTTAAAAAAAACCAACTTATAACAAATCCATAAATTTACTATTCATAAGTAATGTTTTCTATAAATGACCTATCAAAAGTTCGGTGCTACTATAGTATGCGGTCTACCACGGTATCAAACACTATAGCTTGCGGTCTACCTTATTTACTACTATAGTATGCGGTCTACCAAGGTTATATATTTAAATAGCAGGAAGATAAAAATAAACACGTTATCAACTATAAGACATTTATTTAATCAATAAACACTTCTTATATCATTAAGGAATTACAAATAAATCAAGAAATGCATTTCAGCGATAAACATTCTTTACATCATTAAGGAGCGACACAAATAAGTCATCTGCATCTTTCCTCAACACCTTCCAACAGAAATGATCAAGGTGTGACTGGAGAAGTTTAATATCAATGCCTCTCATTTTCTTCAGAATCATAGTTTTAGCATATAACCATGATCGCTCAATTGCATATGTGTGTGTGTGTGTGTGTGTGTGTGTGTGTGTGTGTGTGTGTGTGTGTGTGTGTGTGTGTGTGTGTGTGTGTGTGTGTGTGTGTGTGTGCCCCGGTCCCTGGATCTACATAATGTCGTTGATGGTTCACTGTCAGATGGTGGTAACCTATGGCATTTAGATTATTATAGTGATTATTTTTATGTAGACAGGTGAAGTGAAGTGAGGTGAGGTAGACCGCAGGTGAAGGACACGAGAGGTGAGGTGAGGTCACGGTGGACTTCATACCGTGGTAGACCGCATACTATAGTAGCATCAAAAGTTCTGTCTTATCAAGTAATACACAATTAAAAGGTTTTAACATCATGTTAGGCATTTGCAAGCATAATCATTATGTTGCCGACTCGGACTCTAGGGTATGCATAAAGCCAAATTGTTCCCCCTCTCTAGAAAAGTTCTTCCACTAATTATATTTTCTTAGACTTTTGATATGTTATAGAGCAGCTGATGAGCGTTCATTTGGTATATGGTTAATTTCTATTGCAATTTGTTTGGGGTGTTTCCTTATTTCACCGGGACTACTGTACTTGCTGGCTATGGTCCTTCGCTACCTCTTGAGGATAAGGACGATTATGGTAGACTTGAGAGTTTCTGGGACAGTACCAGTTTGTAATGAGGAACACAGAATTTGGAGGGACTTGGCTAATTATCTCTTATCTTACCAATGGGAAATATTGTAGTATGATTAAATTTGAGTTGTATAAGTAGTTTATTTGAAGGGAGTTTAGTCCAAAATGTAGTGGAGTGCATGGAGGTATAATACATGGAGTCGTATGGAGAAAGTATAATCCTCCTTGAAGATTGCCTCATAACATTGGTCAGCTGGTCTACCATAACATTGGCATGCGCTCCACTTACTCAACTTGCTTCCTCTGCCTATAACTGCACTTATAGAATTACACAGGGATGACAGCATAGCATTAAATCGGTGAGTTACACATATTTTATTGAGAAACATTGCATTAAAGATTAAAAAACATGAGTATGATCTAGTACCGGGAAAGATTAAAGATGAATTTCTACTAATGTTTGCTCCCTTATTTATTAACGATATTAGATATTGTCTCTTTAGTAATTTTAGGCAATGCAAAGACACTTTATTTAACTTACTATAACATTTAATTAATATAGATGAAATTAGATAACATGCTTGCGTATATTACACAAATACATGATTATGTAACTATCGCACATGGTAGAATACGTAAGCTATGGGTTAACTTGCAGAAAGAGGCTTTCAAACACATTTTGAAGGAATACTAGTGTTTCTGATGTTAATTGATGTGATTCAACTTATTATGGTAGTTATTTATGTCGGAAACCATTGATAGGAGTGATGAGAGATGTTTGACCTGTTTCTGACCCCCCAGCTCCATGTGTCCATCATGATCAATATTTTAAACATATTTTTTATTTAAACGTAACTATATATTAACACCATTAAGATTGAAATGACAGAAAATAGTTTCCAGTGCCATGGCTTACCAAACACGAGAAAGCCTGTGTGAGTAGCATTACTTATTTCTTATTTCCTTGAACCCAGGCAGTGACTTAACCTAACGTCATCCCTGTCCTGGTAACTAATGGTGCAGTCAAGCCATACAACGTTATATACTCATAGATGTGATTCCATATATTTAAATTGATATGGCTTGTATAAGATAAATGTGATGAATTAAGAATAAAGATGTTATTTCCAGATTTTGGGGAGATAATGATGAGATCGTGACAAGAACACATCCATCATCACCGTCAGGATAGGTGGTGAGCAGGGGCTGAGAAGGAAGAGGTCACTGTGGCGTCTAATCGGAGTTCCAAGAGCACATCATTAAAAGTGAGACCATATCAATAAGGTGTTTCTGCCATTGCACTAATTGTTTTTTGTTTGGGAAAGTACCTTTATGTATGTTACTTACTCAACAAAACTGAGGAGAAAACCGACACAACTTTTCTTTTTCAAAATTAATTAATGTCTCACCAGTCACACCATAAGGATCAGGATCACTAAGGTCCAAGTGAAGTTTATCTATGTTAACTGTCTCGTCACTACGCATGTAAGTGCTCTTCCCTGAATTAGATAAAGGATGGAGTCACTGCTTTTCCTCCATTGCAATGTGTAATTCACTTTCTTTGTTCCAGATGCAGCAGCAAGTCATCCTGAGTCGGCTTCAGGTGCTCACCAGAATTCTCTCCACTCCAAGAATAAAACAGAGTCCCGCATTGGGGTCTCATTTACCAGTTCGCCTTTGCTCAGGTAAGGATGCTAAACCTTTTTGATCCAGTGCTCTTGTTTCTGTGCTCAACAACACACCAACAGTTTAATTTTGTAAACACATCAGCCAGCTGTTATTAATGGCATTGACGTGGAATTATGTATATGTTGGCTAGTAATAATGTTGTTAGTGATATTTTGGTTTGTTAACAATGTATGAAGAATCTCGCAAAGTTTAATGGAAGCATGTTACTCTGACAATGGTTAATACAAGTGAAGTGTTGAAGTTGTAATGATTCCCTGTTCCCTTGTTATTAGCCTGTTATACACTGTTGGAGCGATGGGGGTCTCGATAAGCAACTGTTACAAAACCGGCCCTTACTACTATAATCCGATGTAGAATTTGCTCAGGAAGATAATGGTGGCCTCATTTTTTTTCTTAATATCATATGGTAGTGTCAGGAATTTCGGTAAAAAATGAAGTATGTGAAGTTGTTTTTGGATTTGATTAGCAAATTTTATTGTGGAGCAACAGTGCTTCTACACTACCACCTCTTTACCTCTTTATCCCCCCACTCACCTTCCCCCACACTCTCCTTCCCCCTAGTCTCTCTTTTCCTCATTCCTTCCACAGTTCCTCCCTTCTTTCCCTGATCTCCTTCTGTCTGCCCCGCACCCAGGCACTTTATTTGTACTTTCACTTCAGCTCACACCATAGTGATTCCCAAAAAAGTATGTGTATAGAAGACTTTATACTTCTTTCTCCTTATATACCACCTGATGTTGGTCATGTTCCTTCATCCTGCAGATTCCTCTAAAGTCACGATTGGTGATGTGTCAAAGCAACTCAGGGAACCCCAGCAGCCACAACTTGTTCCTATTGGATACTGTAAGTACTTTATGTATAGGTGACGTGTTGAATATTGAAACATTGAATAAAAGACATTGCTCTGTTGGAAAGTGTATGGGTTTTCATTGATATTTGAATGGATGTAGTAATACTAACTAATAATAGTATTAATGACAAATAATGGCCGCTTCGAGAGGAAGGTGTAGAGAATAATCAAAATAAGAGAGATAATACAATACG
Organism: Metacarcinus magister; assembly: GCA_029783475.1. Lineage (NCBI taxonomy): Eukaryota > Metazoa > Arthropoda > Malacostraca > Decapoda > Cancridae > Metacarcinus > Metacarcinus magister. The sequence goes on along the minus strand of JAPQNM010000043.1, from coordinate 7,148,016 downwards.
TATCATATAGAAAGAGAGTAGATGAAGAAAAAGAAAGGATGAAGATGAAGATACAAGACATGGAGAGAGAGAGTGCAGAGGTTATGTCTGCGTATCTCCCCTACTTACAGCTGTTGATAAGCCACTCAGCTGTGTTCTTTGAGATTCTCTTCTCCCCAGACTCAAACACTTGTGTTCACAATGTGAACCTCTCAGCAAGGCATACCAGAATGCTCAAGATCCTATTATATATAAATGGGAAAAAAAGTCACTACAGCAATGTCAGCAGCAAGAATAAGAATAAGACAGTGTAAAGAGGAAGATGAAGAAAATTTGCATGATAGAAGAGGCAATGCCACAAATGTTGAAAAATGGTCATATGATAAAAGAAAGAAAAAAGGAATAAAGAAGAGATATCTAAGAGCTGCTGGAGGTAATATATGTATGTATGTATATATATATATATATATATATATATATATATATATATATATATATATATATATATATGTACTATGAATTGTTATGGACACTTTTACAAAAATTCTGGTCCCATTCAATTAAAGCAATCACTACTCCCTTTATATTCAATTAAAGCAATCACTGCTCCCTTTATATGATTTCTTTTACAGCACAATACATCATTTTGTGGTTAACACCATTATATCATGTCATTCACTTCACCTCTTCATCCCTTCCCCACAACGCATTGACTCATAGGAAGAAATAATATTCAAGAGGGAGTTCCTCACCCTCTTGCACTATCCCTATAATCTTTTTTTTTTTTTTATCATATTCAGGGAATACATTGACAGTACTCTGTCAACCTGGTTGGGTCCCCTTACCAAAATTATTGATGTAACTTGATGCATTCATAAAGGATTTTTTTACATTTCCAGTACAGCAAGATCTCCCCCAGTCCTTTTTGAAACACCTGCGATGGCTGCTGCAGAAAGACAAATTAGGACAAGATGTCTTCCTAATTGGTCCTCCAGGCCAACTCCGAAGGCAGTTGGCACTCTCCTACTTAGAACTCACTAAGAGAGAGTTGGAGTTTGTCACATTGACAAGAGATACAACAGACACCGACCTCAAACAGAGGAGGGAGATAAGGGGCGGGACGTCCTTTTATCATGATCAGGTGAGAGATTATAGAGGAAGAATATGAATTACTAGTGAAGACTTATTTATAATGGCCTGGCTTTGCTCAAAGAAAGTAAGTAATATCTGCTAAGGTATTGAGTCAACATCCAAGTTGTTTGACATTGTTCACTTCTAGATCAAAGAGAAGACCACACGGTATTGGTCATGTGAAGTAGGCTCTATATTCATGCATTTCTATTTTCCATACAGCATCCAACCATTCATCCTGATAAAACCAACAACAAGCACGGCACAGTTTTTACAGCAAGTGCCCGTTCACAAAACAAATGATGGAGTGAGTTTGAACCATCTGAATACAAATGTGTGTTGTTTACAGAGTGCAGTTCGAGCAGCTGTAGAAGGGAGAGTCCTCGTTTTGGAAGGTGTTGAGAAAGCAGAGAGAAATGTGCTTCCAGTGCTCAATAATCTTCTTGAAAACAGAGAAATGCAGCTTGAGGATGGGCGCCTTCTGATTGCCAGTCACAGATACGACAGACTGCTTGAGGTATATAGTGAAGGCAGATGTGTTCACTTTGTTATATTGGACTCCATCAGAGAAACATTGGCCTCAAGAGCATTTTAAGGGTAATAAAGATAGTTATATGAAAGTTTTAGATTACATGCTTATATATGTTACATGCTTGTATATTTTACATGTTTGTTAATTTATTGCATGTCATAAAAGGTGACTGAAAGGTTATGAACCCTTCCAACTGGGATCTTTCATATTTATCAATCACATCTATAGTCATTCCTTTTGGTTGCTACTTTGCAAATGTAGATAAAACCATTTCCTGTAAGAGACTTAGAGATGGAAACGATTTATTAATTGGAAGCTTGCAGAGAGCACAGAGATATATAAATAATGTTTAGAAATTTGAAATTGTTACTGTTGCATTGCCCAGCTGATTTTAAGATGTTTTTTTTTTTGCACAGGAACATTCTCAGGAGGAGCTGGACAGGATGCGTCTCGTACGTGTGAGTCAGGACTTCAGAGTGATAGCTCTGGGACTCCCCTCACCTCCCTACCAAGGCCACCCTCTTGACCCTCCCCTGAGGTCAAGGTTTCAGGCCAGAGATATATCTAGTCTACCATTCAAGGTAAGGATGTAATTTTTGTTTCTATAAGATGCTTCCTCTTTCCTGTGGACGTCAGGAGTGTGAATTTACAGAATCATTCTGAATGTTTAGACCCAGAACTCTGTGCAGGACTTTGATTCTTCACGACTCAAAGTTATTCTATTGTTTAGTGCTTGGCTCTTTGCTGTCTGCCTTGGCATTTATTTGAGAAGCTGTAGATAGTAGTGTTCTTACCAAAAAAATATTGTAGATTGTATAGAATAGTAATTATATGACATTCAGAAAATACCTATACAGTACATCTTATGTTGAGCTGTGTGCTGGTCACTTGTATAAGGGAGTCACTCATGTTGTGAGGTGAAAAGTGGTCAAATTGGAGAAATCAAAGGCAGTTTCAAACAGTAATTTATTTCAGTAATTTCAAAGTTCAATGACTGCTGGTTTCTTTGTCTCATCCCCACCCACACACACTCATACATACACAAATATTGTGAAAGGCCAGCAATCCTACACTCCCGTATGCTTGTATGTGATCCTACAGGAGTAGAAGACCAACAATCCTGCCCTCACGTGTATGTGTGTGTGTATATGTAATTCATTATTCACCATGGTCACTCGTGATCGTCAGCCAGTACCGTCCATGAAAGAGCTCAGAGCTCATAGAAACGGATCTATAGGTAAGGCTGAGACATCTCACACATCACACACACCCATCCCCTTGTTCAAAGGGGATAGTACTACTCTCTGTCAGTGAAAAATCCTTAGTGACCTGAGCGAAATTCAAACTCATCCCTTGCCGTGTGGCAGGCACAGTTGTTACCACTGAACCATGGTGTGTGTATGTGTGTGTGTGTGTGTGTGTGTGTGTGTGTGTGTGTGTGTGTGTGTGTGTGTGTGTGTGTGTGTGTAATTCACCATCATGGTCTTGAGATGGTAATGTGTGTGCACATGTGCACTTGCTACAAGAGACCAAAAATGATCTTTAACACTAAACAGGCAGGGGAATAATAGAAAAGATATATATGTATTTATATATATATATATATATATATATATATATATATATATATATATATATATATATATATATATATATATGTGTATATATATAAACATTCCTCATCATTAACGTTTGCTGGGTGAGGGGGCTAGTAAACTGCAACAATGTTAACTGTACCTCCCCACCCTAGACATAGTACAGAATCTGCCAGTGTAATTTAGATGCATCAGGGTCTAATAAGAGTGAGTAATCATTGAGGCAGGAAGCTCTCACTGTTTCAGTCACCTCTTGGCTGCTAAAGTGGGTGATCCTGAATTCTTTTGATACCTGTCTATCCCCAATGTAGTCCCTTACTTTCACCAGTGTTCAGTGATTTTTGCCCTATTATGGGCAATAATATGTAATTTCATATGTCATCAGTCTGTATAAGCTGGGGCACCCATCAAGGGAAATTGTTAGAGCATCAGGTACTGGTCAATGATCTGTACAAAGCTGGCTCATGATTGAGCGTGGACACACTACTCTATAAGACTTGTTATGGATAGATATATTGATAGGTAGATATATAGATACATAGATTATGAATAACGGGGGTGCATCTTATTAAGCTAACTACTTGTAGTTGTACTTGTACTTGTACTTGTACTTGTAGTTGCACCTTAAGTAAAATCAGTGCATCATGAATGCCCATTGTATGCACATTGGATCCTCTTCAACTTGCAGATCATTGTTGCACAATCTTAATCGGAATGTTGATTCTGTTGGGATAGTAAAAAAAAATTAATGTTATGATTGGCATTTCATAGAAACATTTAGAAGTTATTATCAATGTCAATCATCAACATCACTATCACCATAATCACGAGTATTGATGACAAAAAAATTATTTCCTCCATCGAACACCTTCAAGTTGAGTGAACAGAAAAAAAAAGTTGAAGTGTTTAAGAAGCAGTCAAATATTTACATTCCTGTCTTGTCAAAGAACTTGTGTTTTTGAGCAAATGTTTTTTGTGTGGTAGGACGTGTTACCCAAATACAGGTTATCTGTCTCCTTCAAATTACTTATTTTTTTTAGTTCAAATGTTATACAATATCCTAATACAGTGCTCTCTAAAATTTCACTGAAATTACGTAACGGAAACACCTGCAAATGCCAAAAATTTGTGAATTCCTTTCTCACTTGGAAATGCTTGTAGGCTTTCCTTTTTTCTTTGTTCAATTTTTAAAACAATGAAAAGTACTCCAAAGTTGTAAGAGCTATGAATCTACAGGTGTGTAAAACTCCTTATTACCTTTAGAGTTATTGGAGGAGCCTTATTACATATGAAAAATAGAATAAAGGTCATCAAATTTGTATGACTGGTTACATAGAAGTAACAGAGAATAATAAGAAATATGTCCTTGCCTTTGCCTTCAGATTTCCCAAACAAAGTGAAGAAGATAATATAATGTTTTGAATTAAGTGAAATCTAAAGTGAAAAATGCAATAATTTGCAGACTTTAATAATCTCTCCGTAAACCGGTGAACTCAAATGAGCAACTGTGGTAGAGTTTGTAGAGGATGCCTTTCTATTTCAGTCTCGATGCAATGATATTGTAGATCTAGTATATACAAACAACCAAGGCCCAACAGAGGGGTGGGCCCATAGGTCCTGGGCGCTATGCCCCTGGAAATTGGACAACTTAATATTTTGTATTTTTCATTACCAAATCAGGGCCAATGTGGTAATAAAAAATCTGTCGGGTAATTAATAATCATTATTTAGTATTGGATTTGGAGGTGGTAATGAACTTTTCATTAAGAGCTAATTAATGTGGAGAATTTTTAGATAGTATCTTTTTTCCTTAATTTTTAAGTATCATGGGTCGTCGGGAGCAAATCATATGTGCGAGCAAACATACTTTTGCGAAAGTATGAGGATTAAAAATGTATTTTCATTTAGCATCTTGTTAATTTGATGTTTACTATGTGCCCACCACCAAAACGGGACAACTATGACCTTATATTTGCTAAATCAGTGAATCTCCAGCAGACAGCAATCATATCATGGTGAGGATTATATTGAATTATATTGAAGCACAGTCATTAAGAACAATAGGAAGGACTCCGTCAGTACCATAAGTCTTGGGAGTAACAAGGCCAGAAAAGTCAGAAAATGTTGTTAAGAATTTGAAAATCATATATGATATAGTCAGAGGGACAGGTCCAGAATTATCTAATGTTGATTTTTTAGTAAAGGTCTCAGCTACGATTTCATCTTTAGAAATAGAAGAAATGGCAGTGCCGGATTTTTGATGAAACAGAAGAGGGAAAGATAATGAAGAAAAATTGGTGAAGATATTTCTGGCTAGATGCCAGAAGTCACGAGAGTGAGATCTGGCAAGGTTGTTTTGACATTTTCTATTGATGAAAGAGTATATAGCCAATTATAGAACAGATTTAACATGATTTTAGGTTAAAATATAAAGGGAATAAGTTTCAGGAGATGGAAGACTAAGGTACTGTTCGTGAATTGCTTCTCTATCCTGGACAGCATGAAAGCAGACTGAGTTAAACTAAGGTTTATAAGGTTTAGGATCAAAGAAAGTGTGTTGAATATATGAAAAAATTGTGCAAATATTTTACAATCTCACCTTAGTGTTTTCTCATCATAGTAGGTGGAAGAGGTCTCGTTTGATGTTCCAACATTTTTTATGATTTGATCTGGTCTTTCAATGTCAAAGCCTGGTTCTACCTCCACATGTGATTTTCTTTGGGAATTGAACCAGACAGGTGGGTTGTGGAACCAGGAAGGGGGAGTCTTGAACCACCAAGGTGTCTCATCAAACCATGCTGGGGTCTTGTCGAACCATTTGGGAACCTGAAGGAAGATGTCAAGGAGGAGAAAGGTGTTATAGGTTTTGGTTGTAGAGTCTCAGCTTATCATAAGCTTTTTTGCATTGGAATTATAATTTGTGGTTACTGAGCTATTATTATGATCATCATTAGCAGCATTAATAGTAGTAACAAGTCCCCATTCTTAGTAATGAGAGTGGATTTTAGCAAGAAAGAAGAGAAAAAACATTAAAGGCAAAACAAATGAGTGATTTGTTCCATGTGTCTACTTACGAACAATTTTAACTCTTTTCTATAGAGACACACATTTTTTTAGTTTCACTGAGCCATGAAGAGATGTGTGTCTGATTTTATGGCTCTAACTTTGTTCAGGCAATTTTTTTTTTATATCCTTTTAATTATTTCTTCTAATTACTAAGAGGAGGAAAAAATATGTATGGCACGTGTACTTGAGGTGAGGATGGGGAAGGAGGTGATGCACCTCCCATTACAGGGTCATGTAGTGGTGGTATTAGTTGTCCATTGGTAGGACCATATAGGGCCACTTCTTGGCAATCCCCAGCGATGCAGTTGTTTGCTATTCGGTCAAAGCTGTACCCAAACTCACAGATGTTGTAAGTTGTTTGGAATTCAATGTTATCAATATCTAATGGATTGCAGCTGAAAAAGAAATATGAAGGTCAAAGATGTAGAGCTCAGGCTGTGGAGAAGAGTTATTTGGATAGTTCTTGTGGTGTGAATACAATGAAGGGTGAAAGCAATGAAAGAGCATATATGGAAGGTTTAATGTGTCTTGCAAAGACAAGGGAATTGATTGCGAGATAATGTTGGTGGTCAAATACAGATTTGGTCACGTGGAGAGCATGGGAATAGATGAGGGGACAAGGTAAAGTTGCGGCACACGCTATAGCTGCGCATAACTGCGGGTGCTCATCTCCCGTCACATTGGCCTTTGAGTCTGTGGTGGAATTAATCCTTTACCATGGGACACAGGGCCACTGTGGCATCCAAGTTTCCACAGTTTACCTTCCCCAGGTTTACCTAGGTACCCATTTATCGACCAACCCATTTGGGAGGATGGACAGCTGGGTGAGCTGTGTGCTGACTGCCCTCGTCTGGGATAGAACTCGGGCCATCAGTTTCGTAGTGAGACGTGCTAACCACTGCACCACTGAGGCACAATGTGAGGTGGCAAGGAGAAAATACAAAGGTGGATTGGATGCTGTGGGTATGAGAGGAAGATGATTATGAATTGAAGGACAGTGTTTGAATATGTGAGAAAGAGGAGGGATGGAGTGTATGGACAGGAACTTATAAAAACTTTTGTTGTGGCCATCCTTTTGAGAGTTATATAGAATGGGCATCAGAGTAGATTAGATTATCTGTATATATACATATAAATTTTTTTTATTCTGTCCCATTTGATCCCTTTAACCTCATTTCTTAGCATAGACAAGTGAATGCTTAATCCATCCATGTACTTACAAAACAAAATATCGGCATTCCTCAGGGTTTGGTAATGGTTTTGGCCCAGGACGATCGCATGGTGGCATTGCAACTCGGGTGTGGGGAAGTGTCTTAGAGTGGTCAGGATACTTTATTGTCAATTTCCCTTTTTGTTGTGACATTTCGGTGTTAGATATGCCTGTGAAGAAAAATAGTGTTAGGAGGAGTTGTTAAGGTTTTTAGAGAAACATATGAGGGATTCTCATTGTAGGTGAGGAAGGTTTCTCAAAACATACCCTGTGCTTGAGAAGGATTAGAGTGCGAAGAGCTGTCATCTAGTGCTTTGGTGACCTTGGTATCATGGTGCTGTGCTGTTGGCAAACTGTCATCGACAAACCTTGCAGTGTCTCCCACTGGTCCACCTTGCCCTGTGATTGCCATGCACACAACCACCACCCCAACAATGTGCCACATCTGTTAGACACGTAAAGTATTTTAATAACTGTGACTTAAGGATTAGGAAGTTTTCTCAGCCCTGCATATAAATTATCCATGGGCTTGGGCATAGCTAGTTCACTTAACATCCACCAAATGTATGATGTCCACCGACAGCCTACCTATGGTCAGATACTTAAAACACAGGCCTGCTGAGTGAATTATTTGCTCCTCGCAAAACGTAATAGTATGACTTGTTTTGTAAGGGAAAAACACAACTCTTTTTATCACATGAACTACAAATGGATAAAACATTTGATATCTATATATCTATCTATATGCCAGGTTGTTGTGCTCCTAAAGGAGGGTAGCCAAGACAAGGCATGCATACACACACCCATACACACATACAAGAATGCTCCTTTCACTTAACCCCTACACCTTCAGATGAGAAGAGAAGTAGAGTCGGGCCAAACACAGCGCAAAATGGGAATAAGGGGGATGGTTTACATGATATAACATAGTATTGTTCCTGCTGATGTGATATGAGTTGCAGTATGATGAAGAGGAACAATAGTTAAAGAAGTTTGTGTCAAGCCTTCATTGCAAACAGTTACCTTTATAATTTCATTTGTATTTCTGAAAATGCATACCTGATCGCCATGTGTTGCCATCAGGGAACACTACCCTCACAAATGCTTTAGAGAGCTGTATGTAACACCCTTGAAGTCTAGCCTTAGTGAAACAAACCAACAAACATCAGCGGCCATGCTGGAAGAATAGTTTAACCGTTTCCCTGGTATACAACTTATGGAAAGTATTGGCATTACACTACCACCCTATTCCCTGTTCATCTTGAAAAGCGAGGAGTCTTGGAACCCCCTCCTCTGTAAACTCTCCTACATAAAAACAAGGCACAAAAGGGGGAGGGGAGAGCAATGTCTCCAATAACCCTGGCAAGCCTTGTCTTAGCTACCTCCGTTTAGGGGGATAGCAGCCCGATATATAAATAGATAGACTATTATTATTATTGTTATTATTATTATTATTATTATTATTATTATTATTATTATTATTATTATTATTATTATTATTATTATTATTATTTTTATTGTTATTATTGCGTGAACAGTGTGGCAAGTGTGAGTAGGTGGTGAAGAGAAACACGATGCTGGAAGACGAGTGTTTAATCCAGACCAGTTTTTCCCAGTGGTCTTCTTGAAAGGAATCTGAAGAAGACCACTGGAAATACTAGTCAGGAACATTCGTCTTCCAGTCCCGTGTTTCTCTACATCACCAACCCTCAAATATTATTATTATTATTATTATTATTATTATTATTATTATTATTATTATTATTATTATTACTACATCTGACAATGAAGATGAGTAAGAAGTTATGTTTTACTCGTTTGTTTGTTTTTCTGTATGCAATGTATGTTAACAACTTCCTGAAAACTCATGAAACTTCATCAACATGACTCCTTATCCTAAAGCTTCACTAAAATTTGAAAGGTGAAGGTCAAATGTGTTTGTGAAAGGAATGGGAATGGATGGTTGACTGGATGATAATGGTGATAGAGGGGATGAAGAAGGGAGTGCGTGGTGTGGAAAGTGGACCTTGGGAGGTAGATGGCGTGGAAGAGGTGGATGAACGTGGTTGGAGGAGCGTCACCGGGTTCGACTCACTAGGGGGGATGGAAAGAGGAAGTTGAAGCAGATAACGAGTGGAGTCTGTCTCTCTACCACCAGCCTTGCCACCTTGCCAGTACTCCCACAAGCAATCGGCAGTATTACTAGGTCACGTGAGGATGTGTAGGTGGCTCATAGTCAAACCATTAGAACAAAATTACGTAGTGTATAGCAGAACAATAACTAGGTACACATTCCTTATAACGGGGTTCCCAACGGTACCCAACCACTGTATTGGGTAATAGGTAGTGTTGTCCTGTCTTGGAACAATGTGTAGCAACCACCCAGCCAACCCAGCCAAATTTGTTAAAGTACTGTTACTATAGTTAATAGCGCGGTGTTGAGTTAACGCCGTTGCCGCCCAAACTAGCAAAACACTTGTTTGGGCGTGAAATTAATGTTGTTGACGTTATGAGGGTTAACGAAATCAGTCGTCTGTCCATGATAAGTAACTATTTGATATATGGATCCTGAATTCTTGTCGAACTTACCATAACACTGGTTCAGGTGTAGTCACCGTGCAGGGCTCATCACCATCACAACCTTCATCACTTAACAACATCCCTGCTCCTTTTTATTTTATTTTTTGTCCTCTCTTTCTTTGTCTCTTTCCAATTAAGGATATATAAGTTGTCATGTAAATAATTTCACATAGCATAGTCTGTAATGCTTGTAATGAGAGAGTATGCCTTTTGGAAAAAAGAAGTTATTCATATAAGGAAAACATTGTGAGAAACGGAACCACCACCGCTCGGCTCAACGGTGAAAACTGTCCTTGTGCAAATGTAATTTAATTTGCATATACTTAGTTATAATGAATGACTTGAGTTACTGCCAAGTGGTCGGTGTAAAACGGTAAAGTACCGAATATATAAATGTTCTAATCGCCCAGTGCGTACATGCTTTAGTACAGGAGTGTAATGATGTAGGGGAAAAACACATCATACTTTTGAATGTGTCTTGCAAAAACATTCCATTGATGACACTCCTCATGCGTCTGAACTTGTACCAAAAACTGGACTGGACGGTATTTTAGATAGACATTCGCAGTCTAGTATACTGATCTTATCCACACTGAAAGGGAATGGGAACAACAGGTGTCTCATATGATGAACCTCGCAAGATTTCCCTTTTTTTTTTTTACAAATCGGGAAACACGAATCTGAGTTTCTTGTTCATACACCACATTTACAAACACCATCATTGCATCTCCCAGTATTAACCAATCGAGTTTGAATTACGACTCACTGAACTGAACTGAGGGATCGCAGTAACTAACTTCACCTCCGCTAATACCATCTCTTGTGGTCATAGGGAGTCACATCATGCCACTCCATACCTTTCACACTGTCTGAAACGAAAAGAAAAGCTTCACATAGACATTGCAAGTACTTAAGACCAGGCTGGGAATGTCCCAGGAGACTTTACCTGTGCCATGTTTGCGGCGACTTGAGCCAAGTGGTTCAGACAGTGTTCGGCTCACCACTGGTAGCCACCCCCGCGCACCACTGCTTGACAAGGCAGAAACAGGTTTATCTGGAGGGAACCGGGGAGGTGAGGGCCACGAGGATGAGGAGGAATGCAGTTTGGGTACAGAATGGAAGGTCAAGGTGTGAGAGTTTGTATGCCTGGGAGTATGATTGGCCTTTTGTAGTATTCATTCACACTTCTGTTCTTATTTGGCTGTAGGGAGACGGAGAGGGAAATGGTTGAAACGAATTGCGTATGAAATTTATAAAGGAATATTAAAATACGTTATCCACCAGAAGAAAGTGAATGGGTTGAATTAATGACATATTAACCAGTGGTATAAAGGTAAAAAAAAAAAAAAAAAAAAAAAAAAAAAAAAAAAAGAGAGAGAAAGACCTGCTATGGATATTAGATATGGAAGATATAACACTTAACAGCCTTATGAGATATATTAAACAGGTATAAAACGAGTACTTCAGGATCAGAAGAGAAAGACAAATGACTTGAAAAGTCATTGTACCTAGACAGAAGTATAGACCAACCAGTCAAAGAAAACAATTATCTTGAT
>JAPQNM010000043.1:7121367-7131367 GCA_029783475.1 Metacarcinus magister | reverse complement strand
GTTGATAAAAAGTCCCCTCGTTGGTGTAGTGCAGATCACCTGTGTTACCTGAGCGGGTCGTGGCTAATAAGAGGGAGGAGGAGGAGGGACAGAAGGGGGAAAATCTTACATGGCCTTGTTATATGTTTGTACTAGAAGAGTGCGTGACGTGGTACAGAAACAGTATGACCGTGTGTGTGTGTGTGTGTGTGTGTGTGTGTGTGTGTGTGTGTGTGTGTGTGTGTGTAATGTGTCAAAATTCTTACCAAATCGTATTTTTACAGGACAGAGTCGAGCTTATTTTGTCTCGTCTTTTGATACTATTTCATTATTTTTATTATATTTTCTTTAAAACTGTGATTGTTTTTGGCACACAAGTAATCAGATAATATATTCCACTGGTGTATTGCCTAGTCTAGAAACCTGAAATTTCGTTTTTGGCACACAAGTGATCAGGTAATATATTCTACTGGTTTATCGCCCTGTATAGAAACCTGAAACTCCTCGCATCCTCTCCTTAATGTTTTCTTATATGATTTTTTGTTGCGTCCTATTGAAATTTACTCTTTAGATACACTACTCTTTAATGTCAATATTTTCTGCACTTTCGACACATTTCTGTAGCATAATTTTTTTTTTTGTTTGACATTAAAATGGTACTGGCCAAGGGACAACAAAAAATAAGTTTTAAAAAATCCCTTTTCTTCTTGTAATGTTGGTAATTGTAATTTAATAAGTCTTCATAGCTAAGATCTCTCATGCCAGGCTCTTATTTTATTGTGTGTCTGTGTGTGTGTGTGTGTGTCTGTGTGTGTCTGTTTGAAGAGGTGAGAGGTGGATAACTTTTTTGTTGTTGTTTATGTTGTTTTTACGTATTGCTTTTGTTACTATTGTGGTGGTGGTGGTGGTGGTTGTCGTCGTAGGTCTTCCTTTAACAACAAATGAATGGAAACAAACAAAAAGAGAACAGTGGCAACGAGAACAGATGAAAGCGGCAGGTGAATCTGGTCTTCCGTGTCATCCGCTTGTCGCACCCTCTCCTCCTCCTCCTCCTCCTCCTCCTCCTCCTCCTCCTCCTCCTCCTCCTCCTCCTCCTCCTCCTCCTCCTCCTCCTCCTTGACTGTAATCCTTCCGCAGGTCAATTGCTTCCTTGTTACGGGATCACTGTCTCCCTGGAATTGAAAAATGTCTTGGTGTGAAGCGAGTTCTGAGGGAGGAGGAGGAAGAGGAAGAGGAGGAGGAGGAGGAGGAGGAGGAGGAGGACGGGAAAGGGGTTGCTATGGTACGTAAAAAAGGTCGTGTTGGAAGATAATAGTTGTGGTGGTGGTGGTGGTGGTGGTGGCAGTGGTGGTGGTGGTGGTGGTGTGGTGGTTTGGGAAGGACAATTTTGCAGTGATGGTGGTGTTTGTGGCTGCAAGTTATGAATAATAGTTATGGTGGTGGTAGTGGTAGTGGTGGTGGTGGTAGTGGTGGTGGTGGTGATGGTGGTGGTGGTTCTGAAAGATGAAGAACACGTAGTGATGATGGTGGTGGTGGTGGTGGTTAAATGATTACTACTGATTACACCCGTGATGACTACCATTAATATGATCCATGTGTCTGTCACTAGCTTGTAAGGTGGAGTTGTTATTGTTATTGTTGTTGTTGTTCATCTTTTTATTCATAATTTTGCCGTCGTCGTCGTTGTTGTTGTCTCTTTCTCCTCCTCCTTCTTCTCTTTCTCCACCATCTTTCTTTTTCTTTTTGTTTCTTCTTCGTCTTCTTCTTCTTCTTCGTCTTCTTCGTCTTCTTCTTCTTCTTCTTCTTCTTCTTCTTTTTCTTCTTTTTTTCAACTTCTTCTTTTCTCGTCGTCATCGTCGTCCTCTTGATCAGTAGTAGTAGCCATAGTAATAGTAATAATAGTAGTAACAACACAAACTTAAGGAGGATGTTGTTGTTAATGTTATTGTTGACGATTGTGGTAGAGATGGGTGTGGAGATAGTGGTGGCGGTGGTGGTGGTGATGGTGGTTATGGTGGCGGTGGTGGTGGTGATGGTGGTTATGGTGGTGGTGGTGGTGGTGGTGGTGGTGGTGGTGGTGGTGGTGGTGGAGGAGAGCGGCAATCATCGTCTCCATTTCATTATCGACTATGAAGATGACCCACGAGCTGGTTCCTCGAAAATCAATTTATATTAAGTGTTTTAGTGTGTGTATGTGTGTGTGTGTGTGTGTGTGTGTGTGTGTGTGTGTGTGTGTGTGTGTGTGTGTGTGTGTGTGTGTGTGTGTGTGTGTGTGTGTGTCTCTGTGTCTGTGAAATACCGATACCGGTTCAAATTCCATCATCTTTGTTCTCTCTCTCTCTCTCTCTCTCTCTCTCTCTCTCTCTCTCTCTCTCTCTCTCTCTCTCTCTCTCTCTCTCTCTCTCTCTCTCTCTCTCTCTCTCTCTCTCTCTCTCTCTCTCTCCAGGTGAAATAGCTTTCGACTGTTATCTTTTTTTATGAATTGTATATCTATCTATCTGTCCGTCTATCTACCTATCTTTCTATCTATCTATTTTTGTGTCTATCTGTCGTTGTTAATCTATTGATCTCACGTGTCTGACGACGACTCAGCACGTTATCACCTCGTTGTGGAAACAAAGAAATGATCAATTGAAGAGAGAGAGAGAGAGAGAGAGAGAGAGAGAGAGAGAGAGAGAGAGAGAGAGAGAGAGAGAGAGAGAGAGAGAGAGAGAGAGTGAGTCTTACACATAATGATGTGCAAGAGAAATAAATTTCTGAAAAGAGAAGAGAAAACACACACACACACACACACACACACACACACACACACACACACACACACACACACACACACACACACACACACACAGGAAACCTCATTATGTCCTCCTTCACCGGCGCTGTTTATCACATTTTCTGAGGCGATGACTGTTTGTTTGGGCCCCGATACTGTTTGCTCATTACACACACACACACACACACACACACACACACACACACACACACACACACACACACACACACACACACACACACACACACACACACACACACACACACACACACACACACACACACACTAATGATGGTCGGGTCCTCTTCCACGACAAAAACAAGAATATTAAAATTGTCCCTATGTTTATTTTGACTTGGTTCCTCCTTCGATTTACCTGTTTGATTTATTTGCCAGGTGACCCCAACGCCCTCCAGATAATCAGTGTTTTTCAGATTATTCTTTTTTTTACTCTTTTATTTCTGGTCTGTTTGTCTATATACTTTTGGGTTCGTTAGGGGTGGTATTTGTCTTTTTTTCTCTCTCTCTCTCTTTCTCTCTCTCTTTCTCTCTCTCTCATGTCCTTGGTGTGAGTGAGAGTGTGATTAGGGAAGTGAATGATCTGTCAACATTGTTTCGTAGTGTTTACTCGGTGTGGTCATGATGTATTCTTTTTTATTAGCCATCAATTTTTTCTGGGTTTAAGACAAAGGATAACCTACTGACCTCTGAGTGTAGATATTTTTCTTCTTTATTTAGTTATGTTTAGCTATACCTTTATAATTTTTCTCCTATAATTGCTCACTAAATGCTATATCAATCTGGTTCTACGTTTTTTATAGTGACGTTCGTATTATTTCACTTCATTGATTATAATTCAAGTGTGTTTTTGATTACATAATGTGAACTACACTTCTATTCTTTTTCTTCAACTGTTCCTCTGTAATTTCACATTGTCATCATCATCGTGTTTTACAAATTTTCTAATCCGTACCCTCGAAATTTACAATGAAGTGCCAATGCCAACTATATTCTACAAAAAAAATGGATATGCATAGATTTTATATATAACAAGTGTGTGTGTGTGTGTGTGTTGTGTGTTGTGTGTTGTGTGGCGTGTACCGGAGTATGTGCGTGTGGCTTCTCAGGTAAAATTGGCTGATTAGTGAGGTGATGGGCGTGGCGAAGATTTTGAGATCACCTTATCCTGTTTGGGAAGATGCGTGCCTGGAGGAGGAGGAGGAGGAGGAGGAGGAGGAGGAGGAGAGTAGGAGGAGGAAGAGGAAGAAGAAGAGGAAGAAGAAGACAAGAGAAACGAAGAGCAGAAGTATCAGAGAGAAGGAGGATCAGGTGGAAGGTGAAGAGAAAAGGATATAAGTAGAGAGATAGAGAATAAAGAAGAGAGACAGAGCCGTGAACACAAGACCATCCGCAGCGTGAGATTCTAGGAAAACTCACCTGATTAAAGGGTTTGAAGTGGGCTGGGCTGGTCGTCTCATCCTGGCCCCGGTATCTCACGCCACCCCAACCTAACCCTGTGTTACGTCGCCCTAAGAGACACGTAAAGGCCTGAAGAAGGGCCACTTATCCTTGGTCTTCGGCTGTAGGTTTTAGTTATTTGTAATCCTAGAACTGAAGGGAATTTGCACTTATTTACACTTATTCTCATGCACCCCACACCCCAATACACACACACACACACACACACACACACACACACACACACACACACACACACACACACACACACACACACACACACACACACACACACACTAACCAAGCCCTCTAATTTTCTAAACCTTTTGCACTAAACATCTAAATCACAAATTATATAAGGGCCACATTTTCCGAAAGAGAAATGGAGGCGGAAAAGGAGGGAGGGAAGGAGGAAGGAAGGGAGGGAGGGAGGGAGGGATTTCTGTCATGCTAAGGTAACTGTGTTTAAACGAGAGTAATTAACTAGCCTCATGGAATTACCCGTGACGGAGGGGCAGAAGGAGGGAAGGGAAGAGGGGGGGGAGAGGGAGGAGAGAAGGAGGGTTTGTGTCCAGATACAAATGAGTTTAGGAGAGCGTCACTGCCTTGCTTGTTCTCGTAATGTAATGTTGTTTTACCACGTGATTCTTGCCTTTTCCTCCTCCTCCTCGTTTTCCTCCTCCTCGTTTTCCTTCTCATTCTCTCCCTTTTATTGTCACTCTCCTGTTTCTCCCATTTACTCCTCTTTTTCCTCTCTCCCTTCCACACTCTTTTTCTTCCATTCGCTCTCTTACTATTTACCTTCTCTCTTCTTCCCTTACTATTTATCTTTCCCTTTCTCCCCTTATCATTTACATTCCCTCTTCTTCCCCTTTTGTTTTGGTTCCCTCTTCTCCCCTTCATTCCTTCACTCCCTCGTGTACTTCCCTCTCAATGGAAGCTGTGATAATACTTGATAATTGTAATCGTTTATACATGCATATTACATGTCTGTTAATTTTCACACACACACACACACACACACACACACACACACACACACACACACACACAAGTTAAATCAAGGTAAATATGTTTCTCTGCTTTTTAATAATGGCTGACACAAGGTAGAGAAAATGATGAAAAAGGTCAGATGAACATGTGGGGGAGGGGGTGATGGGGGTGAGGATGGGGGGGGGCAAGGGAAAGGGATAAAGGGTAGGTAGGGAGGGAGGTGCATTGAAGAGGGGAAGACGATGGTAGTAATGGGAGGGAAGGGAAGAGGAAAGAGTGTCTAGGGAAGGGGGAAGAAAGGAAAATGGAAGGGAAGGAGTTATATTCTTGGAAGGTAAAGTTTAAGGAGGTAAAAGATAATTTCCTTTCCTCCTTCCTTCTTTTCCTCTTCTCTCTCTCCCCTTCTTCCACTTTTCTATCCTGCCTTCCTTCTTCCTCTACTCATTTTTTTCCTTGCATCCTCTTCTCTTCCTCCTCCTCCTTCTCCATCCCTCATCATCTCCTCCTCCTCCTCCTATTACTCCACATAAGCTATTTTAGTTTATTTTCCTCCACTTTTCTCCACTTCCGTTGCTCGCTTCCCATTTACCTGGCGGAGCGCTGCTAATTAGAGGGCGGTTGAGCCAGGTAAACAGTGGCCACCTTCAGGATAAAGTCTCGCGGTCATGAGTGGTCCCGTGGGTTCATTGGGAGGGACGAGTGAGTCATCTGTAGGTTCCGGCGGGGAGGGAGCAAGGGTGGGTGGGTAGGGGGGAGGAGAGGGACTGCTTGTGATGAATAATAAGGAGGAAGAAGGTTTTAAGGTTCGTGTTGGAATAGGTAGGATGTGTGGGGTGAGGTAGGAAGGGGAAGGTGTGGTGGTGGTGGTGAGGTAAGGATGAGGGTGGTATGTGTGGTGAGATTTAAGATTGTGTGATGGTGTTGTGAGGTTGTGGTACAGGGAGATTGTGAAGTAGTGTAGTGATGGTGTCTGATGGTGGTGGTGCAGAGACAGACGCAGAGACAGAGACAGACAGAGACACAGACAAACAGATAGACAGATAGACAGACAGAGACACAGACAGACAGACAGACAGACATATATTTAGTTACAGCTGTATGCGTGGGTTGCATGGCGGTACGTAAGGGAAAAGTTATGTAACAGTGTCACGTAGGAAGGAATGGATAGCCAGGTGGGCCGAGGATTAGAAGGATCATGTGGAATAATTGTGGACGGTGGAGTGTCATCTGTAGGTGGAGGTCACAGTGGATTGGAGACTCGTGTTGAGGAATGGAGGAAGGCAGGGAATGGAGGGAGGAATTTGAGTAGTGGTTGTGCGAGGGAGAGAGTGAAGGAGTGGTGGTGGTGTGGGAGATGGAGTCATGTTCTGAAGGAGGGAGGGAGGATGGGGTAGGTAGGTGTTAATATGTTTTGTGGTAGAGAACAGAACAGAAGAGAAGAGAACAGAACAATGAAATGATGTTCTCTTCTCTCTTATAAGTGTAATGAATGTGTTCTTAACCTGCGCCAAGGAAGGAGATGCAATTTTAGGTCTGGCAGATGTTTTTTTTTTTTAATATAGAAATAAATAGATATATGAATAGCTAGATAATGAATGATTTGACTGAATTCATCTACTTCCTTTTAACTAATTGTAAAGGGATTTATGGGGAGCCTCATTTTCTCTCATTATCTCTCTCTATGTCTGAGGATTTTGTGTTTAATTTCTGTTTTGTTTATCTTTGTTTGCATACGTTTTCTGGTGGTTGCCTTTCTGTATCTCTCTGTCTCTAGCTATCTGTTTATCTTTTTGTATACCTATCTCTCTATCTACCTGTATATCAATGTGTGTGTGTGTGTGTGTGTGTGTGTGTGTGTGTGTGTGTGTGTGTGTGTGTGTGTGTGTGTGTGGATGGCACTGCACCTGTGTACACCTGCGTGCCGCCACCAAGTAAGTCGTCCCCTCCCGCGGCCAGGTACGGCTAATTGCCCCGAATATTTCTCTTCTTAATACTCTTCCATTTTACATTTTTCTCTCTCTCTCCACTGACATCTTGCCTCACTCTTTCCCTTCCTTCTCTTCCTCCTCTCCTTCCTCTCTTTTCCTTTTTTTTTCCCCCTTCTCTTCGTCGCCGTTATGGTTTGTCTTTTTCTAATCGTCACCCTTTCCCCTTTTTTCTTATCTTCTTCTTCTTCTTCTTCTTCTTCTTCTTCTTCTTCTTCTTCTTCTTCTTCTCCTCATCGTCCATCTCAGGGTCACTTCTTGAGATGTATCTGTCCTCTGTGTGTGTCTATTTCTGTCTGTCTGGCTGCCTGTGTCTGTCTGTATGTGTGTATATCTTTATGTGCTTGTCTATGGCTATTTCTTTTCCTCTCTCTCTCTCTCTCTCTCTCTCTCTCTCTCTCTCTCTCTCTCTCTCTCTCTCTCTCTCTCTCTCTCTCTCTCTCTCTCTCTCTCTCTCTCTCTCTCTCTCTTCCGTTCCTTCGTATTGAGGGGAAGGAGGAGGCGGGGCAGGGCGGGGCTGGAAGGAGGAGTCTTTGCACTGCCCCATCGCGTGCAGCCTTGCCCTTCAGCCTCGTCTTGGCCCGTTATTGGTTGGGCGTGAGGGGTGGGGCGGGGCAGGGGTTGGGAGTGGGGGAGAAGCACTGGCAGGGGGTGGGCGGGGTTGTTCATAGAGGGAGGAGCGAGGAAGGAGAAAGAAATGGGGATAGATAGTAAAGGAGGGAAGGGTTAAGGAGGGAGGAAAAGGTTTTAAGGGAAGGGAGGATGGACACTTAGGAAAAATCAAGTTGTTTTTATTTATTCATTTATTTATTTATTTATTTATTTATTTTTTGAAACGTGCTCTTGGTAAATGGAAACAAACTCTTGAATGTGTTATATGCGTGTGGTGATGTTAGGTTATACATAGGAATCAGTCTATCCTTTGGTATTCCTGCTATTTTATTAATATTATTTTGGATTCTCTCTTCATTCCCTTCTTTGTTCTTGGTTTTGTTATTCATGTTCTTGTCGATCTTCTGTCACTTTTTTTCTGTTCCTTGGTAAATGTAATCTTCTATTCCTTCTCCTTCTCCTTCTCTTGCTTCTTCTCTTTCTTTTAATCCTTTTCCTGGTTTTCATCGTCCTTGTCCTCGGTTTTATATATTTTTTTTCGTCTTCGTCCAAGCTCATGCTGTTTTCCTCCCCCTCTTCCTCCTCCTCCTCTTCCGCCTTCCGCCTTCCTTTGCCATCATTATCGTCTTTACTCAACTTTTCCTGCCCCTGCGCCACAATCCTTGCTCCACCGTGTCTCCCTCCTTCAGCAGCGTGTGTCCTGAGGTGCTGACACGAGCATCGGCAGGAGGAGGCGGGGCTACCGTTTTCATGTTTTGTGTGTGTGTGTGTGTGTGTGTAGTTGGTCTTTGCAATGCTTTATTTTTTTTTCCTCTTGAACTCAGCATTACTACATTCTATCACTGTATATATGTTGTACTACACAATATTGTATTATACTAAAATACACTACGCCGTGATACTGTAGATATGTAGTAGGTGTACAGTTTGCGTTCTTATATATTGATTGATTTATGCTTTATTTTTCTTAGTTGCGTTTTTATTTATTCATTTATTTTTTCAATTGATTTGATTTTGATCTAATTTGTGTTCTAATTTGTATTCATGTCATAGAGTTTGCTATTTTATTTTTATTTTATTTTCTCCAATTTTTTTTCATAACACTAAATTCGTCTCCTGCTGGGTATCAAAATAAAATCTAAAACAAAATAATAGAGAAAAGGAGACAAAAATGGAATCATACTTCAAGTGTACACCGTCACTCTTAGCACTGTGGCACTTCTAACACTGCACTTAGCTGCATGTACTCGTAACTCTGAATACCACGTCGCCCTTGGACTGCACTTACCACCACCACCACCACCTTTACCACAATCACCACACTCACCACCACCACATTGCTACGTACACTCCATACCACATCAAGAAAATGTATTCATTCAATTTGCATTCATGGTTCCTTAAATATTCTTGATTATGTCTATTTGCACCTTTCTCTCTATTTTCTCTCTTTCTTTATTTCTCTTCTCTCTTTTGTTTCTCTTTTTTCTCTTTCTTTCTCTCTCTTTCTCTAAGTTAATAGTGTAATAGAGGAATTTTTGTGTGTCTTGCCTCTATCTCTGCACCACCACCACCACCACCACCACCACCACCACCACCACCACCACCACCACCACCACCACCACCACCACCACCACCACCACTACTATTATTATCTCTAGCATGTTCTTGTATGTTTATATGTAGATAGATTGGTAAGTAAATGGGCAGGTTTTTGACGCATTAAAACAAGCTTCATCAACGGCCCAGGTGTTCTCTGCGTCTCTACCAAGAACACTATAATTAATGGTTTTTATTCCCTTACTCACCTTGTGTGTTTGCATCCTCCTGCAGTAGCATCAACACCTCCCCTTATGAAGTTCTAGCCTTGCCCTTCCTTTTCTCTTCCTTCTCCTTCCCTTCACTACTGCTCTCTTCCTTTCGTCTTCTCCTTCTCCTTCTCTTCCTTGCGTCTCTTCCTTCTTCTTCTTCTTCCCTTCGATTTCCTTCCATTCGTCTCTTCTTTCTTCTTCCTTTCACTTCCATTCCCTTCCTTTCGTTTCTTTCTTCTTCTTCCCTTCAATGCTATTCCCTTCCTTTCGTCTTTTCCTTGTCTTCTCCTTCTTCCTACTTTCTTCCATTCTTGCTTCTTCTCTTATCCGTATTTATTTTGTTTCTTCTTCTTCTTCTTCTTCTTCTTCTTCTTCTTCTTCTTCTT
>JAPQNM010000043.1:7111367-7118867 GCA_029783475.1 Metacarcinus magister | reverse complement strand
AATGGAACACCGTCTCCACACACACACACACACACACACACACACACACACACACACACACACACACACACACACACACACACACACACATACACACACACACACACACAGGATGGGATAGGAAACGCGTAACAAATAACTGTTCTTTGTAATCTTGATCTTGCTTAACTTTGATCCACAGAATTAAGTTTTATTCGAGGTTAGAGGGACGTAAAGGAGAGGAGGGAAGAAGAGAGGAAGATAGGAAGGGAAGGAGGGAGGGAGATAACGTATTGAAGGGTGTAAGGGAAGTAAGCGAAGAGGAATGAAAGAAGGAAGTGAGGAAGGAAAGAAGGAAGAGAGGGAAGGCAGGAAGGTGATGAGAGACCACACCAAGGAATTTTTTTCTTCCTGATGTCATTATTACCACGCCAAAACTACCCCTCATATCTCTCTCTCTCTCTCTCTCTCTCTCTCTCTCTCTCTCTCTCTCTCTCTCTCTCTCTCTCTCTCTCTCTCTCTCTCTCTCTCTCTCTCTCTCTCTCTCTGTCTCAGGTGGTTGTAAGTTAATTATATTACCATTACTTTTGGTCCTTGAGGCTAAGTACTCTGCAGCACCTGTAGTCTTGCTTTACTTTTTATACATGTTTTTTTTCACATTTTTTTAATCTCGTGGAAGTAGGATTGTAACCGTGTGATGGATGGGGTTATTAAGCTTTCCTTAGGGTATAGAGAGGTATGTGTGTGTGTGTGTGTGTGTGTGTGTGTGTGTGTGTGTGTGTGCGTGTGTGCGTGTGTGTCGCTCTAAGCTACATAAATCTTCCTTTACCCACATTTTTTAATAATCAGAAAGTAAAGCAAATTTTTTCTTTTAACCAAGCAATTTTCTTTACGTCCTAAATAATTTTCTACATTCAACTATAAGAGGAGAAGATTAGTCTTGAGAGGCGACTGCTAAGAAATTACATGCACCTTAGAAATGAGAGAGAGAGAGAGAGTGTGTGTCTGTGTGTGTTTTCCCCTAATAGTCAACGGTTTTGGTCCACACACATTCAAATCTGTCTTATTTATGTCCGTCTGTTACAACACAAAAGCGTGTTGGATACAAAAACTTAAAAATGTTAGAGTTGACTCGATTCAGAATAGAGGAAAGAAGTGTTACGGTAACAATTTGTATCCAAACATGTGACTTGATTGTAGGTTGTCAAGTGTGTTTGTTTAAGGTGGAGTCCAGGTGTGTGTGTGTGTGTGTGTGTGTGTGTGTGTGTGTGTGTCGAAATTCATGTCACAGTGGGGAGGTAAACGTGTTTCTGTCCCCTTATTAAGTGTGACTCGTGGAATTGTACTGCTTTGATTTATGTTGTCAAGGCCACAGGAATAGTTCTTGCTGGAGGACATCTGCCAACTTTTTTTAGAGGTGTTTTGGGGAGAACTGCAAATGCCTGATATAACATTACATATTGAACATTATTATTATGATATTTTTTTGTGAAGGGCAGGTGGAAAGACAAATACATGACATTTGGAAGTGACTTTTCTGAGTGTTTCATAGAATTATATATATATATATATATATATATATATATATATATATATATATATATTTATTTATTGTCGCTAGAAACAATGGTTGAACCAAGAATATATACCACATTTTTTATTTTTCTCTTTTTTTTTTTTTTTAGATTGTTATACTAATATCTAAACTTAACTTATCGTATTGTTTTTCTTCTTTCATATTCTCAATTTAGGAAACTGGCTTACAATGCACTTATTAACCTTCTACCAACTCATACGTTTTAACTCATAGAAACACTGGTATGTGAGCTTACATTACTAAACTTGACCCTTTCTATACACTTTACCCAAAATTGCTGCCATACACTGTCCTCAAACGGAACTTGCAATGTTATATGCATTTTTGGCAGTGCAGCAATTAGCCTCTTTCGCACTCATTAGAGAAAACGTGAGAAATTCGAGGTGTCACTATAAATAATCTAAACCTGAGCCACTAACGGTCAAAAAGCCTCCATCAATGCCTACCGGCCCCAAAGGTATATGATGTAAGGTATATGAGGCTGGAGCACGTGCATACCTACTCCAACACGTTTTTTTTCTTCCTTTTTTTAGATTAATTTAACCCTTCAGACTTTGACGTAGATTATTTCTGGTCTCTTGGAGGAAGTACCTGACACATTTGCTTTATTTTCCTATTTTTCATTCCATATTTTTTTTCCCGAAGATCAGAAATTACAGGGAGTGTGATATAGGGAGAAGAAGATACATAGCTCCCGAGAGAGAGAGAGAGAGAGAGAGAGAGAGAGAGAGAGAGAGAGAGAGAGAGAGAGAGAGAGAGAGAGAGAGAGAGAGAGAGAGAGAGAGAGGTAAGACAAAGTGAATGTATAGAAGAATGAATGAAGGAAAAAAGAAAGGAAGGAAAGAAGGAAGGAAGGAAGGAGGAAAGAAAGGTATTACAGTGGACAGGTGCATAGGTGGGTGGTGGTGGTGGTGGTGGTGGTGGTAATGCATAGTCTACGTCTCATAATGTATTGCTCAATATGTCATCTTTCCTGTCACCACAAACATTCACTTTATGCTCTCTCTCTCTCTCTCTCTCTCTCTCTCTCTCTCTCTCTCTCTCTCTCTCTCTCTCTCTCTCTCTCTCTCTCTCTCTCTCTCTCTCTCTCGTACTTTCCCTCTAACCATTCTTCTTTACTTCTGCATTTACCTTACCTTTACCATCGTTGTCCTTCTTCTCCTCCTCCTCCTCCTCCTCCTCCTCCTCCTCCTCCTCCTCCTCCTCCTCCTCCTCCTCCTCCTCCTCCTCTTAGACGTGATATAACTCCAGCTGGAGGACTAGGTGGGGGGAAGAAGGAAGAAAAGCTTCATTTATGTCATATTAGCGGCTTGAATTACACTCTTCCCATCCATTCTACTTAACACTAATTACGGCCAGGGCAGGTGTGTCGACCAGGTGATCCTTCCTCTTCCTGGTCTTTTTACCTGGCGAGAGAGAGAGAGAGAGAGAGAGAGAGAGAGAGAGAGAGAGAGAGAGAGAGAGAGAGAGAGAGAGAGAGAGAGAGAGAGAGAGAGAGAGAGAGAGAGTAATGAATGACCATAAATCTATACACTACAATCGTGTTCGTAAGTCTCGCCATTATGCTTGTGTTTTGGGAAGATTTTACTGGAGGAGGAGAAGATAAAAAACAAAGGAGCAGGAGAAGGAACGAAAGAACATTGAAAGATCATGCAGTAGAATCTCGTGGCTTAAAGAATACGTATATTTTGATTTCTATTATCAAAAAAAACACACTGAAAAAAAAATAATTGAATGCTGCTACGAGGAGAGAGACGAAGAGGAGAATACAGTAGACTAAGTATTGGATATTGAATCAAAACAGGGAACTACAACCTAAAACCGATACAGCTTATGATAAAGAGAGTCGAGTAGGTGTGAAGGGGGATGGAGGCCTAATGAAAGGTATGGAAAGAAAAGGGGAAGTATAGAAGAGGGAAGTAATAGAATAGGGATAGGAAAAGGTAATTGAAGAGGGAGAGAATAGGAGAAGAGTGTGGAATGAAAAGGTAGAATATGATGGCGGAAGAGGAGGGAGAACAGAACAGAAGAGTAAAGTAAAGAAAAATAAATAAAACAGAGGAGGAGAAAACCATTACCACCACCACAACCTCCTCCTCCTCCTCCTCCTCCTCCTCTTCTCTGCGGATAATAGCGAAAATGAGGTTTGATTTGACCCTCGCGAGCCAGGTAACTGGTTAATGAGGTGTATGACAGGTGAGATAGATGCCTTTGCAGGTGACCTCATAATGGTAGGTATTTGTGTGTGGGGGGGAGGGGGGGAGGAGGGTAATAAGAGTGAATAGGACATAAGAACGAGGCAATAAATAGGTCATAGAGTGGGGCAGGATAATAATATAAAGAGGAAGGTTAGAAAATTCCTCTTACCTTCCTCGCCATTAGTTTTAAATTGTCTCTTCTTCCCATTCTTTCCTCTCATCATTACTATCACCTTTATCCTCCCTCTCTTGCTTCCTTTTCCTCTCTTCTCCTTTACTTCCCTCACACATTATCAGAAAATAAGAAAACCATTGAGAATTCTTGTTATAAGAGAGAGAGAGAGAGAGAGAGAGAGAGAGAGAGAGAGAGAGGAGAGAGAGAGGAGAGAGAGAGAGAGAGAGAGAGAGAGAGAGAGAGAGAGAGAGAGAGAGAGAGAGATAGCTTACTGGTTACTGGGTATAGGGAGTGGAGTGAGGAGTAACATACCAAGAACTAGGAGTGGAAGGAAGGGAGGGAGGGAAGGATTTCCTGAGAATTGACTAAAAAGGAAGGAAGGCAGGAAGGAGGGAAGGAGGGAGGGAAGGAAGGAAGGAATTGTAATGCCACCACGATGTTAGTACAAATATTACGTCATGGAGAAGAAGGGAAGGAAGGAAGGAGGGAGGGAAGGATGGGAAGGAGGGAGAGAGAAAGAGAGATTCGGAGTTTCCAAACCGTCTATTACTGTAGTTAACATACCTTGTGCCTGGTGTTTTCTCTCTCTCTCTCTCTCTCTCTCTCTCTCTCTCTCTCTCTCTCTCTCTCTCTCTCTCTCTCTCTCTCTCTCTCTCTCTCTCTCTCTCTCTCTCTAATAACAAGAATTCTCAATGGTTTTCTTATTTTCTGATAATATGTTAATATTTTCCTTCCACGGTTCATTTAATCTGTGTGTGTGTGTGTGTGTGTGTGTGTGTGTGTGTGTGTGTGTTTGTGTGTGTGTGTGTGCCAGTGAGTTCATGATTGTAATGAGGTTGTTAGAATTATCTGTGTGGAATGAAGTGGAAAAGAGAGTGCATGAAAAAAAAAAAATAGTGGATTTTGTGAAGAGATGCACACTGCTGCCTGCTGTGTTCTGCTGTGTTCTGCTGTGTCCTGCTGACCTGCACTTTGTATTTTGTTCATTCATTTACTATTTCCTTAATTTTGTTTATCAATAAATAAAAACGGATATAAAGTATAAAAAAAAATCATTTAACTTTTTAGTATTTATTCATGAATCAATAACATATATGCACACACCTTAATAATAAAGCATAGAAACACGAAATATAGAAACTATTGATATATTTACAAACTTTTTAAAATTTACATTATTTTAGGGTTTTTAATAATGATGGCACATCAATAATGATGTTGGTGTTCCTTTTTGTTTTTATTTGTCTGTAAGTGTGTTGTGTGACATCTCACTCCTTCCGGGACATGATGAAGGCCATTCTGTGTTGAACGTTTGCCTTACAATGCTTCACTTGTTCAACACAACCCTAACTTTGAATGTATGGCACCTCCGCTGGCACCATGTCACGCCGCTCTTCCTGCCTTACACCATCATAGTATGGTGGCCATCTTAGTAGTAATTGGTGTTTGAGTGATAGTAATCTCGGGCATCTGCGTAGTCATTGGTGCAGTCGTAGTAACGGTAGTAATCGCGTTCACCTTCGTTCTGATTGGTACTCTCGTAGTCCCAATAGTATTCGCGTGAAGCTGCGTAGTGATCGGTACTATCGTAGTACTGATAGTAATCGCGTGCAGCTTCGTACTGACTGCTGCTCTCATAGTACCGATAGTAATCTTGGGAAGCTGCATCGTCGTTGGTACCCTCATAGTACCGATAGTAATCTTGGGAAGCTGCATCGTCGTTGGTACCCTCGTAGTACCGATAGTAATCTTGGGAAGCTGCATCGTCGTTGGTATCCTCGTAGTACCGATAGTAATCTTGTGAAGCTGCATCGTAGTTGGTATTCTCGTTCTGGTGTTGTGTTGAAGTATTAGGAAGAGGCATGGCTTCATTGGGTTCTTCGTCCCACCATCGCCTCACAGACATGTTGAATTCAACGTCTGCTTTACAAAGATTAACTTGTTTCTGACTGCCGTGTATGAAAATTTTGTTGTTGAACTCATTAAACACAACCGTAACGTTATATATTTTTTCAAGTGCTTTCAAGACACATTTATTTATACCAATGGCCTGGAAGTGGTACTTGGGTTCAATGTAAATTTTTTCAATGACTACGTCGTCATCATTGGTTGTGAGAGTCTCCACTGTGTTAAAGTTTGATTTACAGGATCCTTGCCTTATATCGCTGTACTTGTACGTTGGCTCACTAGGCACTCGGGAGACAGAGGGAGTGGTGTGTTTACTTGTATTATTCAGGTGTTGTGTTGAAGGTTCAGGGAGAGCTGCGGCTTCATTGGGTTGTTCGTCCCACCATCGCCTAACAGACATGTTGAAATCAACGTCTGCTTTACAAAGGTTCACGTTTTTCCTGACACCGTGTATGATAATTTTGTTGTTCACATCATTAAATACAACCTTGACTTTGTATATCTTTTCAAGCGCACTCAAAACACTTTGACTTTCACCAATGGCCTGAAAGTGGTACTTTGGTTCAATGAAAACGCTTTCGGTGACAGGGACCGTCATCTCATCGGTACATTTTCCAACAAAAGTATCAGGGAAATAGGCGAGGTTGTCATCGGAGTCAGGGTACATCTCTTCCACCTCTTCAGCCCAAGTTCTTGTGACAGTCTCAGGATTTTCACATTCTGCAGATACACACACTGTCACTTGTTGAGAGTCGATCGTGATTTCTTGCTTTCCTTCCTGCAGTTGACGTTCACCAACCTGAATGTCACTTGGGAAGGTGTCCTCGAGGCGTGAGGCGTCCTCTCGGTGCAGGTCTTCAACACGAATATTAATTGCTTGATCACTAATTGTTTCATCGTTTTTTTCACACTCTCCCTTCACTACTACCTTCGTTACTTTCCGCTTCCTCCTAAACAATCGCATCAGCGGCTTGAGCAGGAAGGAGAAGCAGCCGAAGCACTGCTTCTTCGTGCTCTTGCTCGGTGGCTTCATGGGCTGTCCACTGGATTGGTGGTTTTCGTCCATGTTTTAGTTTCTATATGCTATTATCACTACCTACGTTTACCTCATAGGACAGAATATGAGGGTAGCAAAAAACAGTTGCAAATTCAACCTCTGAGAAAATTTCAATAATATCAATAATTTCACCAAATCCAACCTGAGGAAATCTTACTAACTCCAAGCGTTCGGACCATAAGGGTGATTTGGCCTAAGATTGCCTTGCTAATCTGACCCTTATGGAAGGAAATCTTACTAACTCCAAGCGTTCGGACCATAAGGGTGATGTGCCCTTAGATTCCCTTGCTAACCTCACCCTTATGGAAGGACATTCACTTTCCTTCAGGCTCTCTTTTCCATTTCCTCAACCACCATCACCACCTCTATCACCATCACCACCTCCACCACCATCACCACCTCCAACACCGCCACCATCACCACCTCCATCACCACCACACCAATTAATTTCGCTGTTCCACCATTTAAGTTTGCTGTTTAGAATTTTACGTCTGTTACGTAGTGGAATACAGGATTCTAACGTTTGTTTTAATTTGTTCGTGAATACTTGCCACGCAGTGTTTATATCGTTATGATTCAATAAATT
>JAPQNM010000043.1:7096367-7103867 GCA_029783475.1 Metacarcinus magister | reverse complement strand
TCTTCTACCCAACTCATTTTCCACCTGGCGGCAGAAAAAAAGCTTAACGAATAACAGGTACCATCACAACCACACCTTAAGGCCACACATTCCTGAGCCTCACACGACCCGCCTCAACTCCGCCTCACCACCCTAGCACGCAAGCACTCCCAGCCTGAGAGGAAGGGAAGGCACACCAACGGAAAGATAATTGAGTTTGTACAGTTAGGACATGTACTACCTTCAGGAATCTATATTTAAGAGACCAGAGACTGAAAAGAGAGAGAGAGAGAGAGAGAGAGAGGAGAGAGAGAGAGAGAGAGAGAGAGAGAGAGAGAGAGAGAGAGAGAGATATGAAGGGATAGATATAAATAAATATAGAACGAAGGAAATACACAATGCAAGTGTGTGTGTGTGTGTGTGTGTGTGTGTGTGTGTGTGTGTGTGTGTGTGTGTTTGATAGTCCCTAAACACCCTTCTTGGTAAACGAGCGAGAATAAACAAGGCGATTAACTATAAATAAAAAAGAAATTAAGAATGAAAGCCAAACATCGTTCACTGAAACACACACACACACACACACACACACACACACACACACACACACACACACACACACACACACACACACACACACACACACAGGCTATCAAAAGTGGCTTAATGGACTTTTCATGAGTTCCTCCTCCTCCTCTTCAGGGTCGTTACAGGAGTTTTGGAAGTCGTGAGAGAAATGATGAGGAATTGTATAAACACTGTTAGCAAGGAGGAGGAGGACCAAGGAGGAGGAGGAGGAGGAGGAGGAGGAGGAGGAGGAGGAGGAGGAGGAAGAAAAGGAGGACTAAATGGGGAGGAAAGGAAGTCTTGAAAGCGGCTATACATCATAACTGACAGTACTGGAGGAGGAGGAGGAGGAGGAGGAGGAGGAGGAGGAGGATAGAAGAAAGACGGGAAAATTGGTCTTTTGAGGAAAGGAACGAAGGAAGGAAGGAACCAAAAGAGGATGGTTAAGGGAAGACAAGTTCGAGTGACTACAAGGTGATCACATATAACATTGAAGTAGAAAAACCTAAAATAAAAGAAAATAAAGTAAAAAGTACCAGATTATAGAAGGGCAGACTTTAATAAATTTAGAAGGTCTCTAGCAAGCTGCAAATGGAATAATTTATTGAATCATAACGATATAAACACTGCGTGGCAAGTATTCACGAACAAATTAAAACAAACGTTAGAATCCTGTATTCCACTACGTAACAGACGTAAAATTCTAAACAGCAAACCTAAATTGTGGAACAGCGAAATTAATTGGTGTGGTGGTGATGGAGGTGGTGATGGTGGTGGAGGTGGTGATGGTGATAGAGGTGGTGATGGTGGTTGAGGAAATGGAAAAGAGAGCCTGAAGGAAAGTGAATGTCCTTCCATAAGGGTGAGGTTAGCAAGGGAATCTAAGGGCACATCACCCTTATGGTCCGAACGCTTGGAGTTAGTAAGATTTCCTTCCATAAGGGTCAGATTAGCAAGGCAATCTTAGGCCAAATCACCCTTATGGTCCGAACGCTTGGAGTTAGTAAGATTTCCTCAGGTTGGATTTGGTGAAATTATTGATATTATTGAAATTTTCAGAGGTTGAATTTGCAACTGTTTTTTGCTACCCTCATATTCTGTCCTATGAGGTAAACGTAGGTAGTGATAATAGCATATAGAAACTAAAACATGGACGAAAACCACCAATCCAGTGGACAGCCCATGAAGCCGCCGAGCAAGAGCACGAAGAAGCAGTGCTTCGGCTGCTTCTCCTTCCTGCTCAAGCCGCTGATGCGATTGTTTAGGAGGAAGCGGAAAGTAACGAAGGTAGTAGTGAAGGGAGAGTGTGAAAAAAACGATGAAACAATTAGTGATCAAGCAATTAATATTCGTGTTGAAGACCTGCACCGAGAGGACGCCTCACGCCTCGAGGACACCTTCCCAAGTGACATTCAGGTTGGTGAACGTCAACTGCAGGAAGGAAAGCAAGAAATCACGATCGACTCTCAACAAGTGACAAAGTGTGTATCTGCAGAATGTGAAAATCCTGAGACTGTCACAAGAACTTGGGCTGAAGAGGTGGAAGAGATGTACCCCGACTCCGATGACAACCTCGCCTATTTCCCTGATACTTTTGTTGGAAAATGTACCGATGAGATGACGGTCCCTGTCACCGAAAGCGTTTTCATTGAACCAAAGTACCACTTTCAGGCCATTGGTGAAAATCAAAGTGTTTTGAGTGCGCTTGAAAAGATATACAAAGTTAAGGTTGTATTTAATGATGTGAACAACAAAATTATCATACACGGTGTCAGGAAAAACGTGAACCTTTGTAAAGCAGACGTTGATTTCAACATGTCTGTTAGGCGATGGTGGGACGAAGAACCCAATGAAGCCGCAGCTCTCCCTGAACCTTCAACACAACACCTGAATAATACAAGTAAACACACCACTCCCTCTGTCTCCCGAGTGCCTAGTGAGCCAACGTACAAGTACAGCGATATAAGGCAAGGATCTAGTAAATCAAAATTTAACACAGTGGAGACTTTCACAACCAATGATGACGACGTAGTCATTGAAAAAATTTACATTGAACCCAAGTACCACTTCCAGGCCATTGGTATAAATAACTGTGTCTTGAAAGCACTTGAAAAAATATATAACGTTACTGTTGTGTTTAATGAGTTCAACAACAAAATTTTCATACACGGCAGTCAAAAACAAGTTAATCTTTGTAAAGAAGACGTTGAATTCAACATGTCTGTGAGGCGATGGTGGGACGAAGAACCCAATGAAGCCATGCCTCTTCCTAATACTTCAACACAACACCAGAACGAGAATACCAACTACGATGCAGCTTCACAAGATTACTATCGGTACTACGAGGATACCAACGACGATGCAGCTTCCCAAGATTACTATCGGTACTACGAGGGTACCAACGACGATGCAGCTTCCCAAGATTACTATCGGTACTATGAGGGTACCAACGACGATGCAGCTTCCCAAGATTACTATCGGTACTATGAGAGCAGCAGTCAGTACGAAGCTGCACGCGATTACTATCAGTACTACGATAGTACCGATCACTACGCAGCTTCACGCGAATACTATTGGGACTACGAGAGTACCAATCAGAACGAAGGTGAACGCGATTACTACCGTTACTACGACTGCACCAATGACTACGCAGATGCCCGAGATTACTATCACTCAAACACCAATTACTACTAAGATGGCCACCATACTATGATGGTGTAAGGCAGGAAGAGCGGCGTGACATGGTGCCAGCGGAGGTGCCATACATTCAAAGTTAGGGTTGTGTTGAACAAGTGAAGCATTGTAAGGCAAACGTTCAACACAGAATGGCCTTCATCATGTCCCGGAAGGAGTGAGATGTCACACAACACACTTACAGACAAATAAAAACAAAAAGGAACACCAACATCATTATTGATGTGCCATCATTATTAAAAACCCTAAAATAATGTAAATTTTAAAAAGTTTGTAAATATATCAATAGTTTCTATATTTCGTGTTTCTATGCTTTATTATTAAGTGTGTGCATATATGTTATTGATTCATGAATAAATACTAAAAAGTTAAATGATTTTTTTTTTATACTTTATATCCGTTTTTATTTATTGATAAACAAAATTAAGGAAATAGTAAATGAATGAACAAAATACAAAGTGCAGGTCAGCAGGACACAGCAGAACACAGCAGGCAGCAGTGTGCATCTCTTCACAAAATCCACTATTTTTTTTTTTTCATGCACTCTCTTTTCCACTTCATTCCACACAGATAATTCTAACAACCTCATTACAATCATGAACTCACTGGCAAACACACACACACACACACACACACACACACACACACACACACACACACACACACACACACACACACACACACACACACAGATTGAATGAACCGTGGAAGGAAAATATTAACATATTATCAGAAAATAAGAAAACCATTGAGAATTTTTGTTATTAGAGAGAGAGAGAGAGAGAGAGAGAGAGAGAGAGAGAGAGAGAGAGAGAGAGAGAGAACACCAGGCACAAGGTATGTTAACTACAGTAATAGACGGTTTGGAAACTCCGAATCTCTCTTTCTCTCTCCCTCCTTCCCATCCTTCCCTCCCTCCTTCCTTCCTTCCCTTCTTCTCCATGACGTAATATTTGTACTAACATCGTGGTGGCATTACAATTCCTTCCTTCCTTCCCTCCCTCCTTCCCTCCTTCCTGCCTTCCTTCCTTTTTAGTCAATTCTCAGGAAATCCTTCCCTCCCTCCCTTCCTTCCACTCCTAGTTCTTGGTATGTTACTCCTCACTCCACTCCCTATACCCAGTAACCAGTAAGCTATCTCTCTCTCTCTCTCTCTCTCTCTCTCTCTCTCTCTCTCTCTCTCTCTCTCTCTCTCTCTCTCTCTCTCTCTCTCTCTCTCTCTCTCTCTCTCTCTCTCTCTCTTATAACAAGAATTCTCAATGGTTTTCTTATTTTCTGATAATGTGTGAGGGAAGTAAAGGAGAAGAGAGGAAAAGGAAGCAAGAGAGGGAGGATAAAGGTGATAGTAATGATGAGAGGAAAGAATGGGAAGAAGAGACAATTTAAAACTAATGGCGAGGAAGGTAAGAGGAATTTTCTAACCTTCCTCTTTATATTATTATCCTGCCCCACTCTATGACCTATTTATTGCCTCGTTCTTATGTCCTATTCACTCTTATTACCCTCCTTCCCATCCCTTCCCCCCACACACAAATACCTACCATTATGAGGTCACCTGCAAAGGCATCTATCTCACCTGTCATACACCTCATTAACCAGTTACCTGGCTCGCGAGGGTCAAATCAAACCTCATTTTCGCTATTATCCGCAGAGAAGAGGAGGAGGAGGAGGAGGAGGAGGAGGAGGAGGTTGTGGTGGTGGTAATGGTTTTCTCCTCTCTTTTATTCTTTTTTCTTTACTTTACTCTTCTGTTCTGTTCTCCCTCCTCTTCCACCATCATATTTTACCTTTTCACTTCACACTCTTCTCCCATTCTCTCCCTCTTCAATTACCTTTTCCTATTACTTCCCTCTTCTATGCTTCCCCTTTTCTTTCCATACCTTCTATTAGGCCTCCATCCCCCTTCACACCTACTCGACTCTCTTTATCATAAGCTGTATCGGTTTTAGGTTGTAGTTCCCTGTTTTGATTCAATATCCAATACTTAGTCTACTGTATTCTCCTCTTCGTCTCTCTCCTCGTAGCAGCATTCAATTATTTTATTTTTTTCAGTGTGTTTTTTTTTATAATAGTCATCAAAATGTACGTAAGAGATTAATCAAATGAGGCAGATAGATACCTTTCTTTAACCCACGAGACTCTGCTGCATGATCTTTCAATGTTCTTTCGTTCCTTCTCCTGCTCCTTTGTTTTTTATCTTCTCCTCCTCCAGTAAAATCTTCCCAAAACACAAGCATAATGGCGAGACTTACGAACACGATTGTAGTGTATAGATTTATGGTCATTCATTACTCTCTCTCTCACTCTCACTCTCTCTCTCTCTCTCTCTCTCTCTCTCTCTCTCTCTCTCTCTCTCTCTCTCTCTCTCTCTCTCGGCAGGTAAAAAGACCAGGAAGAGGAAGGATCACCTGGTCGACACACCTGCCCTGGCCGTAATTAGTGTTAAGTAGAATGGATGGGAAGAGTGTAATTCAAGCCGCTAATATGACATAAATGAAGCTTTTCTTCCTTCTTCCCCCCACCTAGTCCTCCAGCTGGAGTTATATCACGTCTAAGAGGAGGAGGAGGAGGAGGAGGAGGAGGAGGAGGAGGAGGAGGAGGAGGAGGAGGAGGAGGAGGAAGAGGAGGAGGAGGAGGAGGAGGACAACGACGGTAAAGGTAAGGTAAATGCAAAGGTAAAGAAGAATGTTTTGAGGGAAAGTACGAGAGAGAGAGAGAGAGAGAGAGAGAGAGAGAGAGAGAGAGAGAGAGAGAGAGAGAGGAGAGAGAGAGAGAGAGAGAGAGAGAGAGAGAGAGAGCATAAAGTGAATGTTTGTGGTGACAGGAAAGATGACATATTGAGCAATACATTATGAGACGTAGACTATGCATTACCACCACCACCACCACCACCACCACCACCACCACCACCACCACCACCACCACCACCACTCACCTATGCACCTGTCCACTGTAATACCTTTCTTTCCTCCTTCCTTCCTTCCTTCTTTCCTTCCTTTCTTTTTTCCTTCATTCATTCTTCTATACATTCACTTTGTCTTACCACACCCTTTTTTTTCTCTCTCTCTCTCTCTCTCTCTCTCTCTCTCTCTCTCTCTCTCTCTCTCTCTCTCTCTCTCTCTCTCTCTCTCTCTCTCTCTCTCTCTCTCTCGGGAGCTATGTATCTTCTTTTCCCTATATCACACTCCCTGTAATTTCTGATCTTCGGGAAAAAAAATATGGAATGAAAAATAGGAAAATAAAGCAAATGTGTCAGGTACTTCCTCCAAGAGACCAGAAATAATCGACGTCAAAGTCTGAAGGGTAAAATAGGGGAAGGTGTATAAATTAATCTAAAAAAAGGAAGAAAAAAAACGTGTTGGAGTAGGTATGCACGTGCTCCAGCCTCATATACCTTACATCATATACCTTTGGGGCCGGTAGGCATTGATGGAGGCTTTTTGACCGTTAGTGGCTCAGGTTTAGATTATTTATAGTGACACCTCGAATTTCTCACGTTTTCTCTCATGAGTGCGAAAGAGGCTAATTGCTGCACTGCCAAAAATGCATATAACATTGCAAGTTCCGTTTGAGGACAGTGTATGGCAGCAATTTTGGGTAAAGTGTATAGAAAGGGTCAAGTTTAGTAATGTAAGCTCACATACCAGTGTTTCTATGAGTTAAAACGTATGAGTTGGTAGAAGGTTAATAAGTGCATTGTAAGCCAGTTTCCTAAATTGAGAATATGAAAGAAGAAAAACAATACGATAAGTTAAGTTTAGATATTAGTATAACAATCTAGAGAAAAATAAAAAATGTGGTATATATTCTTGGTTCAACCATTGTTTCTAGCGACAATAAATAAATATATATATATATATATATATATATATATATATATATATATATATATATATAATTCTATGAAACACTCAGAAAAGTCACTTCCAAATGTCATGTATTTGTCTTTCCACCTGCCCTTCACAAAAAAATATCATAATAATAATGTTCAATATGTAATGTTATATCAGGCATTTGCAGTTCTCCCCAAAACACCTCTAAAAAAAGTTGGCAGATGTCCTCCAGCAAGAACTATTCCTGTGGCCTTGACAACATAAATCAAAGCAGTACAATTCCACGAGTCACACTTAATAAGGGGACAGAAACACGTTTACCTCCCCACTGTGACATGAATTTCGACACACACACACACACACACACACACACACACACACACACACACACACACACACACACACACACACACACACACACCTGGACTCC
>JAPQNM010000043.1:7088867-7091367 GCA_029783475.1 Metacarcinus magister | reverse complement strand
ATAATACAATATTGTGTAGTACAACATATATACAGTGATAGAATGTAGTAATGCTGAGTTCAAGAGGAAAAAAGAATAAAGCATTGCAAAGATCAACTACACACACACACACACACACACAAAACATGAAAACGGTAGCCCCGCCTCCTCCTGCCGATGCTCGTGTCAGCACCTCAGGACACACGCTGCTGAAGGAGGGAGACACGGTGGAGCAAGGATTGTGGCGCAGGGGCAGGAAAAGTTGAGTAAAGACGATAATGATGGCAAAGGAAGGCGGAAGGCGGAAGAGGAGGAGGAGGAAGAGGAGGAGGAGGAAGAGGAGGAGGAAAACAGCATGAGCTTGGACGAAGACGAAAAAAAATATATAAAACCGAGGACAAGGACGATGAAAACCAGGAAAAGGATTAAAAGAAAGA
This sequence comes from Metacarcinus magister, assembly GCA_029783475.1. Taxonomy (NCBI): domain Eukaryota; kingdom Metazoa; phylum Arthropoda; class Malacostraca; order Decapoda; family Cancridae; genus Metacarcinus; species Metacarcinus magister. The sequence continues at coordinate 7,090,951 of JAPQNM010000043.1, read as the reverse complement.
GAAGAAGCAAGAGAAGGAGAAGGAATAGAAGATTACATTCACCAAGGAACAGAAAAAAAAAGTGACAGAAGATCGACAAGAACATGAATAACAAAACCAAGAACAGAGAATCCAAAATAATACTAATAATAGCAGGAATACCAAAGGATAGACTGATTCCTATGTATAACCTAACATCACCTCACGCAAAAAAAAAAATATAACACATTCAAGAGTTTGTTTCCATTTACCAAGAGCACGTTTCAAAAAATAAATAAATAAATAAATAAATAAATAAATAAATAAAAACAACTTGATTTTTCCTAAGTGTCCATCCTCCCTTCCCTTAAAACCTTTCCTCCCTCCTTAACCCTTCCCTCCTTTACTATCTATCCCCATTTCTTTCTTCTCCTTCCTCGCTCCTCCCTCTATGAACAACCCCGCCCACCCCCTGCCAGTGCTTCTCCCCCACTCCCCACCCCTGCCCCGCCCCACCCCTCACGCCCAACCAATAACGGGCCAAGACGAGGCTGAAGGGCAAGGCTGCACGCGATGGGGCAGTGCAAAGACTCCTCCTTCCAGCCCCGCCCCGCCCCGCCTCCTCCTTCCCCTCAATACGAAGGAACGGAAGAGAGAGAGAGAGAGAGAGAGAGAGAGAGAGAGAGAGAGAGAGAGAGAGAGAGAGAGAGAGAGAGAGAGAGAGAGAGAGAGAGAGAGAGAGAGAGAGAGAGAGAGAGAGAGAGAGGAAAAGAAATAGACATAGACAGGCATCATAAAGATATACACAACGTACATACAGACAGACACAGGCAGACAGACAGACATAAATAGACACAGACAGCGGACAGATACATCTCAAGAAGTGACCCTGAGATGGACGATGAGGAGAAGAAGAAGAAGAAGAAGAAGAAGAAGAAGAAGAAGAAGAAGAAGAAGAAGATAAGAAAAAAGGGGAAAGGGTGACGATTAGAAAAAGACAAACCATAACGGCGACGAAGAGAAGAAAAAAAAAAAAAAAAGGAAAAGAGAGGAAGGAGAGGAGGAAGAGAAGGAAGACAAAAAGAGTGAGGCAAGATGTCAGTGGAGAGAGAGAAAAATATAAAATGGAAGAGTATTAAGAAGAGAAATATTCGGGGCAATTAGCCGTACCTGGCCGCGGGAGGGGACGACTTACCTGGTGGCGGCACGCAGGTGTACACAGGTGCAGTGCCATCCACACACACACACACACACACACACACACACACACACACACACACACACACACACACACACACACACACACACACACACACATTGATAGACAGGTAGATAGAGAGATAGGTATACAAAAAGATAAACAGATAGCTAGAGACAGAGAGATACAGAAAGGCAACCACCAGAAAACGTATGCAAACAAAGATAAACAAAACAGAAATTAAACACAAAATCCTCAGACATAGAGAGAGATAATGAGAGAAAATGAGGCTCCCCATAAATCCCTTTACAATTAGTTAAAAGGAAGTAGATGAATTCAGTCAAATCATTCATTATCTAGCTATTCATATATCTATTTATTTCTATATTAAAAAAAAAAACATCTGCCAGACCTAAAATTGCATCTCCTTCCTTGGCGCAGGTTAAGAACACAGTCATTACACTTAAAAGATAGACGAAAGAACATCATTTCATTGTTCACTTCTCTTCTCTTCTGTTCTGTTCTCTACCACAAAACATATTAACACCAACCTACCCCATCCTCCCTCCTTCAGAACATGACTCCATCTCCCACACCACCACCACTCCTTCACTCTCTCCCTCGCACAACCACTACTCAAATTCCTCCCTCCATTCCCTGCCTTCCTCCATTCCTCAACACGAGTCTCCAATCCACTGTGACCTCCACCTACAGATGACACTCCACCGTCCACAATTATTCCACATGATCCTTCTAATCCTCGGCCCACCTGGCTATCCATTCCTTCCTACGTGACACTGTTACATAACTTTTCCCTTACGTACCGCCATGCAACCCACGCATACAGCTGTAACTAAATATATGTCTGTCTGTCTGTCTGTCTGTGTCTCTGTCTGTCTATCTGTCTATCTGTTTGTCTGTGTCTCTG
>JAPQNM010000043.1:7051367-7078867 GCA_029783475.1 Metacarcinus magister | reverse complement strand
TGTGTGTGTGTGTGTTGGTGGATTTCCCCGAGTTTTACAAGAAATGAGGTCAATAGTCTTTTAGAGCCGCGGGGAAACATGCAGCTGGTTCTTGTAGCCTCCACCTGTCCCTCACGATCACCTTGACATCCAAGGTAGCCTGGAGGCAAACATTATTCACACCCTTGACGCAGTGAGTGCAGGATTTCGCCTTTTCTATTGTCACAAATCTAGTTGTCTGATATATTTTTTTCTCCACAACCCTCGGTAAGAAGTATCTTTATTGTCCTGACATGCATTAGTTACAGGCCTGTACTGCAGCTGTAACCAACCCTAATCCCTCCTTGCGTCGCCTACGAAGAGATGCAGCCAACTAATTTTGCTAGTGGTGGCGGGGCAGCCTAGCCATTGAGCTGCCGTCGTCTTGCCATATCCTCGCCCTGCTGCCTCACGCCAAGCGCCAAAAGAAAGTTTCGCCCGTGACACGTTCATAACCTTGTAAGCCGCTTTTTCTCTTAAGTACGGGCGTCTTACACAGCTACAATGTTTTATCCTATCTGCGTTAAACCTAAGTTATGTTACCAAAACATGTCCCTCGTCGCTATCGTGGTTCCAGAATGCAAACTAAGTCATAAATAATCATACTAGAGGGAAGGAGTGTCCTCTAATATGCTCGCTGCACCATATGTCAGGAGACACCACGGAGACTAGGAAGAATTAACCTTTACTCGTGCAACATTGCTGAGGCCACGGAGGCGCCAAGCCAAGCTCCTGATAACGATCAGACAAATTAAATGAAAACTCCTCGTGACCTCCCTTGAAACGCACCACCACCTTTTACTGCGGCTGAGAACAGGATATACAAGGCACATGAGTGTGATGTACACATAAACATTAATAGCCTCAGACGCCTGAAGGCCCCTGCTGCTCACCCCCAGCGTACAGCAGCAATCATCCACTGGTCGAACCAGTACTCGTCAGGCAACACCGCAGAGCTGATCTTTGAGACTAATGGTATAACAAACACCTCGCTGTAACGATCCAATTTGTTTGTCGCTAAGCATGCGTCCCGGTCCCATGTCTCCAAGCCACGTGAATCAAACGGTACAAAGCAGGGCCAACAACCTTAGGACGTCGACCTTTCCTCTCACCTTTCCTTGCCTGCCTAGTCAAATCCTTGTTACATCACAACACAGCAACTCAACCAGGAGATTCTACCGTCTATATTGACTCCCCCACGGCGACCCAGGCGAGGAGTGACCCTTCTCGAACACGACAATAAGCAAGGAACACACCTGCCATCAAATACGCAAAGAACACATTTCACACACGTGCTACTATGTACGTATATCGCATAATCAAGAGAAGGGAAAATTAATTAATACTGAATATTCTCTCAACGACCAATTGGATATTTCAAAGAGTTTAATTGGTTTTCGGTTATCTTTTTTTTATTTCTTCTTTGATTTATATATCAAGATAATTGTTTTCTTTGACTGGTTGGTCTATACTTCTGTCTAGGTACAATGACTTTTCAAGTCATTTGTCTTTCTCTTCTGATCCTGAAGTACTCGTTTTATACCTGTTTAATATATCTCATAAGGCTGTTAAGTGTTATATCTTCCATATCTAATATCCATAGCAGGTCTTTCTCTCTCTCTTTTACCTTTATACCACTGGTTAATATGTCATTAATTCAACCCATTCACTTTCTTCTGGTGGATAACGTATTTTAATATTCCTTTATAAATTTCATACGCAATTCGTTTCAACCATTCCTCTCCGTCTCCCTACAGCCAAATAAGAACAGAAGTGTGAATGAATACTACAAAAGGCCAATCATACTCCAGGCATACAAACTCTCACACTTGACCTTCCATTCTGTACCCAAACTGCATTCCTCCTCATCCTCGTGGCCCTTACCTCCCCGGTTCCCTCCAGATAAACCTGTTTCTGCCTTGTCAAGCAGTGGTGCGCGGGGGTGGCTACCAGTGGTGAGCCGAACACTGTCTGAACCACTTGGCTCAAGTCGCCGCAAACATGGCACAGGTAAAGTCTCTGGGACATTCCCAGCCTGGTCTTAAGTACTTGCAATGTCTATGTGAAGCTTTTCTTTCGTTTCAGACAGTGTGAAAGGTATGGAGTGGCATGATGTGACTCCCTATGACCACAAGAGATGGTATTAGCGGAGGTGAAGTTAGTTACTGCGATCCCTCAGTTCAGTTCAGTGAGTCGTAATTCAAACTCGATTGGTTAATACTGGGAGATGCAATGATGGGTGTTTGTAAATGTGGTGTATGAACAAGAAACTCAGATTCGTGTTTTTTTTTGTTTTTTTCCCGATTTGTAAAAAAAAAAAGGGAAATCTTGCGAGGTTCATCATATGAGACACCTGTTGTTCCCATTCCCTTTCAGTGTGGATAAGATCAGTATACTAGACTGCGAATGTCTATCTAAAATACCGTCCAGTCCAGTTTTTGGTACAAGTTCAGACGCATGAGGAGTGTCATCAATGGAATGTTTTTGCAAGACACATTCAAAAGTATGATGTGTTTTTCCCCTACATCATTACACTCCTGTACTAAAGCATGTACGCACTGGGCGATTAGAACATTTATATATTCGGTACTTTACCGTTTACACCGACCACTTGGCAGTAACTCAAGTCATTCATTATAACTAAGTATATGCAAATTAAATTACATTTGCACAAGGGACAGTTTTCACCGTTGAGCCGAGCGGGTGGTGGTTCCGTTCTCACAATGTTTTCCTTATATGAATAACTTCTTTTTTCCAAAAGGCATACTCTCTCATTACAAGCATTACAGACTATGCTATGTGAAATTATTTACATGACAACTTATATATCCTTAATTGGAAAGAGACAAAGAAAGAGAGGACAAAAAATAAAATAAAAAGGAGCAGGGATGTTGTTAAGTGATGAAGGTTGTGATGGTGATGAGCCCTGCACGGTGACTACACCTGAACCAGTGTTATGGTAAGTTCGACAAGAATTCAGGATCCATATATCAAATAGTTACTTATCATGGACAGACGACTGATTTCGTTAACCCTCATAACGTCAACAACATTAATTTCACGCCCAAACAAGTGTTTTGCTAGTTTGGGCGGCAACGGCGTTAACTCAACACCGCGCTATTAACTATAGTAACAGTACTTTAACAAATTTGGCTGGGTTGGCTGGGTGGTTGCTACACATTGTTCCAAGACAGGACAACACTACCTATTACCCAATACAGTGGTTGGGTACCGTTGGGAACCCCGTTATAAGGAATGTGTACCTAGTTATTGTTCTGCTATACACTACGTAATTTTGTTCTAATGGTTTGACTATGAGCCACCTACACATCCTCACGTGACCTAGTAATACTGCCGATTGCTTGTGGGAGTACTGGCAAGGTGGCAAGGCTGGTGGTAGAGAGACAGACTCCACTCGTTATCTGCTTCAACTTCCTCTTTCCATCCCCCCTGACGCTCCTCCAACCACGTTCATCCACCTCTTCCACGCCATCTACCTCCCAAGGTCCACTTTCCACACCACGCACTCCCTTCTTCATCCCCTCTATCACCATTATCATCCAGTCAACCATCCATTCCCATTCCTTTCACAAACACATTTGACCTTCACCTTTCAAATTTTAGTGAAGCTTTAGGATAAGGAGTCATGTTGATGAAGTTTCATGAGTTTTCAGGAAGTTGTTAACATACATTGCATACAGAAAAAACAAACAAACGAGTAAAACATAACTTCTTACTCATCTTCATTGTCAGATGTAGTAATAATAATAATAATAATAATAATAATAATAATAATAATAATAATAATAATAATATTTGAGGGTTGGTGATGTAGAGAAAACACGGGACTGGAAGACGAATGTTCCTGACTAGTATTTCCAGTGGTCTTCTTCAGATTCCTTTCAAGAAGACCACTGGGAAAAAACTGGTCTGGATTAAACACTCGTCTTCCAGCATCGTGTTTCTCTTCACCACCTACTCACACTTGCCACACTGTTCACGCAATAATAACAATAAAAATAATAATAATAATAATAATAATAATAATAATAATAATAATAATAATAATAATAATAATAATAATAATAACAATAATAATAATAGTCTATCTATTTATATATCGGGCTGCTATCCCCCTAAACGGAGGTAGCTAAGACAAGGCTTGCCAGGGTTATTGGAGACATTGCTCTCCCCTCCCCCTTTTGTGCCTTGTTTTATGTAGGAGAGTTTACAGAGGAGGGGGTTCCAAGACTCCTCGCTTTCAAGATGAACAGGGAATAGGGTGGTAGTGTAATGCCAATACTTTCCATAAGTTGTATACCAGGGAAACGGTTAAACTATTCTTCCAGCATGGCCGCTGATGTTTGTTGGTTTGTTTCACTAAGGCTAGACTTCAAGGGTGTTACATACAGCTCTCTAAAGCATTTGTGAGGGTAGTGTTCCCTGATGGCAACACATGGCGATCAGGTATGCATTTTCAGAAATACAAATGAAATTATAAAGGTAACTGTTTGCAATGAAGGCTTGACACAAACTTCTTTAACTATTGTTCCTCTTCATCATACTGCAACTCATATCACATCAGCAGGAACATACTATGTTATATCATGTAAACCATCCCCCTTATTCCCATTTGCGCTGTGTTTGGCCCGACTCTACTTCTCTTCTCATCTGAAGGTGTAGGGGTTAAGTGAAAGGAGCATTCTTGTATGTGTGTATGGTGTGTGTGTATGCATGCCTTGTCTTGGCTACCCTCCTTTAGGAGCACAACAACCTGGCATATAGATAGATATATAGATATCAAATGTTTTATCCATTTGTAGTTCATGTGATAAAAAGAGTTGTGTTTTTCCCTTACAAAACAAGTCATACTATTACGTTTTGCGAGGAGCAAATAATTCACTCAGCAGGCCTGTGTTTTAAGTATCTGACCATAGGTAGGCTGTCGGTGGACATCATACATTTGGTGGATGTTAAGTGAACTAGCTATGCCCAAGCCCATGGATAATTTATATGCAGGGCTGAGAAAACTTCCTAATCCTTAAGTCACAGTTATTAAAATACTTTACGTGTCTAACAGATGTGGCACATTGTTGGGGTGGTGGTTGTGTGCATGGCAATCACAGGGCAAGGTGGACCAGTGGAGACACTGCAAGGGTTTGTCGATGACAGTTGCCAACAGCACAGCACCATGATACCAAGGTCACCAAAGCACTAGATGACAGCTCTTCGCACTCTAATCCTTCTCAAGCACAGGGTATGTTTTGAGAAACCTTCCTCACCTACAATGAGAATCCCTCATAGTTTCTCTAAAAACCTTAACAACTCCTCCTAACACTATTTTTCTTCACAGGCATATCTAACACCGAAATGTCACAACAAAAAGGGAAATTGACAATAAAGTATCCTGACCACTCTAAGACACTTCCCCACACCCGAGTTGCAATGCCACCATGCGATCGTCCTGGGCCAAAACCATTACCAAACCCTGAGGAATGCCGATATTTTGTTTTGTAAGTACATGGATGGATTAAGCATTCACTTGTCTATGCTAAGAAATGAGGTTAAAGGATCAAATGGGACAGAATAAAAAAAAATTATATGTATATATACAGATAATCTAATCTACTCTGATGCCCATTCTATATAACTCTCAAAAGGATGGCCACAACAAAAGTTTTTATAAGTCCTGTCCATACACTCCATCCCTCCTCTTCTCACATATTCAAACACTGTCCTTCAATTCATAATCATCTTCCTCTCATACCCACAGCATCCAATCCACCTTTGTATTTTCTCCTTGCCACCTCACATTGTGCCTCAGTGGTGCAGTGGTTAGCACGTCTCACTACGAAACTGATGGCCCGAGTTCTATCCCAGACGAGGGCAGTCAGCACACAGCTCACCCAGCTGTCCATCCTCCCAAATGGGTTGGTCGATAAATGGGTACCTAGGTAAACCTGGGGAAGGTAAACTGTGGAAACTTGGATGCCACAGTGGCCCTGTGTCCCATGGTAAAGGATTAATTCCACCACAGACTCAAAGGCCAATGTGACGGGAGATGAGCACCCGCAGTTATGCGCAGCTATAGCGTGTGCCGCAACTTTACCTTGTCCCCTCATCTATTCCCATGCTCTCCACGTGACCAATCTGTATTTGACCACCAACATTATCTCGCAATCAATTCCCTTGTCTTGCAAGACACATTAAACCTTCCATATATGCTCTTTCATTGCTTTCACCCTTCATTGTATTCACACCACAAGAACTATCCAAATAACTCTTCTCCACAGCCTGAGCTCTACATCTTTGACCTTCATATTTCTTTTTCAGCTGCAATCCATTAGATATTGATAACATTGAATTCCAAACAACTTACAACATCTGTGAGTTTGGGTACAGCTTTGACCGAATAGCAAACAACTGCATCGCTGGGGATTGCCAAGAAGTGGCCTATATGGTCCTACCAAGGACAACTAATACCACCACTACATGACCCTGTAATGGGAGGTGCATCACCTCCTTCCCCATCCTCACCTCAAGTACACGTGCCATACATATTTTTCCTCCTCTTAGTAATTAGAAGAAATAATTAAAAGGATATAAAAAAAAAATTGCCTGAACAAAGTTAGAGCCATAAAATCAGACACACATCTCTTCATGGCTCAGTGAAACTAAAAAAATGTGTGTCTCTATAGAAAAGAGTTAAAATTGTTCGTAAGTAGACACATGGAACAAATCACTCATTTGTTTTGCCTTTAATGTTTTTTCTCTTCTTTCTTGCTAAAATCCACTCTCATTACTAAGAATGGGGACTTGTTACTACTATTAATGCTGCTAATGATGATCATAATAATAGCTCAGTAACCACAAATTATAATTCCAATGCAAAAAAGCTATGATAAGCTGAGACTCTACAACCAAAACCTATAACACCTTTCTCCTCCTTGACATCTTCCTTCAGGTTCCAAATGGTTCGACAAGACCCCAGCATGGTTGGATGAGACACCTGGTGGTTCAAGACTCCCCCTTCCTGGTTCCACAACCCACCTGTCTGGTTCAATTCCAAAGAAAATCACATGTGGAGGTAGAACCAGGCTTTGACATTGAAAGACCAGATCAAATCATAAAAAATGTTGGAACATCAACGAGACCTCTTCCACCTACTATGATGAGAAAACACTAAGGTGAGGATTGTAAAATATTTGCACAATTTTTCATATATTCAACACACTTTCTTTGATCTAAACCTTATAAACCTTAGTTTAACTCAGTCTGCTTTCATGCTGTCCAGGATAGAGAAGCAATTCACGACAGTACCTTAGTCTTCCATCTCCTGAAACTTATTCCCTTTATATTTTTAACCTAAAATCATGTTAAATCTGTTCTATAATTGGCTATATACTCTTTCATCAATAGAAAATGTCCAAACAACCTGTGCACAGATCTCACTCTCGTGACTTCTGGCATCGAGCCAGAAATATCTTCACCAATTGTTCTTCATTATCTTTCCCTCTTCTGTTCATCAAAAATCCTGGCACTGCCATTTCTTCTATTCTAAAGATGAAATCGTAGCTGAGACCTTTACTAAAAAATCAACATTAGATAATTCTGGACCTGTCCTCTGACTATATCATATATGATTTCAATTCTTAACAACATTTTCTGACTTTCTGGCCTTGTTACTCCCAAGACTTATGGTACTGACGGAGTCTTCCTATTGTTCTTAATGACTGTGCTTCAATATAATTCAATATAATCCTCACCATGATATGATTGCTGTCTGCTGGAGATTCACTGATTTAGCAAATATAAGGTCATAGTTGTCCGTTTGGTGGTGGGCACATAGTAAACATCAAATTAACAAGATGCTAAATGAAAATACATTTTAATCTTCATACTTTCGCAATAGTATGTTGCTCGCACATATGATTTGCTCCCGACGACCCATGATACTTAAAAATTAAGGAAAAAAGATACTATCTAAAAATTCTCCACATAATTAGCTCTAATGAAAAGTTCATTACCACCTCAATCAATACTAAATAATGATATTAATTACCCGACAGATTTTTATTACCACATTGGCCCTGATTGGTAATGAAAAATACAAAATATTAAGTGTCCAATTTCCAGGGGCATAGCGCCCAGGACTATGGCCCACCCCTCTGTTGGGCCTGGTGTTTGTATATACTAGATCTACAATATCATTGCATCGAGACTGAATAGAAAGCATCCTCTACAAACTCTACCACAGTTGCTCATTTGAGTTTCACCGGTTTACGGAGAGATTATTAAAGTCTGCAAATTATTGCCATTTTCACTTTAGATTTCACTTAATCAAAAACATTATATTATCTTTCACTTGTTGGGAAATCTGAAGGCAAAGGCAAGACATATTTCTTATTATTCTCTGTTAATTCTATGTAAACCAGTCATACAAAATTTGATGGACCTTATTCTATTTCATATGTAATAAAGGCTCCTCCAATAACTCTAAAGGTAATAAGGAGTTTTACACACCTGTAGATTCATAGCTCTTACAAATTTGGATACTTTTCATTGTTTAAAAATTGAACAAAGAAAAAAAGGAAGCATACAAGCATTCCAAGTGAGAAAAGGAATTCACAAATTTTTTGGCATTTGCAGGTGTTTGTGCGTTACGTAATTTCAGTGAAATTTAGAGAGAACTGTATTAGATATAATGTATAACATTGAACTAAAAAAAATAAGTAATTGAGGAGACAATCACACTGTATTGGGTAAACACGTCCTACCACACAAAAAACATTTGCTCAAAACACAAGTTCTTTGACAAGACAGGAATGTAATATTGGAATGCTTCTTAAACAATTCAACTTTTTTTTTCTGTTAACTCAAACTTGAAGGTGTTCGATGGAGGAAATAATTTTTTTGTCATCAATATCGTGATTATGGTGATAGTGAGTTGATGATTGACTATTGATAATAACTTCTAAAATGTTTCTATGAAATGCCAATCATAACATTAATTTTTTTTTTACTATTCCTAACAGATACAAATTCCGATTAAGATTGTGCAACAAGGATCCTGCACAAGTTTGAAGAGGATCCAATGTGCCATACAATGGGCATTCATGATGCACTGATTTTAATAAGGTGCAACTACAAGTACATAGTACAAGGACAAGTACACCTACAAGTAGTTAGCTTAATAGAGTGCACCTCCGTTATTCATAATCTATGGTATCTATATATCTACCCTATCAATATATCTATCCATAACAAGCTCTATAGGTAGTGTGTCCACGCCAATTCATGAGCCAGCTTTGTACAGATAATTGACCAGTACTGATGACTCTAACAAATTTTCCCTGATGGGTGGCCCAGCTTATACAGACTGATGGACATATGAAATTTTTTACCCCACCCCACACTCCGCCACCCTTCCATGCATTCGCATATATATTTGCCATAACTAGGGCAAAAATCATGAAACACTGGTGAAAGTAGAGGGGACTACATTGGGGATAGACAGGTATCAAAAGAATTCAGGATCACCCACTTTAGCAGCCAAGAGGTGATGAAACAGTGAGAGCTTTCCTGCCAATGATTACTCACTCTTATTAGGACCCTGATGCATCTAAATTACACTGGCAGATTTTTTTGTACTATGTCTTAGGGTGGTAGGACAGTTAACATGTTGCAGTTACTAGCCCCTCACCCAGCAAAACAGTTAATGATGAGGAATGTTTATATACATACACATATATATATATATAAATATATATACTAGATCTATATATATATATATAATATATATAAATACTATATATTATATATATATATAAAATAACAATATATCTTTTCTATTATTCCCCTGCCCGTGTTAGTGTTAAAGATCATTTTGGTCCTCTTGTAGCAAGTGCACATGAGGGCACACAACATTACCATCTCAAGACCATGATGGTGAATTACACACACACACACACACACACACACACACACACACACACACACACACACACACACACACACACACACACATACACACACCATGGTCAAGTGGTAACACTGTTGCCTGCAACACGGCAAGGGATGAGTTTGGAATTTCGCTCTAGGTCACTAAGGAATTTTTACTGACAGAGGAGTCAAGTATATCCCTTTGAACAAGGGGATGGGTTTGTTGTGGATGTCGTGAGATGTCTCAGCTTACCTATAGATCCGTTTCTTTTTTATGAGCTCGAGCATCTTTCATGGACGATACTGGCTGACGATCACGAGTGACCATGGTGAAATGAAATTAAATAGTACACACACACATACACGCTGAGGGCAGGATTGTTGGTCTTCTACTCCTGTTTAGGATCACATACAAGCATTAACGGGAGTGTAGGATTGCTGGCCTTTCACATATTTGTGTATGTATGAGTGTGTGTGGGGGGGATGAGACAAAGAAACAGCAGTCATTGAACTTTGAAATTACTGAAATAAATTACTGTTTGAAACTGCCTTGATTTCTCCAATTTCGACACACTTTTCACCTCACAACATGAGTGACTCCCTTATACAAGTGACCAGCACACAGCGTAACATAAGATGTACTGTATAGGTATTTTATGAATGTAATATAATACTATTCTATACAATCTACAATATTTTTGGTAAGAAACATACTATCTACAGCTACAAATAAATGCCAAGGCAGACAGCAAGAGCCAAGCACGAAACAATAGAATAACTTGAGTCGTGAAGAATCAAAAGTTGGCCACAAGAGTTCTGGTCTAAACATTCAGAAGATTCGTAAATTCACAACTCCTCGACGTCCAAGGAAAGAGGAAGGCAGCTTATTATAGAAAACAAAAATTAATCCTTACTTGAATGGTAGGCACTAGATATATCTTGGCCTGAAACATTGACCTCAGGGGAGGGTCAAGAGGGTGGCCTTGGGTAGGGAGGTGAGGGGAATTCCAGAGCTATACTCTTGAAGTCTGACTCACACGTACGAGACGCCCATCCTGTCCAAGCTCCTCTGAGATGTTACTGTGCCAAAAAAAAAAACATCTTAAAATCGCTGGGCAATTGCAACAGTAACAATTTCAAATTTCTAAAACATTATTATATATCTCTGTGCTCTCTGCAAGCTCCAATAATAAATCGTTTCCATCTCTTAAGTCTCTTACAGGAAATGTTTTATCATACATTTTGCAAAAGTAGCAACCAAAAGGAATGACTATCGATGTGATTGATAATATGAAAGATCCCAGTTGGAAGGGTTCATAACCTTTCAGTAACCGTTTATGACATGCAATAAATAAAAAACATGTAAAATATACAAGCATGCTAACATATTATCAGCATGTTAATCTAAAACTTTCATATAACTATCTTATTACCCTTAAAATGCTCTTGAGGCCAATGTTTCTCTGATGGAGTCCAATATAACAAAGTGAACACACTCTGCCTTCAACTATATATCAAGCAGTCTGTGTATCTGTGACTGGCAGTCAGAGGCGACCATCCTCAAGCTGCATTTGCTGTTTTAAGAAGATTATTGAGCACTGGAAGCACATTTCTCTCTGCTTTCTCAACACCTTCCAAAACGAGGACTCTCCTTCTACATCTTCTGCTCGAACTGCCTCTGTAAACAACACACATTTGGATTCAGATTGGTCAAACCACTCCATCATTTGTTTTTGTGAAAGGGGCACTTGCTTTTAAAAAAACTGTGCCGTGCTTGTTGTTGGTTTTATCCGGATGAGGGATGGTTGGATGCTGTATGGAAAAATAGAAATGCAGAATATAGAGCCTAATTCACATGACCAATACCGTGTGGTCTTCTCTTTGATCTAGAGTAAACAATGTCAAACAACTTGGATGTGACTCAAATACCGGAGCAGATATTACTTACTTTCTTTGAGCAAAGGCCAGGCATTATAAATAAGTCTTCACTAGTAATCATATTCTTCCTCTATAATCTCTCACCTGATCATGATAAAGGACGTCCCGCCCATTATATCCTACTCTGTTTGAGGTCGGGTTGTTTGTATTCTCTTGTCACTGTGACAAACTCCAAACTCTCTCTCAGTGAGTTCTAAGTAGGAGGAGTTGCCAACTTGCCTTCGGAGTTGGCTGGAGGACCAATTAGGACGAACATCTGTCCTAATTTGTCTTCATGCAGCAGCATCGCAGGTGTTTCAAAAGGGACTGGGGGAGATGGAGATCTTGCTGTACTGGAAAGGTTAAAAAACTACTTTATGAATGCATCAAAGTACATCAATAATTTTGTAAGGGGGACCCAACCCAGGTGACCAGAGTACTGTCAATGTATTCCCTGATATGATAAAAAAAAAAAAAGATTAGTAGGGATAGTGAAGAGGGTGAGGAAACTCCCTCTTGAATATTATTTATTCCTATTGAGTCAATGCGTTGTGGGGAAGGATGAAGAGGTGAAGTCGAATGACATGAATAATGGTGTAACAACAAAACGTGTATTGTTGCTGTAAAAGAAATCAGATAAAGGGAGCAGTGATTGCTTTAATTGAATATAAAGAGGAGTAGTGATTGCTTTATGAATCGGGACCAGAATTTGTAAAAGTGTCCATAACAATTCATAGCTACATATCATATATATATATATATATATATATTATATACTCATATATATATATTACTATATATATATTAGACATACATTAATATATACGTCCAGCAGCTCTGTAGATATCTCTTCTTTATCCTTTTGGTCTTTCTTTTATCATATGACCATTTTTCAACATTTGTGGCATTGCCTCTTCTATCATGCCAAATTTTCTTCATCTTCCTCTCTACACTGTATTATTCTTATTCTGCTGCGACATTGCTGTAGTGACTTTTTTTCCCATTTATAAAAAAAAAAAAAATAATAAAAAAAAAAAAAAGGATCTCTGAGCATTCTGGTATGCCTTGCGGAGAGGTTCAAACCATTGTGAAAAACAAGTGTTGATAGTCTGGGGAGAAGAGAATCTCAAAGAACAAGCTGAGTGCTTCTCAAACAGCTGTAAGTAGGGGAGATACGCAGACATAAAAACCTCTGCACTCTTCTCTCTCCATTGTCTTGATCTTCCATCTCATCCTTCTTTTGTCTTCATCTACTCTCTTTCTAGATGATACGTATTGTATATCTCTCTTATTTGATTATTCTCTACACTTCCTCCGAAGCGGCCATTATTTGTCATTAATATATATTACAGTTAGTATTACTACATCCACTTCAAATATCAATGAAAACCCATAACTTTTCAACAGAGCAAGGTCTTATCAATGTTCAATATTCAACACGTAACCTATACATAAAGTACTTACAGTATCCGAATAGGAAAAAGTTTTGGCTGCTGGGGTTCCATGAGTTGCTTTGACAACATCACCAATCGTGACTTTAGAGGAATCTGCGGATGAAGGAACATGCCAACATCAGGTGGGTAATATAAGGAAAAGAAGTATAAAAGTCTTCTAGACACATACTTTTTTGGACTCACTATGGATGTGAGTGAAGTGAAAAGTAACAAATAAAGTGCCTGGTTGCGGGGCAGACAGAAGGAGATCAGGGAAAGAAGGAGGAACTGTGGAAGGAAATGAGGAAAAGAGAGACTAGGGGGAAGGAGAGTGTGGGGAAGGTGAGTGGGGGGATAAAGAGGTAAAGAGGTGGTAGTGTAGAAGCACTGTTGCTCCCACAATAAAATTTGCTAATCAAATCCAAAAACAACTTCACATCTTCATTTTTTTACCCGAAATCCTGACACTACCATATGATCATTAAGAAAAAAAATGAGGCCACCCATTATCTTCCTGAGCAAATCTACACGGATTTATAGTAGTAAGGCGGTTTTTGTAACAGTTGCTTATCGAGACCCCCATCGCTCCAACAGTGTATAAAACAGGATAATAAATAGGGAACAGGGAATCCTACAAACTTCAACACTTCACTTGTAGAACATGGTCAGAGTAAAGCTTCCATTAAACTGCGAGATTCTTCATACATGTTAACAAACCAAAATATCACTAACAAAATTATTACTAGCCACATATACATAATTCCCACGGCAATGCCATTATAACAGCTGGCGGATGTGTTTACAAATTAACTGTTGGTGTGTTGTGAGCACAGAAACAAGAGCACTGGATCAAAAAGGCTTTTAGAACCTTACCTGAGCAAAGGGCGAACTGGTAAAGGAGACCCAATGCGGGGACTCTGTTTATTCTTGGAAGTGGAGAGAATTCTGGTGAGAACCTGAAGCGACTCAGGATGACTTGCTGACTGCATATGGAACAAAGAAGTGAAATTACACATTGCAATGAGGAAAAGCATGTGACTCCATCCTTATCTAAATTCAGAAGAGCACTTACATGCGTAGTGACGAGACAGTTAACAAGATAAACTTTCACTTGGACCTTAGTGCTCCTGATCCTTATGTGTGACGGTGAGACATTAATTAATTTTGGAAAAAGAAAGTATGTGTCGGGTTTTTTCTCCTCAGTTTGTTGGTAAGAACATACATAAAGGTACTTTCCCAACAAAAAAACAATGTAGTGCAATGGCAGAAACCAACCTTATTGATATGGTCTCACTTTTAATGAGTTGCTCTGGAACTCCGCTTACGACGGCCACAGTGAACTCTTCCTTCTCAGCCCTGCTCACCACCTATCCTGGACGGTGATGATGGTGTTTCTTTTCACGATCATCATTATCTCCCAAAATCTGGAAATAACATCTTTATTCTTAATTCATCACATTTATCTTTACAAGCCATATCAATTTAACTATATGGAATCACATCTATGAGTATATAACGTTGTATGATGTGACTGCCCATTAGTTACCAGGACAGGGATGACGTAGGTTAACGTCCTCCCCCCCACTGCCTGGGTTCAAGGAAATAAGAAATAAGTAATGCTACGCACACAGCTTTCTCGTGTTTGGTAAGACCATGCACTGGAAACTATTTCTGTCATTTCAATCTAATGGGTTAATATATAGTTACGTTTAAATAAAAAATGTTTAAAATATGATCCATGGACACAGGAGATGGGGGGTCAGACACACAGGTCAAAACATCTCTCATCAATCCTATCAATGGTCGACATAAATAACTACCATAATAAAGTTGAATCAACATCACTTAACATTCAGAAAACACTAGTATTCTTCAAAATGGTGTTTGAAAGCCTCTTTCTGCAAGTTAACCCATAGCCTTACTATCTACCCATTGTGCGATAGTTAACATAATCATGTATTTGTTGTAATATACGGCAAGCATGTTATCAATTTCATCTATATTAATTAAATTTGTTTCTAGTAAGTTAAATAAAGTGTCTTTGCATTGCCTAAAAATTACTAAAGAGACAATATCTAATATCGTTAATAAATAAGGGGAGAACATTAGTGTAGAAATCATTCTTTAATCTTTCCGGTACTGGATTCCTACTCATGTTTTTAATCTTTATGCAATGTTTCTCATAAAATATGTGTAAACCTTAACTCACACCGATTTATGCTATGCTGTCATCCCCTGTGCTAACTTCTATAATGTGCAGTATAGGCAGAGAAGCAAGAGTTGAGTAGCGGAGCGCATGCCAATGTTATGGTAGACCAGCTGACCAATGTTCATGAGGCATATCTTCAAGGAGGACTTATCCTATCTACGTCTCCACTACGACTACCATGTATATATACCTCATGCACTCGACATTTGGACTAAAAACTCCTTCAAAGAAACACTTATACAACTCAAATTAAACAACTACAATATTCCCATTGGTACGATAAGAGATAATAGCAAGTCCACTCCAAATTCTGGTTCCTCATTACAAACTGGTACTGTCCAGAAAAACTCTCAAGTCTACCCATATCTTCCTTATCCTCAAGAGTAGGCGAGGACCATAGCCAGCAAGTACAGTAGTCCCGTGAAATAAGGACACACCCCAAACAAATTGCAATAGAAATAAAACCAGATACCAAATGAACGCTAACAGCTGCTCTATAACATATCAAAAGTCTAAGAAAAATATAAATTAGTGGAAGAAACTTTTACTAGAGAGGGGGAACAAATTTGGCTTTATGCATCCCTAGAGGTCCGAGTCGCAACATAATGATTATGCTTGCAAATGCCCGAACATGATGTTAAAATGACCTTTTAATTGTGTATACTTGATAAGACAGAAAACTTTTGATGCTAATAGTATGCGGTCTACCACGGTATGAAAGTCCACGGACCTCACTCCACCTCTCGTGTCCTTACCTGCGGTCTACCCACCTCACTTCATTCACCTGCTCTACATAAAAATAATCACTATAATAATACTAAATGCCATAGTTACACCATATGACAGGGGAACCATCAAACGACCATGTGAGTGTAGATCCAGGGACCGGGGGCACACACACACAACACACAACACACATACACACACACCACACACACACAACACACACACACACACACCACACACCACACACACACACACAACACACACACACTTATGCAACTTGAGCGATCATGGTTATATGCTAAAACTATGATCGAAGAAAATGAGAGCATTGATATTAAACTTCTCCAGTCACACCTGATCATTTCGGTTGGAAGGTGTGAGGAGAAAGATGCAGATGACTTATTGTGTCGCTCCTAATGATGTAAAGAATGTTTATCGCAGAAAATGCATTTCTTGATTTATTTGTAATTCCAAGGATATAGATAGTGTTTATTGATTAAAAAATCGTCTTATAGTTGATAAAGTGTTTATTTTTCATCTTCCTGCTTTTAAATATATAACCTTGGTAGACCGCAACTATAGTAGTAAATAAGTAGACGGCAAAAGTTATAGTGTTTGATACCGTGGTAGACCGTCATAATATAGTAGCACGAAACTTTTGATAGGTTATGTATAGAAAAAACATTACTTATGAATAGTAAATTTATGGATTTGTTATAGTTGGTTTTTTTAAGATGCAGAGTCAGGAGCAACAGAAGTTGCTCAAAGAGATGATGTCCAAGACTTAGCTGATCTCATGAACAATGGTTCATGAGCTCAGTGTCGTCAGTTCTTGTCTGTCTCCTAATAGAACGTTAATTATCTCTATTAGGCGAGACAAGCACTGACGACATCGACAAATCGGCATTGTGTTAATTAAAAGACATTGGCAATGTGAGTTGTGAAGGAGAGGAACCTTTTTTATACTAAAACAGCAAGCCTGTGGTCTTCAGTACATAGCTAAAATGGTTGGTCTGATTTGCAAGTTCATCAAAGCTTTAACAACAAGGCGACTGGGACCTTCAACTTCAAAACTATTAATGCCGTTTTACGACACAAGTTTTAGTCCTAGAGCTAATATGATAGAGACAAATTGTAGACTTGGCAAGGTCGATTCAGTGGTTAAATTATCTTTTCCATATCTTAATAGCTTTGGAGATATTGAGGAAGAAAGTCATGTTTTTTTACAAACATAAATTTCCTCCTAATTTTCTCTAAAAGCTATTAGAAGAATATTGAAAATCTCATTGCAGCATCGATACACCTCATCAAACTCTACAACTGTCATTATGAATATTTGTTTCTCAGACTTATAATTACCAGTAAAAAAACGGAGTTTTCCACTTCTGATCCTCTGCTATGTGCGGGAATGGAAACCAAGGACACACATCACAAGGAACAAAGCATCACTATCCATGTTCGTTTTTCCCATGCCTGTGTCAGAACTCTTTCGCCAACTATTACTCTCTCTCTCTCTCTCTCTCTTCTCTCTCTCCTTCTCTCTCTCTCTCTCTTCTCTTCTCTCTCTCTCTCTCTCTCTCTCTCTCTCTCTCTCCTCTTCTCTCTCTCTCTCTCTCTCTTCTCTTCCGGTCAGGCCAGCACTGTGAGGATTTCCTCCGTCATCTCCTCCTCCCAGCCTTCTACGCCAATCCCTATTCCTATCACTGCCGTAAGAATCCTTTTAGCCTGTCTCTCTCCTCGTTATACACTTTACACACTAACCAAGTAGTGTTCTATCGTCTCCTGACCCTCTGCAGCTACTACAGCCTGATCCAGCCATCCCTTTGATCCTAGCTTTCACCTCTAGTAGTACCCTCGTCCTCACCTTCACTACAGCCCTTGCGCCTGCTGCACCCAATCTCCTACGTGCCATTGGAGTGTTCTAAAGCCCCTTTCCACCTATACCATTTCAATGTGGTCTTGGCTTCTCTCCCTGCCTGCATCTAGCTAGCCCCACAATCTTCTATCATTTCTTGACCTCTCGGCTCATCCTTATTCCAGTCTTCTCAAGGTTTCCCTCCTTTTCCATCTATTAGTTTCTCTCTTCCATGATGGACTTAATCATTTATCTTCCCTCAGTTATCTGCTTCACCTCTATCCGTGCGCAATAAATTATTCAAAACAACAACAAAAACAAACTCTCTCTCTCTCTCTCTCTCTCTCTCTCTCTCTCTATCTCTCTCCTCTCTCTCTACTCTCTCTCTCTTCTCTCTCTCTCTCTCTTTCTTTGCAAGTGTTGTCTGCAAGGTCAATGGTTGACTCAATCACTTGTCACATGGTGGAGCCCTTGGTTACAATAGTGAGACTGGATCACAGGAACGCATACGGGGCCTGTGGTAGCCGTCTAGCGTAGAGCCTGCTGGGCACGTTCGGCCAGTGATTGCACCAACTAGTCTTTAAATAAACAGTGTGCCAGCAATTGTCAAGTGTACGTTGATATACATTGAAGAGGAGGATACCAAGACCCATCAGTCTATAACATCTATAAATATAAAACGAGGATGTCAAGACTAAAACAAAAAAATAATTTTTCCCATCTTACTCCAAGCAAGGGACGGCGTCGACCGAGGCCACCATTTTCAACCTCCACATTTTCGAGCTGGTGATGCGCCAAGAGCGGTAAAACTAACGACAAGGCAGGTAACACAGTAAGTTCCGTTGTCATTATACTATCTGGAATTAGTCAATACGTCACACGAAAATTGTCTTGACCTTCCTAGTGGAGTCAACAGCAGCAGAACGAGGTGATACTGTCACGTCGTTCAACGTTTCAGCGGCGGCCAGACGAGAAGACGGTCGGTCAGCATGCGCATTAACTCTGTCCTCAAGTTCAACTCCACAAAGTTGTATAAGAGAGCTCAAAAAATTCAATTTCACTTACGTTATTATTTTGTATTGTTACGATATTTTAAAACCAAATTATGAATATTTATTGTTTTCCGTGTGTTAGTAAATTATTAGGGCAATTGTTATTATGCAATATATGTGTATTGGGTGATCAAATCACTGCCGTAGAACAATAATTTATTAAATTCTACGATATAATATGTAGATCATTATAGGCAAATCAATAAGTAATTTATTTGTTATAATTTGGTATTTGGTTTCGTGAACAGATTAAACTTTCGGGGATGACAACTTTACCCAATTGGTTTACTGAATGCTATTGGGATACAGCTTCTATCAAATACGAGTACGATTTTATAATCATATAAAATGGCGGACGCGAGCGTTAGAGATTCATATTCTAGTTACCAAAGGAAAGCCGATCAGTTAATTGAGATCAGTGCTATACCCATGAGTTTATCTTGTGCACAGCTGCCTTGAATCCTACTGGCAAGCAGAGGCTGTGACTCTATAGACAGGTGATTGTGGGAGGACCTAAGACAGTACTATCTGATTATGTTCATTGTCTGTAATAGCATCAGATCCACATGATCAAAGAACGGAGATTACAAAACCGGCTGACAGGACTGTTCGAGGTACACTATACATTTGAAAAGACCGCGCATCTCGCATTCGAGTAATCCTTGAAGAATATAGCAATATTCAACACAAATATGTGTATGCATATTGTTGTCTAATTTAGGAAAAGATAGATCTGTACATTAACAATCAATCTTTTAGATCAGACCAGAATACATAATTTAAAACTTTTAAAAGTTTCTTTGGAATATATCATTACATCTGATGTAATACAAAATGTTGTGAATACAAAAAATTTGATATTTAAAATGAATATTATCGCTGAATGTTAAAAAGTCAGCATTTGCCTTAGATAGCTGCATAGTTTTTAAGTCCTTTTCGATGTGAGTGAATGTCAAAACAGGTGTGAGGTGAAGGTGTGAAGGAGGTGCAAGGGTGTTTGTGCTTACAGCGTGCGTCCTGTGCCAGCTGCACTCATCCTGCGGTGTGTGCGGCAATGGAGGTGCGGGAGCCTAGCGCGGAAGAAACACTAGATACATGATGGCGGGTGTTGGCGCCAGGGTGTATCAGAGGCCCAGACTGGAAGGGGGGGAGGAAGCAGGTGGTGGGGATGTGTGTCTCCCCCAAGGCAGGGCGGCTCGACGCCCCCCTGCTTGCCCTGTCAAGGCTGATGGCATATCATAATATTACAGATATTCATGAACCTTAATACTTTTCACTGTTTTTGTATAGAGTTATGGGAGTTATAGGTGTTCAGTTGATATATACTGCTAGGCACATGGTACAAGTATTTAAAACATCATTAGGCATCTTTAGTTCGAAACTTATTTCACTAGTAGTTCCGTATTCTTAAAAGAAACATTTAGTAAACATCTTATTGCCGTTCCTATTGTTGGTGTGTCTTCCATATGAAAGCTTTTTTTTTATCTTAGTCTTTTGAGTGTTCGAGGCCTGCATTCTTTGGGCAAATGAATCTGACCCGATAGTTGTTAAGTTGTGACTGTCCTAGCCCAGCCATGTTGTTGTTGCTGGTTATTTTCCAATGCATATTTATCTTGGTGGATTAGTAAAGATTAGTAAAAGCATTCTTGCAAGTTATGTTAGGTTGATTACGCTATGTTAGTAAGGTTAAGGTTTGGTTATAAAGCTTTACCCAAAAGTAGGTGACTTGCATATCTATAAGGATACAGCACTCGTTAGGTTATGGTTAGGTTAGGTTGGTAGGCTTGGTCATGTAAGCTTTTTATATTTCATACCCAAAAGTTAGGCACGTCGGCTGCCGTACTTGTAAGCACTGCCTCTAATATAGATAATAAGTAATAAACAAAACTATTTTACACAAATGTTTGCTAAGAAAGGACTATTCTAACATTAACAAAAATCATACATCATAAATTTTTGTATAACAACTGGATATACGTTTTCCACTCGCACAAGTGTATTGAGCCCCTCAGTGCCTCACGTATGTTACAGGATGGTGGAGAGGGCACTTGGCACAGTGCGCAATTTTGAATCCATGAGGAAGGTAGTAGTGTGTGTGGGACAATGGAACAGCTGCCAAAACTACCGCTGTGCAGGCGCCTATGATCTGCGGGTAATGGGACTCTGCCCACAAACAGGTCAGGGTGTGTCCTTGGACTCTTTACCAATTGTGTTAAGTCTGATTTTTCCAAATTTTACTAAGTGAATGCACATACTAAATTTATTCATAAGGTTTCATGCAAGAAATGTCAAAATGTCACAATATTACCAGGTGTTCGT
Source organism: Metacarcinus magister (assembly GCA_029783475.1). NCBI lineage: Eukaryota > Metazoa > Arthropoda > Malacostraca > Decapoda > Cancridae > Metacarcinus > Metacarcinus magister. The sequence goes on along the minus strand of JAPQNM010000043.1, from coordinate 7,057,396 downwards.
GTAAGTAAATGTTCACGTCAGTATTCCCTGGGTTCTCTATGAAGGTGAATGCCCATAGCGCACATCATTTCTAGTTTTCCAATGCAGGTAATGCTAGGAGTTACTCATTTCTATAAGTCTTCTAATGTAGGTAAGATGCCAAAAAATATTCTATGTTATTGCCCAGAAAAGTGCAAAAGGTGAACATTCTGATGTACTCCCTCTTAATTATGGGGTAATCCTCAGGAAGTGAAGCATGAGGGCACCATGTGTGACACTTGACTATAGCAGCCCATCGTTGGTATCCGTTGGAAAATGTGCTGAATGCAGTAACTATGACCGGTGCTCAGTGTGCTACCACAGCGACAAGCACAATCCCCGACACCGCTTCTACCGCATCACAACCATTGGCTTGGTTGAAAAGGGTAAGTGTGTTGTTGTCATATATTAAGTTCCATTTGTTTATGAAAACAATTTTGTGTCAAATTTTAGAAGTGGTGTAAACTTATGTTTTGTGGAAAATGTTATCGTGAAGATATTATAAGGGAGTGTGTGTCTGTTTACACAACCAATTTTCTCATGATTACTTTGTGCTTTTTCACTCTGTAGTATTGTTTTGAGGGTATTTTTGAAAGTACTATTGAGTATATGTGTTCAAGATTTTATGTTTTGATATAAATGCTTTTTTTTATATGAATATATAATTCAATATGTATCTAAATGAATGAAAATTGGAAATAAGTTCCTTACAGTAATAGACATGGTACTATTTTGCTGCTAGTATGGTGTACTGCTGTCTGCTTACCAGAGTTGATTTTACTAACTAATTTTCCAAGTCATCAATACAACAAACACTCCATTTGCAGGGTTTCTTTTGGAAGCCTCGCCGGAAGAGCAAGAAGATAGGCATCAGGGGCATCTTTCCGGGGCCGGAGGGTGGTGCGGGGCGGACTGGCAGTGGGAGGACAGGACGGGTTTGGCAACGGGCGCGGGGGCAAGGTGTCCGAGATCCAGGACTGGTCTGCCTGCCTCACCCCGCTCGCGCTTAGTGATATGGGACAATGGGGCCCAAAAAATCTATACAGAGTGCTTTGAGGGGCATGGTAAGTGTACTGAGAGGGTATGCTGGGTTGAAGGAGGGAGCGGAGAGAGGTGGGTAGGGAGACAGGTATGTTGGGTGTGTGTGGTGTGGTGTGGTGGGAGTAAATAGGGTATAGGAGGTGAGTACAGTGTTGCAGGATGTGTTGTGTTTTGATGCTGGTGGTAAGTGTTGTGGGGTATTAGGAGTGGCTCCAAGTTGGTGGTGTCTGGTCTCTCACTTATGTTAATGGTTTGTTATCTTTCACTCTTGATGTCGTGTTCCTCCTTCATTCTCTTTTGAGTGGTTTGTTGCCAGGTCCCTTGCTTTTAATTTTTGTTTTAGGTTCCCATTTTTTCCTTTGTATGATAAATGTGGTGCGGTGATATGATGATGTTGATGTGCAGGGTGTGAGAGCCATATTGTCTTGTCATACGTAATATCAGAGATTTTAATATATATACACCGCATTGACCTGGGATTTTTTGAGATTTTTAAAAAACGATTCCTCCTTATTTCGTACAAATTGTATTGGATTTGTCGGATGCATACCAACATTCTTAATGTGTTTTAGCTTGAGATGTAGCTAGGTAGTCTATAAACATTTATACTAGAGTACTTGCTTTTCTATTTGTCGTTGAAAAGATTGGTGAGCTACAACAATAAAAAGGAGAGTATAATATCTGGTTGATTACGCATACTGATATTTGTGGTAAAATCGATTCAAGTTATGATCAAAACGTTCTTTGTACTAAGGCTGATCTGAAGGTGACAGTGAAATGAGCCAAAGGAGGGAACAGTGTACAGGGACAACCTACCCATGCTAGGGAACAAGAACCTGGACGCTTCCGGGCCACCGGGACTTGCAATTGGAGACAAGTAAGTGTAAGAATTGTTCCGGTGTTGGCTGTTACTTATTTTTACTTATCCTAATCCGTACCCCATGCATGTCTCATTTATTGCATGAAGTCAATGCATAATTATCTTGGGTATTGCAGTTGATATGATTCAAAGTTTGTATAATGACACCTTAATGACTTGATCTTATCTGAGATGGAATGGAATGAATACTATATTTGGAGCCCAGTTATTTTAGAAGAAGCTACTGTGTCCCCATTAATGAGAGAGTTGCCTAGTCAGGGTTTGAACTACAACTATGGCTGAAGAAAGTGATGTGATGAGAATGAAGGAAGAATGAGATAGAGAGGACATGGGTGTAAAGATTGACCATTGATAGAGAGAGTTGTGGAGATTCTATTATGAATGAAAGGTGTTGTGAAAGTCTGTAAAATTTTTAGCTCTACAGTTATTTTAAAGGAATGAAATCTTGCCTAACGTTGTGCTGTGTTGTGCGTTGAAAGTGTTGCGTGTTTGTGATGACAAGACTTGGTGATGCTGACTGATTGTGGATGATTGTGCATTGAGTGGTACCTGTTTCTCTTTTAGTGATCTTATATTTTTAACAGAAAACCTTCTTTTCATGCATTTGGAATCCCTCATCCTACTTCCCGTGGGACATATGACGAGAATAATAGGAATAATGAATGATGATAATGATGTTGTTTGAGTAGCTAAGAATCACAAGAACCTTTTAGCCCGTAACGTACTTGCTTGTCAGTCATTCCCGTGTTTCCACTATCCATCCATATAATCAATATTTCATGTTTTTGTACGTCAGGTTATTAAGCAATTTGATCTTTGCCTCAGCATGTTGTTATAAGAATGTAGCAACTGCCAAACTTGTGCCCTTGTAATTTTGTATCTTGCATCCATGTCTAACTATTATGTTTTTTCATATAACTATTTTTACAGACAAATGTGGATGAAGCAGACAAGGGTAATCAAAGGTATTGTGTACTTATGATATTGTAATGTGTGATATTCAGCATAACTGTGTTTCCTCAGGACTGGATGATACACGCAAGAGGAAATGAAGGTTCTCTGTAAAAATGTGTTAAAAAATGAATTGGTATTGAACCAGGGCAGTTGTAATTGAATTTTCTACAGACCATTTGCACCTGGTTAATTTGAATGAACCAGGCAAGTAATGGGAACCTCATAACAATTGGTACAACATAAATCTGGATGAGGATGATGCTTGTAGCCAGTAATCTGTCAGTACAAAACATGACCATTGTACAGGATCACTGAGATGAATGATGCAAAGGGTCAGAAGAGGTGTGTTTTCATGTGTTGTATAACAGTGTTGCTAATTATCTCAGGTGAATGATGGGACCTGGAGCTTGAGATCGTCCAGTCGCTGCAGCACGGTCAGGGTGGGTGGACAGACGGGCATGTTTGGTGCATGGGGACGAATGGCACTGTGGACATGGGACATAACGGGACCATGACATTGTGGTGGGCATATCCCTCCGGCAAACAGGTGTGTGTGTGTGTGTGTGGGTGTGTGTATAGAAGAATGTAAGGTAAACAGATACCAGAACCACCTGTTATCAGTACTAGGAACTGGTGGACTACATGTAAGAGAAACAGGATAGATCAGAACCAAGGCTCTCTCCCCACCAACGCTCTACTTTATGTTGGTGTTGAATGAAGAAAAGAAGAAACTGGATCGCAGGCTGGACTTCACCCATACATTGCCACCAGTTTATTTTGGATTTTAGCCTGTGTGGTACTTTTGTAGTGTTCTGTTAGTGTGGAGCAGCATGGTGCAGTGCCCAATATTTGCATGCACGGAATCCCAGGGGAGTGGGTGTGAGTCTGGGCTTAGTGAGGTGGTGGACTATACTGGCCCAGTGTTTCGTTCGTGAATGCCTAAATTAATTGTGTTATCTAATGTTTGCATAATATGTCTGATGTGAAAGGAAAAAGAACAGTAAGTTTATAGTTTGGTAATGGAAAGTTAATGCTGAAGTTGTCAGAATTGCATTAATCAATAGGCCATTTTAGAGTAATAAAAAAGGCATGATTGATGTAATATTAAGAATTAAATTAACAAAGTAATTTAAACAAATATGAAAATGTAAGTCAATGAAATGAGATACAGAGTGAGCGGCATTGATAATCAGAGTTACTTTTTTTTTAACTTCTTCTGTTGGGTCCAAAAAGAATGGAAGCATCAGAGATATAGAAATACTAATAGGAGATAAGAAAAAAAAATTGATTAGACCCAGATAGATTGCAACTGGATCTAATTGGTCTTGTTGTGGTTGTGTAACACCTGTTCTGTGGGTGTGCAAGGTGGACCTTCACCCACCCTGCCGGTGATCGACAAGGGGGCGGCGCATGATGGGGAGCAACGAATGGCCGAGCACCAGCAGCAGTTCAGTGTGGGTGGACCTGGTGGCAGATCTGTGATGACCTGGAGAGCATCAAGATCCTGCAGAAACGCGGGCAATGGGGAGTGGGCGAGGCCCATGGTGCCGGGTGAGTAGGAGAGTTGTTTTTGTACTGTATTATCCAAGGGTTACTTCATAGCTGCTTGATAAGGAAAAATATATCTAGGTGGTGGCAGGGAAGGCTACAGGTGTTGACCACTTGAAAAGTTGGAGGAATGGTTAGTGGGCATCAAGTCTTGCTAAGGAAAAACTAAGACATACTTTGACAGAGTTATTGTGATATTTTTGATGTAAAACTTTTTATACGCTTGACTGACACAAATGGTTAGGGCATTCCATTGATAGGTGGGAGTGTGGACTAAGGGGTTGGTGTGGGCATGTTTAAAGATTACACTTCCAAGTCCTGTTGGAACAAAATGTGAGACTGGTATATGTGTGGCAAGTATCGCTTGGCAGGGAAGTGTTGCATTGGTTCATCCCACATGTTAAGTGTTGGCAACACTTAAATAATTGTGTTTTGGATGATATAAGAAGAAATTGGTTGAAATGGGTTCATTGCATAATGAATTTGCATTGTCTGAAGATGCATATAATGATGCTTCAGGTGTTCCTGTATTTTATTAAATTAATGCTCTGGGCGAAATCTAGTGTGTGAAATATCTGAAAATTAAAAAGGATTTCTGGATATAGGAGGAAACAAACAGTATATGCATTTGACTCCCGTTGCTGATTTCATTCTGAAAATTCTATTACTAGTTCTACTCTAGTAGTAGTAGTGTTGTAGTTGAAAGTAATAGGCATTGTAGGACATAACAAAAAAGAGTACAACATCAATAGGGTAAGGGATAAAGGTGTGTATCCCTCAAGTAAGTTCCTTGCCCCTTACAGACAATGGGTAAGATGGGGGGTGCAGCACGATCTATCATGACAAACAGACCTGAAGGTGGAGGTGTGAGGCCACCTCATGGAACACAACCGGCAGCCGTCACAAAGTGTTCGTCTGATGGGTCTTGCAGGGGCAGCAAGTGGAGGTGAGTAGTGTTAGCAGGGATGGCACATTTTAGCCTGTGTGCTGGTGCTGGACCTAGTGTACACAGTGGAAATAATGTTAGGTATTCTAGATGACCGTAAGCTTTAATTACATTCTCATGTGCCCTTTTATTTTATATATTATAAGTGGCACTCTATAGTGTCTAATTAACTGATTTGCTATAAGTAAAAAATACTCCTGTGATGGAGGCTACAGAATACTATCAATATATCTAATCTATAGTTTCTGATACTCGTTCCCTCTGGGGAACATCCCCGAAGGGATAGTCATAGCAGAAGAACCGCCAACTCTCCCTATCGACACACTCATTCTTACAGTCAAGCTTCCCCATCTTCAGCAACTCTATCATGTATGTACTCCTTTACACTAACAAAGAATACCACCTATTCCCTGTTGGTCATGAAAGGGACCAAAGGGACAGATAAGTGGTTCGGGACGTTTTTCTTTATTTCTTCCTATGGAAAAGACAGGGCCACACAGGGGGAGGAGAGAGTAATATTAACTGAACCCAAATACCTCTTGTCTGGCTTCACTCACCATTGGGGGGATATCAGCCAGGTCATATAGATAGATATGTAGAATAGATAGACAGGACTCCAGGTAGCATAAGCTATGATAAGAC
>JAPQNM010000043.1:7042111-7051267 GCA_029783475.1 Metacarcinus magister | reverse complement strand
CTTTCGTTTTACTCGTATTGAGTTTTCAATCATGGATTCGGCTACAGCCGTTACTCCCGCCTTGGTGTCAGCTCCGGCCGTCACTCCTACCCCGTTGTCGGCTCACGCCGTCATCACTGCTCCTACTGCTGTGGCCACCTCACTGGCCACTGGGCTAGGAAAGACTGCAAGGCGATTGTCCACTGCCTCCACTGCTCTAGCCACTGCCATTAGGCAGGGTAAGAGCAAGAAGGATACTGGTGTTGGGAGGGTCTCCTCTAGGGGCCTCCCCACGCACCGTTAATTTTAATATTTTTAATATTTTACAGTGGAACCTTCGTGGGTTGAGAGGGAATTGGGAGGAGCTCAGTCTACTCCTTCGAAGACACCAGCCGGTCTGTGTCTGTCTGCAGGAGACTATGATTGGTTCGTCCTCCCATCCTTCACCCAGGGGTTACTCTGGCTTTTACTCTCATGATCGCGCGCAAGGCCATCATGGTGGAACAGCAATTTTTTTAGATAACCCACGAGGCATTGCTTTTACCTCTTTTAATATTGTCTCCCCCCTGCAGCTGGTGGCTGTCCAGCTCCATCTCAGGAGAACTTACACTGTCTGCTCTTTATACCACCCTCCCAATTCTCCAGTAGACAGAGAGGACTTCGTTTCCCTAGTCCAGCAATTGCCATCCCCGTTTATTGTTTTAGGAGATTTTAATGGTCGGCACACCCTGTGGGGAGATACACTTATCAACCCCAGGGGAGCAATGATTGCCACTGTGGTTGAAGCCTTAGATCTAGGTATTTTTAACACCGGTGACCATACACACTACCACATCCAGACAGACACCACCTCGGCCCTAGATTTATCATTGTGTTTTCCCGACACCCTACTTGATTTCACATGGAGCGTCACAGGAGATCTTTGTGGGAGTGACCACTACCCTATACTCCTGTCTTCTCCCGACGTCCTCCCCTTACCTCGTGTCCCCCGCTGGCGGCTAGACCGCGCTGACTGGGGACTTTTTAAACAACTTGCCATAGTTGACTGCAAGCTTGATGAGTTTTTAGACATAGACAGCGCTGTCGAGTATTTTACATCTATACTCCAGCGAGCTGGTGAGCTTTCCATCCCTCAGACCACAGGGTTTACCAAGCGCCGACCGGTCCCCTGGTGGTCTGATGAGTGTAGACAGGCAGTGACAGAGCGTCGTCGAGCTTTTGGTAGGTACCGTCGACACAAAACCGAATTTTTCCGGGGACAATACAGACTGGCTAGAGCTAAGGCTCGTCGAGTCCTCAAGGATGCTCGCCGTAAGTCCCTTGCATCTTTTGTCTCCACATTGAACGTGCAGACACCTATGTCGCAGGTATTCAAGCGCGTGCGGAAGATAGCAGGAAAGTTCTCTCCAGGCCCGCCTCCGGTCCTACATGTCAACGGGGATAAGGTATCTAACAGCCAGGCGGTAGCCAACACACTCGCTGAGACTTTTTCTTTGGTGTCCAGCCGGGCCTCGAGATCTCCAGCAGTGCGTCGCCAGTTTGAGGCAGACGAGGCTCGCCAACTAGACTTTTCATCTCGTGGGGGTGAAAACTACAATGTCCCTTACTCTCCACCGGAAATGCGTTCAGCTTTATCTTCGTGTAAGGACTCTTCCCCATGGGCAGATAACATTACATACTCAATGATCCGTCACCTAAATTCTGGATCACTGTCCTTCCTCCTAGGATTATTTAATAGGATGTGGAGTGACAGATACGTACCACCCTCCTGGAAGTCTGCTATAGTCATACCAATCCCCAAGCCTGGAAAGGACGCCTCACTCCCCCTTAGCTATCGACCCATTGCCCTTACCGTTTGCATGATTAAAGTTTTGGAGAAGATGGTTAACACTCGTCTAGTCTGGTATTGCCATCTTTCGGCAGTACAGTGTGGTTTTCGTCGATCTCGCTCTACTTTAGACGCTCTTCTGCGATTAGAAAAAACTATCTGCCAAGCTTTTGCTTGCAGGCAGCGGGTTGTGAGCGTCTTTTTCGACCTTGAAAAGGCATACGACACCACCTGGAGGTATGGCATTCTACGAGCTCTCCATACGGTTGGACTCAGGGGTTACCTCCCTCTGTTCCTCCGGTCTTTTTTACAGGACCGTATTTTTAGGGTGAGGGTGGGCACTGCTCTTTCTAGCTCTTTTGAGCAAGAAGAAGGAGTCCCACAAGGTAGTGTCCTCAGTGTCACTCTATTCAGCGTTGCCATCAATAGCATCACCGAGTGCGTCCACCGGGACTTTCGATGCACGCTATACGCTGATGACTTTTCCCTCTCCTACGCTTCCTCTCGTCTCGATGTGGCCGAGCGACACATCCAGTTGGCTCTTGGCCGGGTCACCCGTTGGGCCGATAGTCATGGTTTTAACTTTTCCCCCACAAAGACGGTTGCTATGCTTTTCTCTCGAAGCAGAGGTGATTTTAGGGATCCAGACCTATACCTCTATGGCAGAAGACTGCCAGTAGTTGAAACGACTCGATTCTTGGGCTTAATATTTGACAGACGCCTTACATGGTTGCCACACCTGCGGGACCTGAAAGCTGCTTGCCAGCGGCGGATGTCCCTACTCCGTTTTCTTTCCCATGTGTCTTGGGGAGCTGACCGCACCATTCTCCTCCGTTTATATCACTGTTTCATTCTGTCGAAGTTAGATTACGGTTCCCAAGTCTACGCTTCAGCCACATCCCCTCGCCTTCGTATTCTCGACTCTGTACATCACGGTGTAATCAGACTGCCGACGGGCGCCTTTCGGTCTTGCCCAATCCCCAGTCTACTCGTAGATGCAGGAGTGTTACCCCTCGACCTTCACCGTCAGACTCAGATGGCACGTTTGTGGTTCAGATGCCAAAGTCTCTATGGTGATCCCACTTACAGTGCTGTGACGGACACTTCACGGGACGCCACTTTCACCCAGCAGCCGCACTTCCCACAGCCTTTTGGCTTTCGGGCTCGTGGCGTGATTGAAGAGTTGTCCCTTCCTCGCCCTGCCATAGCTGTCCCACGATTATTGCATGTCCCGCCGTGGAAGCGGCTGGCAGTATCGTATTGCCGTTACATGCCGGCTAACAAGAGTGCTATGTCGGAGCATGCTGCAAGGACTTTGTTCACCGATCATGCCTCCGTACACGAGGGTTGCACACCCATTTTTACTGACGGCTCCAAATCCGATGCAGGCGTCGGATTTGGAGCTGTCTTCCCTGATTTTACCCGGTGCGGCAGTCTACCCCCCTGTACATCAATTTTTACCGCAGAGCTGTGGGCCATTTTAGTAGCGATAAAATCTCTTTTTACCTTGAATGTTGGAGGTTTTGTTATTTTTTCAGACTCCAGAGCAGCTTTGTCAGCCCTTGAGGATTTTAATAACGCACATCCAATAGTCTCAGAAATTTTCAACTGGCTCGTACTAGCAGCCCGTCGTGGGCACAGAATTTCTTTTTGTTGGGTACCAGCCCATGTCTCTGTTAAAGGGAACGAGAAGGTAGATGAGCTAGCTAAGACTGGCGCCTCACGTCAAGTCACTACCTGCCCCGTCCCTCACAGAGACCTGTTTCCCACAATTCGAGATGCTATTGTTGTAGTTTGGCAAGAGAGATGGAATGCCAATAGAGCTACCTCCAAGATGGGTGCAATTACCGCAAGGGCTGTGAGCCCCTGGTCTTATGCGCACGTCCGAGGCCGCTGCCGTGAGACAGCATTGGCCCGTCTACGGACGGGCCATACCCACCTTACCCACGGTTTCCTCATGTCCCGGGGAGTTGAGCCCTATTGTGATGATTGCTTAGTTCCCCTGACTGTGCGGCACTTGCTGGTCGAGTGCCCCAGTCTGAGGGAATTGCGAGAGCAGTACCTCGCCCAGTGTCGGGGCAGAGATGGGAGTTTCTCTCTCTCTCTGGTGCTGGGGGAGGAGGCACTCTCCCCGGGACATGAAGTGTTAAAATTCCTACAGGAAAGTGACTTTCTCCACCTCCTGTAGATTTATTTTTCTTTTTATGTAGTATTTAAGTAGCTTTTTAATTTTTAGTGTTTTTAGTACGGTGCCAAATGACCTCGATGTTGCGGCACCATGATCTATTGTCACCAATCAATCCAACAAGGCGTGGATTCGAACCCTGCTCGTCACTAAGGATTTTTCACTGACAGGAAGCGGCTAATGTGCTTTTTGAGCTAGGGGATGGCAGTGAGTGATGTGTGATAGGCTTACCCATAGATCCGTCACTATGAACCTTTTCGGGGAGACAAATGGCTGAAGATCACGGGTCCAGCACGTGATCCTCCAGACCCACACATCCTGCTGCACTTCGTCTCATTTTTCCGCCTTTTTTTCACATCCCACTCCAACTCTTCTCTGTTTTCGTTCATCTTCTATTCATACACATTTTATATCTTCTAAAGAGCTATGCACCCACCTAACCAGCATTTACTCCAGTCTACCATCTTAATACACTTTGCCCCCACTTGCTGATCCTCATATTCTACAGATAAATCTGTCGTGTTACTCTTATATCTTCCATTCGTACCAGACTTCATGTCTCTTCCAAAGCTTACTGAATTTTTGGTCGTGTACTCAATACTCTGATGCTTTATCTTCACCCAAAAAGTCTCCTTCCATTGCAAGGCATGGATGCAATCATTGGATTCATTGCATCTCATACTACTTACTTTCCTCTTTCTTTCTTCTACAATTTTATCTTCTGTGCCATTTCATTCCAAAAGCAGTCACTTTTTTAAGTCATAATTTTCCTTTATAGCCATGCATGGAATTAATCTTGCAACCAGTTTTTGCGTTATTTTTTCTTTAGTGGCCCCCTACAAGTTTGAGATGTGACCAGTTGTATCATAATAGAAAGAAAAAAAACATTATCTTTCTCCACTTATTGTAAACAGAAAAAAACACCTGAAGGCACTGTTTTAACCATTCATATAATACTATTAGCCCTGCGGTAGGGACTGTAAGAATACTACCACTGTATTCTGGATTGTAAAAGGCGATCAAAAGGGACAGAGTGAGAGATCTTGGCAGCCCCTTCCTTGTATTCTCTCTTATGAAAAGACAAGATGCCTTACCAGTACTTGCTACTCTTATTTCCAAAATCTGAACTTTCCTTTCTTGCCCAGCATTCCACATGAGGTCAAAGGTGAGTCAAGGAAAGCACACCTAACCTCAGTCAGATCACATAACAAGTGTTAGTTAGAATAATTTACTTAGGTAATTTGTGGATAGAACTTACACCTACATTTTACACATTATACAAACTAGACCCACACAATATATTCTATCTTCCATACAATTGATCAAATACACATTTTTGTATTATGTAAAAATATTTACATATTGACAATCATCTATGTAAGTATTCATAAACTTTTTAGTGATCTGTTACTTTAGCATTGCTGAAGTAAAGATTTGTTGCAATATTTGAGGAATCTTTTTCAAGTCAAGACAGACAAAAGAGTGTCCGGCAGGAAGGGATTTGGTTAGCCTGTCTGCCTGGTCACCGAGAGAGCCAATGAAAATGGCATAGGTGTTAACAGAACTCTCAGCAGTAAGAGCCTTGGCCAACTCACTTGGTCGAATTCCATATCTCTCAAGATTTGCATCAGAAAGCAAAATAACAAACCTTTCATCAGCCTCCTCTGCTGCCACTTGTTTCACAGCACTCATTGCTGCTTCAAGAGTGTGATCACCACTAAGACAAAATTGGGAATGAGCCTGCATTGTCTTCAAGACATCCAAACGTTCTTTGTTATTGCTGGGAACGCTATCAGATTCTACAAAAGGAACGGCATACTCTTCACCTGAATGTCCATGAATGTCAAACTTGAATTTTGTTTCAAATCCTTCAAATGCTTCCATCACCATCAGTGTTGCTTCTAGCTCACGTTCCAACCGTCCATCATGACCATTAAATCGGTACATTGACCCTGAAACATCAACAACCAAGCGAAGACGCTTTGGGTGGGTCTGTGGGGCTCCAACCTCAGGCTCTTCTTCACGCCTCTGTCGATAAATGTTTCTCTCTCCAGCCAGTCCTTCAATCAGCTTTGTGTCATCCAATTCACCAGAAGTGCGGTGACGAAGCCACTGCCTCTCCTTCCCTTTAGCTTGAAGGGTGTTGATAATCCCACGCAATGCTCGAATTTGTGGCTCCACACTCTTTGCAAATTTCTCATAAAGGGAAGCATCGTACTCGCTCATCTTGATCTGTCGCAGCCGTTCTTTGAAAGCTTTCTGTCCCATTTCACGGGCAGCTTTTCTAACTTCTTCAGGTACTGCATCCTTCTCGGCCTGAGGTACTTGGTGGACATCATGGCCAGCATCCAGGCGATAAGGTCCTCCTTTACCACCTAGGCCAGCTGTGTCCCGTCCACCAGTTCCACCAGCCCAAGTATTTCCTCCAACATGAGGCTCATTATCAGGGTCTTCCTTTCCATGCTTGGGTTCAGACACATCCAGTCCACTCTCACGCTCAATATCCAGCCTCAGGTTTCCAGTATCCTCACCAATCATCTTCCGCCACTCGGCCAGAGCTCTCTGTATTCCTTCACTTCCTGTTTGCCAGAGACGCAACACACCACTAGAGTCAACAGAAACTACTCCTTGGCCGGAAATTGGTGCTAACACAAGTGGAGTAGTGCGGGCTGCTGCTGACCAAGCCCAGTAGGGTGAGACTTGAGATGCCCGGGGCACAGGCACATAACTGACACTGCGATTCACCAAATCTGTGACTTCTAAGAACAAACAGTTCCTAGCTGGTGGCTGATCATATTCAAAAGCATCACCTGGAGCTTCATCCACATACCTTATAATCTGACCACAATCACTGAGTGTGACAGTAATGCTGGAAGGGTCACAACCAGGAAGGAGTTCACTTACAGAACTACCTTTACGTTCCCATACAAATACTTCATTTTCACTTGCATCAAGTTCAGGAAAACCTACAGCAACGGCAGCTAAAGCATCCTGGGGGGCAATGAGACGGCTTGGAGCACTGATTTGCTGCTTCAGTGCTGAGGACAAAATGAAGTCACTCAAGTTATGTGGGGCAACAGTAGAAACAGTAATGTGTCGACCATCATCCTTTGGTGTTTGGGACACTGGATGAAGCACGAATTCAGAACCTTCTCTTTTCAGCAGCCACTTCCCACCATCTTGATCCACAGCCAACCACTGATGACCATTATCTAAGAGATGAAATGATGAAAGGGAAAGAGGCAAGTTTACTGACTGCATTTCCTCATCAATCAAATCCACAAAGATTACACTTCCACCACCAACTTCCCATAGAACAAGCTGTCCTTGATCTGATCTGTCCTTACACATGCGAAGGTATGTTTGTTTGCCTGATCCAATTTTCTTCATAAATGATTCAGCAGCAACTTCAAACATGGAACTAAGCTGTATTTCAGCAACAGTTCCCTTGTCAGGATCTATAATCATTAATTTGTTGGAAACTTCTTCATAGACTGCAACATTCCCATCGTGCAGGCGTGCCACCTTCAACCTCGGCTGATATGCTGAGCGATAACGAGGCAACAAGTCATGGAGGAGTATCTGCTTCAATGGCTGACCACCACCTTTGGGCACCAAGGAATGAAGGGCTGCAGGGGCCACAGAAGTAACATATATGGTATCGTCAAGAGAATTTTGAGTGCCTCCGGGATTAACAGCAACATCAACGACCAGAGCAGTCTCATACATAGGGAGAGGCCAATAGCTCTGTTGTTCTGTAAATACAGATGACCTCGCCTGAACCACGTCAACCTCCAGATGAGTTACATTGAGCCGTTTTGGACTCTGGAAAAAAAAGATACAACACATAGGTGAACAAATGCTTACATCAATAGTTCATTTACTCAAAATCTGGATATGACAGAACTCTGGTTGATACAGATTATGACAGCTGTTCATGAAAATTTCATGCTAAATATATCACAGCTGTTTATTGCATTCATATATAGTGATATGAGAAAGATATTACAAAAAAGCATTTTCAATTCCAGATCGACAATGAATGGTAGATGATAAGAGTTCATCATGGTTCAGTTAACTAACTTTGGAGATTAATCTGAAACTCATACATTTAATTTTTTTGCTGATGGACCTACACCTGAATGTCAAAAGCAAGAATAACACAGATGACAAGCAACAAGCAATTGAGTGTCCAACCTTGTATCTAATGGGAGAGGAGTCAATCGGTAGTCTCATGAGAGCTGTCTTTCCTTGGTGCCGCTGAGCAATGACCTGCCAGGTGGCTGCCAGGGTGGGTTCAGGCAGAGGTATTCTGACAATTCAGAACATAAAGGTTAGTAAAACAACACCAACAAAAACTAATTTTATTTTCACTCTCCTATTTTATCAGTCATTTAAAATGCAATTTGTTCAGTAAGATTTGGAGGCTATATATATTAATTACCTACATTCATTTAAGAATTTAAGAATTCAATGTACAAACACGAACATCTCATAAACATTTTCTTCCAAGGCTATCACATTACACTGTAGTTCATGTACAGTAAAACTCCATTAATCTACGTATTTTGCAGGAGACCAAGACCTCACCATTTTAGTGAATTTGCTGAAAAATCTGTTTATATCACCAAATTAGCCTAAGAATGTTTATACTACAAGTTTTTGATGCCAAACCACTCCCATGTAAACATACACATGCTAATAGCTCATGATGCCATTATATAACAGCTATTACATATTATATATATTCATATTTATTGAAATACCTTTCTTTACAAACACATATTCTTGCATGTGTTTATTGTTCATCCTGATGATGCATGTGGCGCATCATTGCTTGGGCAAGTAGTGATACACTTGGTAAAACAAAATCAGAGCTACTAACATAATACTGATCATGTTTAATCAACAGAAACCACTTGAACTTGGACCCCTAACTTGAGCAAAGTACATGACTGTAACTCTTGCCATTACCCAAAACATTTTTTTTTATTTATTTTGTGGTGGGATCCGCATCAATACCATATTCCATGCAAATTGTAGAAGGTGACAAAATGGGATGGAGCAGTCCTTCCTCTGTATTCTCTCCTATGCTAATGGAAGACTAAAGTCTCCCTGAACCATTAATGCCGTGTCTTGATTAACCTCTTTTAATGGGGAAATA
>JAPQNM010000043.1:7024611-7039611 GCA_029783475.1 Metacarcinus magister | reverse complement strand
TGATTATGATGGGTAATTCTTCACTTAGAGGGTTATGAACGGGAGGAATGTACGTATGGTATCTAAGAGGGGTATAAGAAATAGTATTATCCTTCCTACTCTAACATATGCATTAGAGACATGGAAATGGGAGCAGCACAGCAGTCATGAATATGTGCTGTGAAGATGAACTATGTAAGAGGAGCGTGTAGAGTGTCAAGATGGGATGAAGAGAGCAATGAGAATGTGTATGAGTACTTTGGCAAGGGTGCAGCACCAAAGGGAACACATTGTGGAGTGGAGGAATGGATAAAACATGGTACACTGAGGTGGTTTAGAAATGTGATGAGAATGAATGACAATCAATTTGTTACAATGCTATACATGAGTTAAGTTGAAGGTCAGAATGCAAGAAGGAGGCCACCAATCAAGTGGAGAGACAAAATGAATAAGTATTAGAGGGAGAGATCACAGGCGTGGCCTGAAGCACACAGTGAGAGAATGCCAGAACGATGGAGACTCTTCTGCTATGACCATCACCCCCTTGAAGGAAGTATCAGGAAGGGGAAAAGGCATTGGAGGTGTAAATAAATAGATTGATGATGATGATGATGATGATGATGATTTTCAATGGCATACTTCCATGATGCCCATTAATGAGTAAAACAAGTAATGTAGGAGTAGTAACTTCTCTAATACAATACATATAGTTTGGGATTTAATGTTGACCTACCTTAATCAACATGCTATGTATACACAGTATATACAGGTATTAAAAGCTGATGAGGTTTACCTGCATGTGCTTAATGATGTTAACAACCTCCCTGGTTGAGTATGGGTACTGGATGAGTGCCTGGTCTGCCAGGTCACGCAGCTCACTGAATGCCCCCACAAGGTGCCGCATGATCTCCTCAGGCACATCAGGCCCATAAGAGCGAAGGAGAGCCATCTCAGACTCAATACTTGGGTTGTCAATGGCATGGCAGCTGAAGAGGTCACCTGCAGGCATAACAAATTGATAAGGTCAAGGACCACCTTGACATGAGAGGCAGACAAACACTCTCTGATTGAAAATGAAGAAGGACGATGGGCAGCTGTTAAGCTGTAAGCAATACTATAAATCCATAGGATATTACCGAGTGAACCAAAGAAGTCATTGCCAAGGAAAGGAAAGCCCGGTCGGTTGGCAAGGACAATCATCCGGAAGTCAGGGTGAGAAATGATGATGTTGGGTGCCTGTGAGGCAGCCAGTGGATGGGTGCTCGGAACGATGCGTCGCCCATCAGAAAGAAGCATCTCTCCATTCTCCACCAATGTCTGCAAGGAAAGTGTGTTTCATCAGTGCTTCTCAGATATATCTCCAGCAAAATGTTACAGATAACTCACAACAAGAAAATTTACATGAGTGTTTAACAGTAATCCCCACAATACTTTAATTTGTAGTGGGAAACATGCTCCACTATTCGTAAAATCGTTATCCATATAAGTTTTTAGGATACTAACACATACATATAACAAGAATTACAATATAAACCATGGTGAACCATGGTGGTTTGGTGACCAAACTACCTCAGAGTATTTCTTTTCACCCATTCCACTGCACCACACTTCACTCCATTTGCAGAAGTTCCCATACCACATCTTTCATACATGCTTTCACTGCTCTCACCCTCCCATCTTGTCACGCCATATGCTCCTCTCAAATAACTAATTTTCACAACTCACACTCTTGACTGCTGTGCCCTATTCTATATCCAAGTCTTTGATCCATACATCAATGTTTTTTAACCCTCTTTACCTCCATGGACACATTCATTCCTTTCATAACCTTTGCAAGTGATCCTATGACACACCTGCCTTAGCTTACATAGGGGTATTAGTGAACATGGCAATGGTGCATGTCCCTTCTGTTTCCTCACCTTGAGCACACAGGTGACATGGGTGGGGGCCTTGTCAGCCTCATCCACCACCAGCACTCGGCCAGTCTTCACAGCCACCACAAGGGGCGAGTCCTCATATTGTATCAGGCCCTCACGTACTACTGGCTGGATGGTTAGACTCTGGACTGTTGTGTCTCTGCAGCAGAGAGAAAATTAGTTACATATGAAATTCATTATGATGTGAAAGTTGTGAGTATGAATCTCCTCTGCCCCCCCCACCCCCCCCCACACACCCACACCCACACACGCGCGCGCACGCGCCCAACACACACACCACACACACACACACACACACACACACCACACACACACACACACACACACACACACACACACACACACACACACACACACACACACACACACACACACACACACACACACACACACACACACACACACACCACACACACACACACACACACACACACACACACACACACACACACACACACACACACACACACCACACACACACACACACACACACACACACACACACCACACACACACACACACCACACACACACACACACACACACACACACACACACACACACACACACACACACACACACACACACACACACACACACACACACACACACACACACACACACACACACACACACACACACACACACACACACACACACACACACACACACACACACACACACACACACACACACACACACACACACACACACACACACACACACACCACACACACACACACACACACACACACACACACACACACACACACACACACACACACACACACACCACACACACACACACACACACACACACACACACACACACACACACCACACACACACACACACACACACACACACCACACACACACACACACACACACACACACACACACACACACACACACCACACACACACACACACACACACACACACACACACACACACACACACACCACACACACACACACACCACACACACACACACACACACACACACACACACACACACACCACACACACACCACACACACACACACACACACACACACACACACACACACACACACACACACACACACACACACACCACACACACACACACACACACACACACCACACACACACACACACACACACACACACACACACACACCACACACACACACACACACACACACACACACACACACACACACACACACACACACCACACACACACACACACACACACACCACACACACACACACACACACACACACACACACACACACACACACACCACACACACACACACACACACACACACACACACACCACACACACACACACACACACACACACACACACACACACACACACACACACACACACACCACACACACACACACACACACACACACACACACACACACACACACACACACACACACACACACACACACACACACACACACACACACACACCACACACACACACACACACACACACACACCACACACACACACACACACACACACACACACACACACACACACACACACACACACCACACACACACACACACACACACACACCACACACACACACACACACACACACACACACACACACACACACACACACACACACACCACACACACACACACACACACACACCACACACACACACACCACACACACACACACACACACACACACACACACACACACACACACACACACACACACACACACACACACACACACACACACACACACACACACACACACACACACACACACACACACTTTTCCAAGAGGAATTTATTCAACCAATGACATGAACAGTTGTACGGGTATATTTTTTATATTTTAAAAGATTATAGTGTGATTATCAGCATCCCGGTGGTGTAGTGGTTAGCAAACTCGGCTCACAACTAAGATGTCATGGGTTCGAATCCCAGGTCAGGTAAAGACAAAATGGGTTTGTCTTCTTAAATGCTGTAACCTCTGCTCACCTAGCAGTAAATAGGTACGGGAGTAAGCCGCATGTTTGTGACCTTGTAATCCTGGCAGGAGCAGAAGGTCGGTAATCCTACCCACCACTTGTAGATTCTCTAACTACAGAATTCATGGTTATATATGCATACACAAATTCATCGATTGAGAGCAGTGACTTGTGTATACACATTTGTAGTGGGTACAGTAGCAATGTTCTCCCACACACATGGGTTTCTGCATTAGCTGTGTCATCACAAGCTAAAGACTGAGTATTTATGCTGTAATCTCTCCGTTCATCTCATTTTTCCTCTTCCACCTTCATCATCATGGATCAAATATGTTCTGCAAACACAATTGGTGATGACAAGCCAATAAAAGGGACTAGTTATGTGATGAGAAAAATTCAATGTGGATGCTGGAGAAAAAAAAACCCACACATGTACAACTGCTCATCCTAACAAAAATAAATAAATAAAAACATTGGAGTCAAAATGTGAGTGGAGGTTAGAACAGCACCTGACTCACCTGTGAAGTTGGATGTATTCACGTGGGCGAGACAGAAGATACAGGAACCTGTCAGCCAACTTGTTCTTTCCAACACCTTGATTTCCAACAAGCAGAAGGTGGTCCCCTAACAGCCAATCCTGCAGCATGTTCTCCAAGACAGCCACATGCTACCAAGTGAGGAGAGTAAGAAGGAATTAATTAATGGGCAAGTTTACTGAAGGATCCTATACTATAAATATATAAATACAGTTCTGATGAGAAAAAAATTAAATGGTTGAAATAAATAACTTAGTACATGTAATCATCAATGAAACATGTCAATAGAAATAGACTATGCCTCTATTTCCAGGCCACTCAGCAAAGCTTCTTATCACGTCTCCATCTAGTTCTCAGTCAGCCCTGCCTTCTTTTACCATCTTTAGGTTGCCATTATGTTACTATAATTATCCATCTATTATCTGCTCAGCACGTGACGTGTCTTACCCATATCCACTTTCTTCTTTTAATTATCAATTTAGTAAAAAATTTTTTCACCTTATGTAGGTCCACTGAAGGAATGAGACTAATGTATACCCAGCCAAGATGCCTAAGTCATCGAATTTTGGTATTTGGCTTAACACACCAAACTTTTTCAGTATTGCAATCCAATTATCCTGCTAAACTGGCATGAGAAAAGCTAATCTAATTCAATTGACTACTTGCAATCGTCAATCTGAATGATTAAAAGCCTCAAAGATAAGATGTCTAATTACAGTTTTGGGCAGTACAGGAAAGTATGTTACCTGATCTATATCAAAGAAGAGAGTCTCGGGAATTTTGGTGGCATTGTCAGGTGTGTAAACCTGAGCATGGGTGTTTCCAATCCTGAGAACACCATCCTTCACTTCACACACAAGCTCCTTACTCCCTAGAGGCTTGGCTTTTCTGATGCCTCGGTTTTCTAGTGTTACATCTAAAGCTTGCTTGGCCAATGGAGGAAGAAATCTGAAAAATTTAACATAATATTAGTTGCAGTTCTTTATACGCAGAAAAGTATTCAACTAGGTATAATTTGTTTACATAACTTGCCTTTTCTTAACCATGCAAGAAAAAATATAGAAAAAATAAAGAAAGTGAATCACAACTATAAAAACAAACCTTCCCCTTATTTTGTTGAAATACTGAAGTTTCTAAAATAGGAATTCCAAGCCCTTAACCCTTAATCCTTGCCCTTTGATGTCTATATAATGCACCAGGAACATGGGGGTTTGTACTAGTATTTTGAAATCTCTAAAACTATATGGTAGAATGCAATCATACATGCATTCAGTGTTGTTATCATATACTTGTATCCCAAACGACATCATGCAATTTTCTTATGTAAGGGCAGCCCCACTACATTATTCTTTGTTATCAGTACATAATATTACCTTGCAAGACAGGCCTTGTATACAGCAGTATAAAGGTCAAAATTTGGGTAAGCTCTAAAGCGTTTTGCTATCCTGATAATCTGTCGCAGTGAGAGGGACTCTGCCAATGATCTCATCGCTGGGTCAGTGGAGACGGACAGTTGGGACGCCAGGGTTACCAATTGTTCTACTGATGGATCACAGTCACCAACCTACAAATGAAAAAATTATACATATCTCTTTACCATTATTTGTATTTTATTTCAAGATAGAATACCACAAATTAAATGTTGGATGGTTTTATAAGCAAATAATACTTGCAAAATTTTTGGTTATGAGATGAATATGACTTTAATTCTTCAAGAAGTACACTTAAATATATCTCACCATTTTTTGTATAAGGTCATTGGTCTCCTGTGAGCTGAGGCGTCTCATGTTGTGGTAGAGGAAGAGTGTCAGGGCTTCAGGGGTGAGCCACTGTCCCTGAGCAGCACCAATCACGGGGGGCTCAGCCAGTGCTACAATTCGGAAAGCAGGATGGATGCGGTAAAGACCCTTGGCTAACATTTCTTCATCTGACTGATTATTCTTGTTCTTGAGTGCATCAAAACGTTGGGCATGCAACAATCTTGAACCATCATATAGCTGCAGCTCTCGGTCGTGGACTAACCTGAAATGTAACATGATGGGTATGATTCCCACAAACCCAACTCCACAAACTAAAGAATCAGGTTCACATAAAGCAACACATGATACACAATCCAGTATGCTCACCTATGCAGCACGGCCAAGGTTCCATGATGGAGTCTATGCACACCATCAAGGATCGCCATTTTGCCCTCTAAAGCTGCAGTCACCAAAGGAGAAAGCTGCCAGGTGGTGTCTCCATTTGGAGCGGTAACTCGCTGCTGCACCAAGTCTCGGGAAGTCATGTCCTAGGTAAAGCAAACACGTGAAGTTTCTTCTTATAACCTAACATTATTGCCTCTATATCTTTCAACACTGTATGCAACTGGAAAGGAACACTGACACATATTTGATGTAAACCAAAGAAATATTCACCTGATACAAAAGAATAGGTTCTGTCTGGTAGCCCAACATATGTGCCATCTTAGCCACAACTGCAGACTTCCCACAGCCTCGAGGACCAATGATGCACATGTCGGCAACACTGTGGCTTTGTAGGAGGTCTGCCAAAGCTTCATGATGGTAAGGTGTGAATACAAAGGGTGGTGGGCGGTTTCCCCAGCTGTTCCCTGAAATGAGCTGAGAGGAGAAGGTAATTTTAAGATTATAATCAAACTTAAGGCAGTGTATGTGGGATGAAGAGGAAAAGAACAAAACTGTAAATAGGAATTTTCTTTGTCAAGGTCATGTCTTAACATAAATTCACCTAAATATAAAACAATGCTTTCCCAACATAAACAAATTAATGTAACACATTGGTATTCAGAGCCTTGAGCTTAACGTAAATGAGCTTATCACCTGAGCTGTGGTTTTCTTGCCCTCCACCTTCAGCACCACCTCGGCAGTGTTGGCTGAGCTGTCCTTCACATGCACACCTTCCACTTCATTCATTCCCACACGGGTGCTGCCTCGCTGAAATACACACCTTCATTATTATTGAGTTTTGGCCTTCTACACGTCATATACATGTGTTGTGGAGGAGATGATGATGATGATGATGATGATGATGATGATGATGATGATGATGATGATGATGATGATGATGATGATGATGATGATGATGATGACCATACTGTTTGATAGTATTGGTGACAAACTATATCACTAAAGAAAATTGATACAACATTAAAGGAAAAAAAATGTATAAGAGTCTCAAGTCTCAAGTCATGCAGAGAGAGAGAAAAAAAAAATGATCACATACAATATGCAACAAACAAAAACGGCCTATCAAATCTAATGAAACCCGTAAAAGACCAAATTTTTTTTATATGCATCAAAACCAACTGCGGCATGTATTGCAAACTCTATTTCTTAATTCTTATTCGTGCAATGGATGATCCGACGTACCAGGGATGAATTGAAATCGAACGTTGACAACGCATCCTCGACGGACTTGAAGGAGTCTTGTGTGAGGAATGCTGGGTAAGGGTACAGCCGCATCACTAGCCTTGACGGGTCCACACCAGGAAAGTTTTCCTGTATAAAGAGAGAGAGAGAGATACAAGATCATTGCTATCAGGAATTAGTTTATCTTCTCTACTATTATAAAATGCTACAAACACTACAAGGGAAATGTCAGATAAATTTAACATGTAAAATTTTTTTACTTCACAATTAAATGTTGTGAACACACACACACACACACACACACACACACACACACACACACACACACACACACACACACACACACACACACACACACACACAGACACACCATACCAATAAATCAGTAAGGGATGTGTAGAGTATGGAAGTAAAGTTCAAACTTATTTCACGGTTCATGCAAGCACATTGTTAAACTAAAAAAAGAAATAAATAATGAAGAAAGGAGAGAACAAAAAGACAATAAATAAAGAAAAACGTACAAAAGAAATAGGAAAAAAATCAAGATGGGAAAAATAAAGAAAATCAAAATGGAAAAACGGAAATTCAAAGATCATAAACAGAACGCAACACAAACACTGACCAGAATGGAGATAGCGAGGCTGAGGTTGTTGACAGGGAAGTCCGGGAGGCCAAGGGCCTTGGACTCAGGGCTGAGCAGCGTGTGTGCGAGGGAGAGGCAGCGGGAGGTGACATCGCTGTCTACACTAGAGTGGCTCTCCAGCAGCTGTTGTAAGTGTTCCTGTCATGGCAAGGAAAAGAGAGTCACGTAAGATAACAGAGAAACACACAGACAGGTATAAAAACACATGATATTGTACTTAAATTTGCATGAAAAACAAATATAATGAAATGAATGTAATTGCAAATAACTTCCCATAACGACGTGGATTTACATGGAATTGCAAGGCAAGTACTGGGAGGAGGCAATGGTCAAGTTTATTTTAGGACGAATTTACGATGTGGTGCACGGCTGTGGGTAGAAGTGTATTCCCGTCTTCCTAACGATCCAATTAGATGAAGAAAATAGTAGAATGTAACTGTATATGAGAAAGGGAAAGGAAACCATTTTTCTCCCGTGCAAGGCTCGTATTGTTGAAAATGTTTTCCTTTCCTGAACTGTGGATGGAAATAGTTCACAAAATTTAACATAATTAAATAAATGATTTTTTCTTCTATTTATTTTTCCTTTATCTATCAGGATAAAAAGAACAAATAGAGTGAGTTTCGTAAACAAAATATTTTCAGTTACAGCAAATGTTTTTCTTAAAATGCCAAATGTGTGAAATCTTTCTTCCAACTATTCATAAAGGAAATTCTTTTTAATAATACTAGCCTTAGTTTTGTATTCGTACAATCACGAGTCGTGAGTCAGTAGTGTATCTTTAGTAACAACCGCGAAAGAAGAATTTACCATCCCACGCCAGTGGTTGAGGGTCAGTTTATCATTCTGGCAAGTCGTGTCTCTCTGCTACAGTCGTAAAAGGCTTCCCTTCCGCAGCGAGACACCATGGAGCCTTCCTACGACCCTCTAAAGGTGCGGAATGTCATGCAAGTTTCTGTACTGTAACGTGAGGGTCAGGGAGATGACTGCAGCAGCACAGGTGAGGACCCAGTGTGGCCAGCCATCCCCAGGCCCTCCTGCACCATTACACTGTTCGCACACTCGTTAATTTCTCGTTATTAAGACAAGCGGGAATACTGATCATCACGCTAATTGACGTTAATGATGCACCAGATTCTATTTTTTCCCCGCCACTAACAAGGGCGGCGCGAGAGGAGGTGGTGAGGGGTTCACGTCTTCATTATCCGGGTAATGACCTTAATCGCTGCTCCCAAACAAGATTACACACAAGGAGTTGGTTTATTGAATTATTTGTTGCAGCGGCTACTGCAGATGCGTGGCGTGGCGTGGCAGCTGCTTAAATAAGACCACATCAAGGCCCTTACGGAGAAGAGATGATGATTAGGTGATCTCTAGGGATACCTCTAAGACTCGGGGAAAGAGGGTAGTCAGGTGAGAAGAAGGAACAGCAGAAAATAACTGGCAGAGTGCGTGTGTGAGCGAGTAAGTGAGTGAGTGAGTGAGTGAGTGAGTGAGTGAGTGATTGACTTTGTGTGTGAGTGAGTGAGTGAAAGACGTAGTTCATGAGTGAGTTTACTGAATGAGTGAGTGAGGAAATCTATGTAGTCTCGTGGAAGTGTGTGTGTGTGTGTGTGTGTGTGTGTCGTTAATCTTGGTGGCCTAATAAAGTTAAGTGGAAGATAATGATGATAATGACGATGCACACTGCTCTTCAATACCTTAATTTTAGACCACAAAACCAAGTGTAATACTCGATACCAGGAACACGTGACACTTCTTGATGTGTGTGTGTGTGTGTGTGTGTGTGTGTGTGTGTGTGTGTGTGTGTGTGTGTGTGTGTGTGTGTGTGTCTATACCATGAACATCTATCCACTCATCTCTCCCTATCCTTCCCTTTCATCACCTCATCCTACGCCATCTTACACGCCCTCCAGCTCCCAACTCTCCTCCTTGCACCCATGTCCCTCGTTTTCTGAAGTCCTAACAGTGCCTCCTTAACCCCCAACCCAGAGGCCATCCCCTTATAGACCCGAGAGGAAATACATCGCGACGCGGAACAATTGTCACGTTCTTTGAGTTCACGTGATCCAGGACGCGACACCACCACCACCACCACCACCACCACTACCGACCACCAGACAATGGCAGGCTGGGGGGAGACAGGAGGTGGAGAGGAAAAGAGGCGGGGGGCGAGAGGGAGAGGAGGGAGGAAAGAGAGGAAACAGACAACTGGTGGCGTCAAGTGGACGCAGGAAGGAAGGAAGAGTGAAAGAGAGAAGAAGAAGAAAGAAAAAGAAGTAGCAACATGTGGTAGCATATACCCTTCCTCCCTCCTTCCCTCCCTCCCTCCCTCCCTCCCTCCCTCCCTCCCTCCCTCCCTCCCTCCCTCCCTCCCTCCCTCCTCCTCCTCCTCCTCCTCCTACCTTCTCCCTCCCTCCATTCTTGCTACCTTCTTTACACTTCATAATAATAGAACACTGGATATTCTACCCTGTTTATAATGAGGCGGTGGTAGTAGTGGGGGGCGGAGGGGGGCGGGGCGGGAGGTGCGCAGGGGCGAGCTTCCTCCTCCGTCTATCTTTTCCCCTTCCTGTGAGGTTTAACATAATTTGCTGCAACGATAATGTTAGCCACTCAGGTTTGAAGTAATGGCCACCTTCTGCGTCACCTTGTTCATATATTTTCACGGTGGTGCTGAGGCGACGGGAATATATCTCTTGCTGTAATCACTATAACCGTTGGGCATTATCGTGTTAGCAGCACCCCCCCCCCTTTCCTCCCCCCACTCTTCCCCCAGGTGAGCGTTACCTGCATGCCTCCTATCACGTGTGTCTCGCTGGGGTGTAATCAGGGGAGGCACATCGTAAACTCCTCCCCCGTTCTTTCCTCTGCCTTTAGAAGAAAAAAGAATACTAATACGACTGTGTGTGCGGGTGTTCCCTATCCACGTTGTCTCGCATCTCCGTCTGCATCCACCCTGTCCTTCCTTTTGAGTTAACCTACATCTTCCCTTACCCAAGCCAGACTTCTAACATCTCCATTCTGCATTTCTCACCCATTCATATCTTCCTTCTATCCCATCTCAAGCTGCAAACACCTTCCTCCTTCACGCTTATTCCTCTTCCTTCTCTCTCTCTCCTTCAGCCTGTCATCCAGGAACCTACAGTCTTATATCTAGCGTCCGGAGTATAGGGTTCGTACGTACAGCTTTCCATGGCTCGTAGTGTTTTGAGTAACCTTCCTCCTTCCCTCCCTTCCTCCCTCGCTCCCCGATGCTCATTAGTTACCTGTCACTACCTGTGCGCGGCGGCCAGGTTCCAGGGCGGCCTTGTCTCCGCCGTGACTCAGCCGAGGTCTTAGAGGAATAATTATAAAAAAGATAAAGAAAAAAAAGGGGGAGAACTCCGCTTCCTCGTCTAAAAGGAAGAAGATATGGATTGTTTACTCATTCTCTTCACAATGAAAAATTAACTTTCGACCAAGTGCCATGATTTTTTTTTCGTCCGTGTTCTCTCTCTCTCTCTCTCTCTCTCTCTCTCTCTCTCTCTCTCTCTCTCTCTCTCTCTCTCTCTCTCTCTCTCTCTCTCTCTCTCTCCCTTCTCGCCTATGTTCTTTCCCCTTTCATCGGTCTCTTTTTTTCCTCCTTTTCATCGGGAGGTCATGTTTCAGTCCCTCGGTGATTGGGCGAGAGTTTTTATCTCTTCCTCGCTGTACGATATGAAAAGGATTCGCGTGGGCGTCACCCCTTTCTCAATTCCTTTCCGTTCCTACGCTTTTTTTCTATCATTACTCCATTCCTTTATGATTTGTTCTTTTTTTTCATTCCTGTTAGTTAACTTTCCTTTGTCACGAGGTATTTATTTTTTTTGGTACGTTTTCTTTCCTTTCCTTAACGACGAGTTTTTATTTTTTCTCTTATTTGTATTTTTTTTTCTTCAACATTACTTTTGTTTGAGATAATTTTCTTCTTTTGTCCTGATTTTCTTTAATATTTTTTTTCTTTATACAAATCTGAATTTTTTCCCTTATCAAGCTTTTCTTTTCCCAAGCGTTAGTCTTTTCAACGCTTACTTTCCTATTCTCCCCTGCAGCGTGAGAGCAGCGGTGGAGGACACAAGGGTAGCGGCAAAAGTGTGAGTCCTGCTATTCATTTGGCGGCGTGAGGCAGGCGGCGGCGGGCAGGGATCAATGGCCAGCGCCTTTTAGCTCTGACCACAGTCGATAGATAAACACGGTGTTCGTTTCAGCCTCGCCGATTGCCTCTGATCAAGAGATTCCGATAAAATAAAAATATAATAAGACGAAAGAAAGAAAGAAAAAGCGCTCGATGGGGTGAGGGTGGTTTTGGTGTTGATTGAAGTGGTGTTGGGGGCGTTTTTTACCACGATGAGGTGTTTATCCCATCCTTCATCACCTGCCCCGAACAGGTGGTGCTGGGCCGCAGGTGGTGTGTTGCGCATTAAATTAATTCTCTTTACCTCCTCGAGAGACGGGGAAGAGCACCTGCAGAAACCATCCAGACGTCCTAAATGAACCACCAAGACTTCTTCCTCTCTTTCCCTTTGCCTCAGACACTATCCTCCCTCTGTCTCCTACCCTGGTTCGCCTCCCCACGATTAAAAAAAACGACCTCTCCCGCCTCTACCACGTCTCGCTTAATCCACCTTAAGTCATGCCTTTATTCTCCTAAATCGATTGCCCACAAGAAATCTCACACCGCGGGGCTGCTGGACCTTTTATCGGTGACGCCCCCTGCTGGGTGGCTCCTTTGGGGTGGTCACACTCCTCCTCACGCCCACCACCATCTCACAACACCGAGGATAGAGGAGGGAGAAGGGAGGGACGCAACTGTCTCAATGAACAAAGCTCCCGGTTCTTTTTTACGTCACAACTGCCGGACAACAAAGAACAATCATTTTGCAATCTTCTATGATTTATCTAAAGCCACGAAATATGTACTGATGAAAAAGCGAAAACGAGTGCAGCCACGAGCAACAATTGGTTACTTTCAGAGGTATGGCCAGCAGATGTCACAACCGGAGTTCGAACAAAGAGTTTACGAGAGGAAAGCTCTCACTCCTCTGCTCTAAATAATCGTTTGGTGCTGCTGCTCCCATGCGTCATATGATATATCGAACCGAATCCCAAGTAAAATTCCTAAGGCAGAAATTATGACACATTTACAACATTAAAGCCTTGTATACTTGAAATTATATCGCTAAGGTGTCATGTAATTTACCTCATACGATATTGAAGCACACAACATAGTAAAGGAAGAATGATAAAAATAAATAATAATTATAAAAGATAATTAGAAATGTAATGTCTGCATTAATCAAGTAAAAAAAAAAAAAAAAATGTAAAATGAATATTTTTCCTCGCTTGCCGCCACATCAGGCAGGGCATCCTCCTGATCACCACCACCACCACTACCATCACCACCACCACCACCACCACCACCACCACCACCACCACCACCACCACCACCACCACCACCACCACATGCCTCATACCTTAGCCTCGCCCTATAAGGCAAGAACAAACCTGAGGCGGAAGTCACACAAAGAGCCAATAAGCCACGGTGGAATGGCGGCTTTGCAACACGCACGGTGACAGGCGTGCGCCGACCACGACAATCTTACGTATTCACCACCCAGTTACTACACACACACACACACACACACACACACACATACCAGGCTATACCTTCCTCACCTGTACCACCAATAGTACCCCAAAGTATGGGAGTTATTGAAAAGGTGACGACTGTACCAGATAAACGTTATTAAGCTCCATATCTTTGTTTCTATGCATGTGTTTACTGTAGGACTAATATTTCCGTAGTAAAATGTCAAAAACCTTTTCGACTTCAATTCTGGTGAAAATTTTCGGCCCACAAAATCGAAAATCCATTTCCGTCACAGATACGTGAAAAATTATTGGCATAAAAGTTGTACACCTTTCAATTTGCAAACTTATTTGTTGAATAAGTTTTCCTGTATGAGGAAATGTTTGTGAAAGAGCCGTCAAAAATCATTAGGGAGGCTTTTTATATTTCTTATTTTTACAGTTAAAGGATAGTGAAACCAGATGAGGCTCATCCATTTCCCCGTATTATCAACATGTCTGGCAGGAGGATGGTGGCAACTGGGTACTCGTAACACCTTTGTACTTTGTATTCCTTTGTATCTACACGAAGTTGATGAGTACACTAAGCTGTGCTGCTACTACTGTATAAGTGAAAAGACTCACCATCCCCAGGCTCTGCCCTTCCCCCACGCTCACTGTTCTTGTGTAACTGTATAATCAGGTGCTGAAACGCTACTACTGAGGGGGAGGGTATACTGTCACAAGCCACGCACATGGACAATTTTATGTACACACACACACACACACACACACACACACACACACACACACACACACACACACACCGTTCACAGGTCCATCACTCAAAGTCACAGTCAGGATGCATGTTTAATCACTCATCCAATCAAAGGGATAATTAAGCTATCGTTAAGTTAATTACACGGTCACTA
>JAPQNM010000043.1:7017111-7019611 GCA_029783475.1 Metacarcinus magister | reverse complement strand
TAGTAGTAGTAGTAGTGGTAATGGTGGTAGTGTTGGTAGTAGTGGTAACATACACTAACAATCACAATCACACATCTACTAAAACCTTTCCACGTCCCCCCGCCAGCCAGCCAGCAATCCTTATATGTATGTACTCATAACCTACATCACCCAGACATGCCATTGAACGTGAGGTAGCAGTGACGGTGGGGACGGAGGGCGGTGGCATGACCCTGTAACACATTCCTCTACACCAGATAACACCAGGTAACTTCGAAGACTCAGGACCCAAACAACCTCAGCGCAAGAACGAAAACAAAAGAAGTAAAATGGGAAAAAAACTGGAAGCAAAAACGTGTTACATTCCATTCCGTCGCGGGAAGATGAAGTAAGATGCCTCATCCTGATTTATTCCAAGGTCCAGGTATTTGTGCGGGTTGTCTTGTCCCCATGTAATACGTTGTGGAGGCTCCAGGAAGACACATGGGTGGAGGAAGTTTTATGCAACACTTTCCTTTCCCTCACTCCTCTGCTGTGCCTTCGCCAGGGAGTAAAAGAGGAGGACCTTACTGTAGTTTTGTTATTTCTTTCGTGGACTGATCTTTCGAGACCTTAAAAAAACATGACGGGTGTTTGTTTACGGTGGTATACGATTGTTATGTAGACTCACTCTCTCTCTCTCTCTCTCTCTCTCTCTCTCTCTCTCTCTCTCTCTCTCTCTCTCTCTCTCTCTCTCTCTCTCTCTCTCTCTCTCTCTCTCTCTCTCTCTCTCCGATTGCCAGACGCAGAAACTCTACCCTGACACGCACTACGTTTGCATGAGCAGCGTAGTTCTCAAGGCACAGATGGTGTGGGAAGCGACCTGGCGTGAGGGAAGACCCGGTGTGAGGGACGACCTGGTGTGGGTGGACGACCTGGTGTGGGGGACAACCTGGTGTGGGGGACAACTTGGTGTGGGGGACAACTTGGTTGGTGTGGGGGACAAATCAGCATGAGTCATTACCTTGATTGTTCTTGTCGTCACCAACACCGAGGAAGTAACACGTGCCTTGAATTCTCTCTTATTCAACTGGTCTTCCGTTTCCCCTCTTTTTTTTCTTTTTTTTCTCTCTCTCTCTCTATCCCCCTGCCTCTTCCTCTCCAATTTTCTTAACACCTGCACACACCATCAACTTCATAGCCAGGTATTCCCACCATCACCACCACAATTACCGTCACCACGCCCAATCTTGCACCCCATCCCCCCCTTCCCTCCCTCCCTCAACTCGTTTTCTATGATGGAGTCTCGGTATAAGCCCAATATGAGTTACTCGAAGCAATCTTCCCTTCAGGCCGCAGTAAACCACAAGCCACGGCGTGTCAGACACAATACGACAAAAGTCTTAAGTCCGCCTGACGACTCTCAAACGGCCAGTCCGTATCGAGCCCATCCTGCCCGCGGCCTCTCTTTCCCTTCCTCACTCACGCCACGCTGGAAGGCAATGGTGGTGGTGGTGGTGGTGTGAACGCCTTCCTGGTTACACTCTCAACACGGAACAGTTCTGTTTTCTGTCTTCTATGTTTCTTATACCTTCCAGCAAAGTGAATTTCTTGAAGACGAAGAATTTTAAATATAACATAGGAACCATAATTGATCTTACTCTTTTTCGAATTACTCCTTTTTAGTAATATTAGAAAGGTTCTGAAGTTAGTTTTGTAGCCTTGGTCAGTCTTTTCATGAAAGTTAGTGTTAGGGTTCCCAAATAAGGATACTGGACAAAATTTTCAGTGGTAGGTTGTCATGGTTATGTGCCGTGATGTCATGAAGTGATGCCCATATCAGGACTTCCTTCTGAAAACCTTTACGTGGCATAAGTGTGCTGGGTGTTACGAGGCCTCGTCAATATACACGAGTTACTTCGCCAAATGAGCAATTGTATGCTTTAAGACTCCCACAACACACAGACCCATCCATTAATACACCATGACAATATATAGAAAAAAGGGAAAACATTCTCACAATAATCACACAAAAAAAGGTGAAACATGCATAAATAAAAAATAAAAAGTTTTGTGTAATATCTCCACGTCACACAGCAGTCCTATGAAAAATAAGAACTTTCACGTAGTATTCAGCCATAAATGTCAGTTCCTAAAATTTAGTACAAGAATCTGCCACGAGACAACAGTGCTGTCGCCAAATTGGTTTGAAAGATTGTCTATAGAAGCGGTGTTACACCATATAGTTCAGAAATCTGCCGCCATACGGCAGTGCAATTTCCAAAATTAATTCTAAAGAATGTTGATAGAGGTCGGGGTTTCCATTCTAATGACACCTATCACATGTATATGGCGGAAACACCTCTCTGATGTTTAATTTTTCCGTTGTGAGTTTCCTGGGTTGCTTCAGCGGATCAGAAGAGTAATCATCACGTAATATAAGGTGATTGCAGCACGACAGCCGTAGTGGTGCCCAGGTACACACTATTAATTGAAAGGGATACGCTACCAGTCATTCCAAGTCTAGAGGAGTACACCATCC
>JAPQNM010000043.1:7004611-7012111 GCA_029783475.1 Metacarcinus magister | reverse complement strand
AAATTATTGTGAGAATATACTGAGTGCGGCAACAATGTGTGTGTGTGTGTGTGTGTGTGTGTGTGTGTGTGTGTGTGTGTGTGTGTGTGTGTGTGTGTGCGTGTGTGTGTGTGTGTATCTAATGTAAATTACATAAAACAAACAAGGGTCTGCACAAGGCTTAACATACACACACACATAAACACACATAAACACACACACACACACACACACACACACACACACACACACACACACACACACACACACACACTCTTACACGTGACAATGAAGACATGAAACACCTCACATAATTTATTTCACCTGCACCTGTAACACCTGTCCACAGCGTCATTAATTTGCACTTTTACAAACACGCTAAACTTTCTATAATGGTAACTCTGGCACGGGATAAAGAACGTCTCTATTTATATTATATACTCTATGACAGGTAATGAGAGAGCGAGAGAGAACGAGAGAGAGCGAGAGAGAGAGGGGGGAGAGAGAGAGAGGGAGGGAGAGAGAGAGAGAGAGAGAGAGAGAGAGAGAGAGAGAGAGAGAGAGAGAGAGAGAGAGAGAGAAAATAGTCAATATACACATATATTTATAACAATAACATACACTTTATAATACATACAAATATACATATACATATATATATATATATATATATATATATATATATATATATATATATATATATATATATATATACATATATATATATATATATATATATATATATATATATATATATATATATATATCAAGCTTCACCACACAACAGGCGGATCAATGGCTGTGTAACTCCTCTCAAGTGTATCATACAAAGTGTAGGAAGGAAGGGCGGGGCAGCGATGGGTGTGGGAGGCCTGAGAGTAGACTCGCTCCACACGTGTCCTTCAACGGTGCCACTGCTTTGGTAAGGGAAGGGTGGGGAGGAGGGCTGAGTAAGTTGGCCGGAAGATTGAACTGGAAAGACAGAACTAAAAAGGATGGAAGAGGAAGGAAGATCAGGAAGGCTGCTTATGAGGGTGGACTGCATGAGGTGATAAAAAAAATTGTAGCTTATGGTGAGTTATGATGGATGAGTGAATGACAGTGAATGTATGAGTGAGAGAGTGAAAAAGGGAATGTGTGTGTGTGTGTGTGTGTGTGTGTGTGTGTGTGTGTGTGTGTGTGTGTGTGTGTGTGTGTGTGTGTGTGTGTAAAATGCATCCACGAGGCACGAAGCCTTCTTATTGAAAAAGTCAATTAAAAAAAAACACGTGTGAATGTGGATGTTTAATTTATATGAAAAAAGTACTATGTCTGAGATGAGTTTCAGGAGGAGGAAGAGGAGGACAATGACGAAGAGAAACAAGGAAGATAAAGACGATGACGACGACAATGAAGAGCTCGAAGACAATAACTTATACGGAAACAAGAACGAGAATGAGAACGAGGACAAAAATGAGGACAAGGACAACAAATATAAGTACGAGAATAAATAATACAAAAGTACAGCAGAATGGAACATGGAGGAGGACGAGGACAAGGACGACAAGGGCAATGAATAACAGTAAAAGAAGTGTGAAGAGGTGGCCAATACACAGCTTGATTAATACGAGGTCACTAGTACTGTATCTTCACAGGAGGGGGAGGGGGAGGGGGAGGGGGAGGAGGAGGAGGGCGCGCAAGGTCCCCCAGCGGTACCCTTACTCACCACTCCAGCCACGCGTCTTGGCAACCACTGTGGAGTTATGGCCGCGCGGGGGACGAAGCGCAGTGATTACCGCCTGGTGTGTGTGTGTGTGTCCTGGTAATGCATCATACACCCACACCCAACACGTCGCTTCCCACATCCATCACTGTGGTATTCGCTCGTTCTCTTTGGTGGATGGACGCCCCTCGGCTGGAGTGGGACAGGATGGCGTCGAGTAAGAGGATACGCGATATCGTTTCAATGTTTTTCTTTCAATCACACCACACCACATCACACCACACCACGCCACACCACGCCAAGCCACGCCACGCCATGTCTCGCCGGTTATCATGAGCGAGCGGCGCGGTGACTGGCTAGTTGAGTTCATGGCCCAAACATTAAGCAGGAGACACAGGTGAGTGGTGTGTGATGGAGAACACCTGCGTGACGACCATTACGCCGCAAGGTCACCACTTAAGCCCGAGGCCAGAGCGTATTTCTATCGTGTTGGCAGAGCGTCCGTCTGTTCCACACGATGGGGGGGATGGGGACCTGCGATCGTCTATAATTTGCACAAGGGCTGGAGTATTTCTATGAGGCTCTCGTGCACACCACTCTGAAGGGGAAGCAGCGCTGTTTTCAGCTTTGAGTGTGTTGTTTCAGATCAAGCGACGGTAATAATTTCTTGCTAGGGTGCCAATGACCGCCGGGATCTGAGGTTTTCCTCCTATCGGTACGTCCTCAGCCTCCCGCCGCATCTAGCACCTCTTGCACCGACAAACTAAAAACAGCTCAAGCTCAAGTTTGCGGCGAGGCTCACTGGCACACAAGATATACAATATATATATATATATATATATATATATATATATATATATATATATATATATATATATATATATATATATATACACACACAATACGATAAAAACAATAATATACTTCACTTTTCGCACAACAATAGTTCTACAGAGGCTTTTTCTTTCCGACCATGACCATTGCACAAAGACTAAAACCGACCATGCAACTTTTTGAATGAGAAAGTATTATGACTTTTATTGAAGGTATTTATGTTTCTTACCTTATCAACTTCACACAAGGCGGCGGAGTCTCTGTGGGGTTGGTCATTGCCGGTGTAAGCGGCGTAACACGTGATCTGTCCACCTGTAAGTAACATGATCTCGTACAAAATTAACCATACTGACAAGACGCTGCTCAGAGCTCTGGCTGAGGCTTTAATACTGCTGGGCCGAGTCATACAGACAGCCTGTATGACGCTACAAAAGCTACCGACGAGAGCAACAAATGCTAACAGATACAGTCCAGATGTGCAGTGACGCCAAGTCTCAGAGTGGAACCGCGCCATCTTCTTCATGAGTGGCAGCAGCAGCAGAGGCTGCAGCGGCGGTGGGGACATATATGTGAATCTCCAGACGGGGTGGCGAGGGCATGCGACCTTCCAGGGAGTCGACGTCATCCAAATCTGACTCTAACTGGCCGTCAGGGTGCATAGAGGTCGGGTCAGAGTCTGTCCCCGCCTGAGCGGACGCCTTGCTCCGCTGGAGGGCCTTTCTGTGGGCGGCGGGCAGCTTTTTGAGGCGTTGGTAGAGGGAGGCGTAGCCTTGAAGGGTGGAGGACGGCCGCGGGAACAGTGTACTGTTTAGGTATTGTTTCACCTCCCGTGCTGCTGCGGTGGACGTGCCCCGCGGCCCCTCGGTGGTGCTCCTTGGAGCTCCGGTGGACATTCTGCTGCTAATGAAGGGAGTCCTTGTTAGGAATAACGTGCCGGAGCTTGTAGGGAATGGCTCAGCACCGGAGAAGACCTCGCCGCTCAACGTGAGTGAGTCTGTGGTGAGAAGGCTGGACGAGTCGGTATGCCACGACGAGGCGAGGGACGGTGGGGCGACCTCGCTAGAACGTCGTGGCCACGGCGGGGATTCTCCTGTAAAATGTCGCCGCCGCGGGCGGTGGTGATGACGATGGTGGTGAGGACACGGGTACTGGGCGTGGAGGTGAGACACCCCCGCAGGCTGGTGGTGCGGGGAGGAGGCTCGGTAAGCGCACCGTGTGAGAGCAGGCTTCTTGGCACTTTCCCAATGAAAAAACCTGCTGGTTGGAAGAACACCAACTGACATGATCTGCGATACACCGAGGGAGGCTGGCGGCTCCTTGTCTTCCTCTGAGCTGACCTTCTGCTCGTGGGGCGCCAGTCCAATGCTCAGGAACCTCCGACAAACCTCGATCTCCCGCACGCCGGTCCGCAGGGCAACGCTCCTTAGTTTGCTACTATTTGTTCCGTTATCAAAGAGTGTCGGGGTCGACCTTGAGTCAGTCAGTCTCTTTCCTCGTCTTCAGAGTCACCCTCACACAGACCAAGCCGAGCGCCAGATGCACCAGTTTCATGCACGATGAGCCGCAGTAATAGTCCGCCGAGACACACTGGTGCAGAGTCACGACACCCCAGCGTGTTTGCTGGCGTGCGGGGGGCGGGGTCGGCTGGCGTGAGAATGATAATGTGGCTGGTAACGTTGGCTGGCGACGGAGAAGCCTCGGGTTGGCGTGACGGAGGTGAGTTGTAGAGTCAGGTGGCTCACAATGCTACCAGTTTAGTGAGTTAAATAAATGAATGGAAGCAAAATATTCGTGGTGCGAGAGCGAGGTGGCAGGGGAGGGGTGGCTACAGGTGAGTCTTTGTGTGAGGCGAGGCTTTGCTTGTTCTCAGGGGAGCCTAGCGTGACCTGACCTCCAGTGCCTTCACGGGTACCACCACGACATTTAGCATCTGTCTTAGTCATTCGCAGGTAATCATGTATAATTACTATTGACAAATCCGCTTCCTCAGGCAATGGGAATCATTCGGTTGGTAATGTTTATGGTGCAAGTTCATGGAGCCAAGTCTGGGAAGAAGTGTTGGACTGAAGCAAGTGTGGCAGCGGAGGTGGCTGAGGGTGGAAGGAGGTGGAGCGAATGGCACAAGGTCCGCAGAGGAAGTGAGGGGCGCGGCGGGCCGGGCGGTGGCGGCGACCCTGTGACTCAGGCCGCCGCCGTGCCACACTAAACGTGACCCATGACGTCACCAGCACGCCGTACGCAGGCACACCGAAGTGTCTCCGTCAGCGGGTAGGTGTGTATCACGCCTCGATCAATGTTTTCTAAATGTTCTTTCCACATGACATGATAACTGTGCACGTCATCACCGCGTGTCCCTCGCGCTGCTCACTTCCCGGCAGCTGGTGACGGAGGCAGCGGCGGCGGCGGCGGCGGCGACGGCGACGACGGCGGGAGGCACAATACTAAGTAACTCTGCTTCTCTGCCTCTCCCGCATCACTCACTATTAATTCATCACCTGTAATTACCAAAACATGTTAACAAGATAAATCAGACGTGTGAGGAATCCCAATCAATGGCCACCACCAGGCGACATGCAACCCTTGCGTTGCTGCCTCCGAGCGGCGACCAACTACACACAAAACACTTCCACCTTCGCCTGCCTGTCCACGGCTCACCAACACACACACACAGACACGCCACGCCTTACTCAAATCACGCCACATGTACCACATGACCACACACTAGCGTCAGGCTGCCCGTTGTGTCCTGGGACGCAGCCACGCCGCAAAGACCCGCCGAGGCTCGACAGAAGTAGTATTACCCGACCTGCAGCACCAGTAAGGCAACACTGACCCGCCACACCCAGCACCTCCCGCCTGGCCCCAACACTGACTGAGAGCCTCTTCCACGTACTGCACCACACAGTCTCAACACCCAGGCACGGGATTAAGAGCGTAATTTTACACTATATTATTTCCTTCCCACATATTCATATTTTTGGTGATAAAGAGAAAAAAGAACTATGCTAAAGGTTATGTGAAAAACTGAATCAGATAATGCATTAGCACGGCACAGATATTCATTTATATACATTTTACTCTAAACACAACAGTACACACGCGAGAACAGGACGAGTGCAGCGAGTTGTGGAATCCATGTATGTGTGTGTGCGTGTGTGCGTGTGTGCGTGTGTGTGTGTGTGAAAAACACTGCCGTGTCTCCCCTGCTACACGTAGTATCGAGATAACGACGCACACAAACGCACATAAAGGGCCCTAAGCACACACACACACAATCACACATACACACACACACACATACACATACACACACACACACACACACACACACACACACACACACACACACACACACACACACACACACACACATACACCACACACACGGATAATACAAAAATTGACAGGCTGGTAATTCATACTGCTAGATGAACGACATGAAAAACTTACTCAACCTCTTTTTTGTGTGTGTGTGTGTATGTGTGTGTGTGTGTGTGTGTGTGTTTGTGTGTGCGAGTGTGCGTGTGTGTGTGTGTGTGTGTGTGTGTGTGTGTGTGTGTGTGTGTGTGTGTGTGTGTGTGTGTGTTGGTTATAAACAAAACCTCAATTTCCTCACCCGTGATAGCCATTCTTCACAATCCATTGCGCACTTGAACAGTAACTTTTGAAATAATCCATGAATATATAATCTAAAAAAAGAAACAATTGAGTATAAATAACAAATAACAAATCATAACTTCAAATACTTTACTACACGACCCTCCACCAATGAATATAACTTTTTGAAGAATAGAATCGACCAACAGCTATATACATGACCGAGAGGAATGTTTCTTTAAGCAAACCTCTATCGCTCTATCGTGTATTATTAAGTGTAAAGTAAAGCTTCCACGTATTTATTGACGTCTGTTTGTGTGATTCATCTTCCACCTTTCTACACGTTACTCAGCAGCAACAAAACCTCAAGGGAGACAAGGATTTCGAGTATATTTGAGGCATTTAAGTATAAGTTTTTTATCTGTCTCTGTTTCTGTCTCTCTCTCTCTCACACACACACACACACACACACACACACACACACACACACACACACACACACACACACACACACACACACACACACACACACATGAATACTGAGGTAAAATTGATGGTGTGCATGAGTATGAACAAACAAATTAATGATAAGTACAAAGAATGAATACAAAAGTGATAGCAAAAAAAGGAGAGAAAGATGAAAAGGTAAAGTTACTCGTATTGAGAAATAGGTTACAAAGGTGCGGATTGTATAATGAAGTATGATGGGAAAGAGCAACTGGAACAAATGGATAGATAATGATTAAGTGATAATTAATAGAAGAAAAAGAGGGAATTAAGGACAAAGAAAATAATATTAGCTATTGGACTGAAAATACATAACACATTCTAGTTTCTGACACGTTTTGCAATGACAACTGAAACAGGATGAAGGCGGAGGTGGTACGAGGAATGAATATCCGTAAAATAACAAAAACTGGATGATATAGAAATGGAGACAGGAACACAGGCTTAGCTCCAATCCTGTATTATGCAACCAGGTCAAGAAACACACACACACACACACACACACACACACACACACACACACACACACACACACACACACACACACACACATACACACACACACACTATTAAGAGTAGTTGTAGCAGTATTAGTACTGGTATTAGTATTAGTAGTACTAAATATACCAATAATAATAATTATAATAAACTATAATGATAATAATAATGATAATAGTAATAACAATAAAAGTATTATTAATAATAATAATATTAATATTATTATTATTATCATTATTATTATCATTATCATTATTATTATTATTATCATTATTATTAACATTAATATTATTATAATTATTATTACTATTATTATTATCATTATTATTATTATTATTATTATTATGCTATATATCATTATTATTAGCATTAATATATTATTA
>JAPQNM010000043.1:6984611-6999611 GCA_029783475.1 Metacarcinus magister | reverse complement strand
AGAGGGAAGACGACAGAGGACAAGGTGGAGGAGGAAGGAGAGGACCACCAAACAGGAGAAACCAGGATCACCGCCACGTTCCCTCACCAGTGACACACACATGAGCCTGATTCCCCGACACTGCTGCCAATCAACCCCCACAACACACCCTCAACCCACCCAACCCCCAACACACAAAATCAAGCTTCATTTAACTCATAATTCCCAACTAAACACGACCGAGAAACAAACGCACACGCACGAGGAGTCTACACGGCAATTACGCACACGAGCCCTCCTGCATGTACATACTTACATACACCGCAGAGTAGTATGGCACCAACGTACATGCTTTAAATAGGTGCACGTCGCAGAAACATACACAGGAAGCCCACAATAAACACATACGTTGATTATTATATAGCATATGTAGGTTTTTTTTACAAGGATTATGAGTACAGAAAAAATGTAAAGCGAACTATAAAAAAAAACATACGCTAGACGCACACACACACACACACACACACACACACATACACACACACACACACAGAGACATACACACACACACACACACACACACACACACACACACACACACACACACACACACACACACGTCAACACTCTCCCACGTGGCCCCTGAATTTCATTTAATTATATAAATGTAAAAACAAAAAACTGCGCTCAATAAAGGCTAGGGAAGCACGCACATGCATGTACACACACATCCCAGGTCACGAATGCACATGCTTTTATGTCCTACACACACACACACACACACACACACACACACACACACACACACACACACACACACACACACACACACACAAAGATGGGCAGGAAGGTAGACAGGGAAGTAAGAATAGGGACTGGAAACAAACACGATAAACGCACACACGCGCGCGCGCGCGCACGGATGAGCACACACACACACACACACACACACACACACACACACACACACACACACACACACACACACACACACATACACACACACACACACACACACACACACACACACACACACACACACACACACAAGGAGAAAATTGCAACTTTAGGTGATAATAGAATGTCGTTGTTTGTGTTCTTATTGTTCATGTTAGAGTTTGAGGAGGAGGAGGAGGAGGAGGAGCTTCCCTGTGTTGCAATGACCACACACGCACTCCCTCACATCACCTTCACTACCACTGTACTAATCACCACCACCATCAACATTCACACAACCTTGAACCTTTCTAAATGACGTTCCCCCAAATGTCACCTTCACTTTTCCTGTGTATTTTCACAATTGCTTTAATTTCTCCTCCACATAGTAAAAGTGGCTTTACACGGGGCAATTTGGGGCTAGTTTTGCTTTGAGAGAGAGAGAGAGAGAGAGAGAGAGAGAGAGAGAGAGAGAGAGAGAGAGAGAGAGAGAGAGAGAGAGAGAGAGAGAGAGAGAGAGATGTGAAGAGTAGACAGACAGACAAACAGAAAGCCAACTCGACCCAGGATTCAAACCCAGGACCTCTCGGTTTTGAGCTGAGCACCTTAACCATTACACCACCGGGCCACAAGTTCTATTATTACAATCCTACAATTCCTCACTGCTTACCCTCAATTTCTAGAATAATTCTTAGTCATTTCTCACTTCTCTTTACCACTCATTACCTCGCACTTTCTAGTTACTACTGAGCTTCGATCTATTTTTTCTCTACCTCTAATTCTAACTCTCCCTCGCTCTCTGATACACAAAGACATTCACTTCTCTCCACAATAATTCTTCTTTCCCCCTCTCTATCTTCCTTTGCTCTTTCCCTAATCTTCCTCAGTCTAACCTTCTCATCAAGTCCCTCTCTTATCCACTTTCCTCCTCTTTCCCCTCTCACATTATCCTGACCCTCCCCTCCATCCATCTTTCCAGCGCTGTTCTCCCTCTGATCTCCCTCCACAGAGCTTCTCCATTCCCCTTCTTCTCCTCCTGGTCATTAGGGGTAGAAAGAGGACAGCACACTTCTCTACCAGTCCCTCGATGCCTTACTAAATGACGGTCATGGAGGGCAGGTGACAATGGTGATTAAACAGGTAAGTGTGACAGGTGTGTGTGCAGGTGTGGGGGAGAAGGTAAGTGGTGCAGGATATCCAGGGTGAAGGTGGGACTGCAGTGATGAAGTCAGATATAAAGCAACACTGTCAGGCTGAATAACAGGGGAGGGAAGCATTAGCAAAAGCTGGCATGGCAAGGCAGTCCATTAGTGTCGCGGGGCAAGGTGCAGATGAGAGATAAAGAAAGAGAGAGAGAGAAAGAGAGAGAGAAAGAGAGAGAAGTAAAAAAAAATAATTGACTGTAGCCTCGTTCACTGCTTCCTTATTCCCTGCGGACCACTTTCGTTGTTTAGGGTTTCGTCAAAATTACCCATAAGCTCACCTGTAACGCCCAGTCTTCTTATCCCTCCATTCATCTCACTCACTCTCCCTTCCTTCCTCCCTTCCAAATTCCCGTCATCCTCCTCGGGGCGTCATGCAAGCCCAGAACCCATAGCAAGCGAACACTCCACTAACTACAGAGGGGAAACTATAAGGTATAGGGGATTAAGTACTGGCTTCAGGAGGATCAGAAAAACACGACAGAAACTACTCAGGTACTCGCGCCTTCACATAGAGCCCAGTGACACACGCACGCACACACGCACGCACGCAAAAAAGAAGAAAAAAATACACACACAGTTCTCTTCTCTTCTCGTGAAAGTTATATTTAAAACCCAAGTCGCGTTCACAGGTTATAATAAGCAGCAGTCAACTGGAGAACTCTTGGTAGTTCTGTTTGCTGCACTCTTCCACTGAGTATTAATTCCAGGAAGGTAAGTTTGTTCTCTCTCTCTCTCTCTCTCTCTCTCTCTCTCTCTCTCTCTCTCTCTCTCTCTCTCTCTCTCTCTCTCTCTCTCTCTCTCTCTCTCTCTCTCTCTCTCTCTCTGATGTAGTGGTTCATTTGTCACCATCACTCACTCCTTGTCGCTTTGTTTTAAGTAGGTTGTGTTAGGTGACAGAATAGGAGGAAGAGGTGTGTCTCTTGGGGACTGACTTTTAGAATGGAAAACTTACTGAATGATTGACTGACTGCCTGACTGATAACACAAATATACTGAATTGCATGACGTAACTATAGGACACAGACACACACACACACACACACACACACACACACACACACCACACACACACACACACACACACACACACACACGCGTCAGGTCGGACCATCACTGCCTTGACATACAACTGCCGCAGAGAAGACCAACGCCGGACGCAGATTGCCTTGATGACCGCCTTGGTCCGCCCTGCCGTCTCTGTTAACAATGTGCGGAGCTGCCCCCGGCCACCCACCCACACGTCCGACCGTCCATGCTACCTAACCATTGACACACAAAGCAAACACATCAAACACACACACACACACACACACACACACACACACACACACACACACACACACACACACACACACACACACACACACACACACACACACCTGTCCGACCCTCTGTTGCTACCTGATTGTGTGTGTCGAAGTATTTTGACAAAAAGGAGGAGGAGGAGGAGGAGGGGAGGAGGAGGAGGAGGAGGAGGAGGAGGAAACATGGAAGAACACGCAGGCTGCCCTACGGGAGGAGGAGGAGGAGGAGGAGGAGGAGGAAGAGGAGGAGAACCTTTTGGGTTTTATTCATGAACACGCTTCAAGTCTCTCTCTTTCTCTTTCTCTCTCTCTCTCTCTCTCTCTCTCTCTCTCTCTCTCTCTCTCTCTCTCTCTCTCTCTCTCTCTCTCTCTCTCTCTCTCTCTCTCTCTCACGGTACAAAAGAGCAAACAAACAACATATCATCATCCACCGTTATAGGCAACAGTCTGTTTCAATAATAGTATTCTACGATTCATTTTGACATTCAGATTGGTTTCTAATGACACATAGGAATGATAATCTCTCTCTCTCTCTCTCTCTCTCTCTCTCTCTCTCTCTCTCTCTCTCTCTCTCTCTCTCTCTCTCTCTCTCTCTCTCTCTCTCTCTCTCTCTCTCTCTCTCTCTCTCTCTCGTTCTATATTTTCCTTTCTTTTGATATAGATTCTCTAAAGACATTTCCAGGATTGTTTCGTCAGGTCTTTGTGGCTTGTTGTTCCAATAAATGTTCTAATCTTCTTTCTGAGCATATCACGGAGGATGATTTAGGTGGCCAGCTGTCTCTGTAGTCCATCTGATAATACTTCAAGCAGTGTTACTTTGTTTCTAAGAGTTCAAAACAGTGGAGTAGTGGGTTCTATGGATCTCAAATGCAGATTACTCCATTAGTTCCCCCATTCAGAGCTGTTGTTATGGTGTTGTGGGTATGTATGCACACCCGGGATGGTTCTGTATCTTCATAAGGTTCTTGTTTTAATCTGCTATGTGAACTCCGCTGTAGCCTATAGTGGTAGTGTGCTTTAATGAAACAAATTT
Organism: Metacarcinus magister; assembly: GCA_029783475.1. Taxonomy (NCBI): domain Eukaryota; kingdom Metazoa; phylum Arthropoda; class Malacostraca; order Decapoda; family Cancridae; genus Metacarcinus; species Metacarcinus magister. The sequence goes on along the minus strand of JAPQNM010000043.1, from coordinate 6,995,154 downwards.
GTGCCCTACACGAGATGGACGTGGAGGCAGTGGTAGCTGTAGCGAGAGTTGGCTGGTGTGATGACACAGACTTATTTGTGTGCAGTAGGTATTAAACAGACGGGTGTTGCTGATGTATCTGCGGCATAAATCCTTGCCATTAGCGTGGTGACACTGGAAAGATAAATGACGGGATTGCAAGCAGAAAAATACACATCCCAGTGGCTGGTGGCGGGGGTGGCATGGCGCCTGTTTGCCTGGGAGGAAGTCTGGTACCTGCTGTGACCTTTGGATACAGGCACCGAAAAAGGACAGGTACGCCAAACTAATACATTTGGAACATAAACTCCACTGCATTGAAGGTCACGAAGATGCACATGACATTGGTACTCCCGTGGATGGCGAAAGTAAGGAGGTAGCTTAGAGCAGCGAAAACACAACGAACAGCGACGAACCTTGAATATGTATGGACTTAACGCCCTCAATGATGACAAATGTAAGCTAAAGAGCCAAAACGAAGACGAAGGCAACGCAGAACCTGAAGAAGGCTCAGATAAGGGTGTATAGTGAGGTTCTCCAGCAATATCTAGACACAAGAGAAAAATATACTGTTGGATCGCTGTGGGTGAGGAAATGTCCATGAACAGCGCACACCACAACCTTTTCATCTTCTTCCTCCCTCTCTTCCTTTTCTTGCCCTTTCACTCCCCACACAATACACGGCATCAACCTTCCTCTACCTCAACAACCTTTTACATGTCTCGTTTATTTTATCAATCTCTTTAATCTGTTTCTTACATCCCATCGTTTATTCATCCTATCTCTTGCCTCTATTCTTCTCATTTTTTTTCCCTCCACGCAACACACCAACACCCTCTCGTCTCCCGCACCGCACATCTCTTTCCTTTTCTTCCCGTTCCTAACCCACCCGCCTCTTCCTTTCTTTTCCTTCACGCGATTCACACCACACAACTCTCCCTCCTCCCTCCCTACCACCCTCATGTCTAGGCGATCATTACCTGCGGGGCATTACCTTCGCGCATCTCACTGATTGCCTTCCACCCGTCCCTATAAATACCACTATGTCACGGAGCTTCCACCAATAATAAGAAGCAGCAGGTAATCCTGAATTGACACCCGCACCCTCGTTATTACTGCCTGTGACCGCAGCTCTCCGTCAGGCTGCAGCGGCCACCTAGACAGGGTTTCCTCGCCCCGGGTAAGACTCCGCCACGTCGACAAATCCAGATTAACGCCAAAGAACAAAAAGGATTGCAGTCCGGCGACAAAGGGAAACTTTTGAAAAATTCCACTTACTTGTATAGACGGGACGATGCCGCACCTTAATCAACTCACCTGAAAAAAGAATAAGAGGAGAAGTTAGCTGCAGAGTCAACACCAGGGAATTGCTCTTAAGATTACCACACTTTCATGAACAATGGTACAGCGTTAAAACTCTTTATGTAATGACCGCTACACAGGCAAAGTTGATCTGCTTGCTCCTGTGTGGTGAGGGAGAAATGAAGTGGTGAATGGTGGGGCTGCACTCTTATTTGAGGCGTTTGAGGCTGCACGATCCGCACTGCACCACTGCCAAATGGTGATCCGGTGGTATCCAAAGAGGTAAGTGGTGCCCAAAGTGCTCTGTCTGACATGAAGCCGCAACATGCAAAATAGGCTGATGAAAAGCAAAATAATAAATATGAGTCCTTCATAGGCGCGACTTCAACATGCACCGCAGAAAACACGAAGATTTTTAGTTCCACCACACGTAAAAAAGAAGAAAAAAAATTGGAATAAAAATGGAAATTGAAAAACAAAAAAAAAGATTATACAACAACTAATACTAATACTAATAATACCAATACTGATAATAACAATAATAATAATAATAATAATAATAATAATAATAATAATAATAATAATAATATAATCTATCTATCTGTGCTTATTTACTCACAACAACCTTTCACTTTATGACTGTTATAGTCTCTTTCCTCAGGCCAATGTTTTTGATATTCAATTTTGGAATTCGCCATTATATATTCAAATAGTTGTACCATTGAGTTGATTGGAAATATGAATGATACCGAATCAGAATGTAAATAAAAAAAATAACAACAATTTAATGTTCATATGTACACTTGTCCGCTGAAGCATGAAACTTAACTGAATCAGGGATATAAACTTTCTAGTAAGACAAATAAATCGATTATAATAAATCATAATAGATATTTCCACAAATTTGCTTCAATATTAAGTTTTACTGAAAAGGTTGCATATGCACATCTATAAAAAAAAAATATATGATTAAAACATTATGCGTTTTATGAATTTCAATGGAAGGCGTGAAATTTATGATTATTCTAAGCTGCAATGGAAGGAGGAGGAGGAGTAGGACGGAATGTACAAGGACAGGAACGAAGATGATGACGACGACGAAGAAAAAGAAAAAAAAAACGCAGAGAAGATACAGAAAATAAAAGAAAATGGCAGCCAAGTCACCATAACAGTAAATCAAGGCTCTGGTGCAGGCTAGTTTCAGTGACTCACAAAAAAAAATCATCAGAATTCCCGATGCATAGCTTACAACAATGCCTCAGGTAAACAAAACAACATTGCTGCGACGAATAATTACGGTAACTGGCAGCAGGATTTTACAACATTACCATTCTTCTTTATGGGAACAGACGGAGACAGAGGTACATATAGTAGGTAAATGTGCCCAGAATATAGCCTACTCCGAGGTTCACTTACTGCTACGACACTGGGGAGGAGAGGACGTTAGTGGGGACATGAATACTAGTCAGAGGAACATCAGTCTGGCGGGATGATCTGAGATATACAATCATGCACACGAAAAAAAATGTCGCATAGGAATACTGCTTGCGCACAAGACAATGGGACGACATACATATACTTACAGGAGAAAGCACACGCACACACGCATCCTGTACATATAAACAAGAGTAACAACTTGACAATTCTCAACTGAAGGCAGTGACAGTAAGGCACACACACACACACACACACACACACACACACACACACACACACACACACACACACACACACACACACACACACACACACACAACACGTGGAAGTTGCTGCCAAGACACACTACCGACCGCAGGTGAAAAATTACGTGTTGCTTATTCACTAAATACTCGCAAAAATATGACAAACCTTATCAAAAATGAACGGAAACAGGAAACAAAAGAAGGAACCCTAAAAAAATAAACATGAAAAATCTTATACATACAAAAAAACAAATAAAATAAATAAATCCGAAAAATACATACTTTGCACGTCACCCGTAAAACTCTACGGTGAGAGCGTATCACGTTTCACTATACAAATACACATTGCTCATGATCCCTGACACAAGCGGATTAAAGAAAACATGTCACTGCATTACCTGCGAATCTGAATAAGAGAAAAAGAAAAAGAAAAAGAAAAAAAATATGATGTCAGAGGCCTTGAATCACCTCTCGTAGAAACATTACACCTCCCACGAAGCAAGTTGGAACATACTGCTATCTTTCTTTCTTTTTACTTTTACTGGTTTTTTTTTTTACTAATCTACCTTCATATGAGAATAAATAAGCAAGCAGTATAAAGTGAACATTGCCAATACTTACAATGAAACTAAATTACTAATAATGTCTGTGGTGTTTCTTTTCTTTATGTTTTTTTAGTAGTGAGTCAAAATGAGGTTCACTGGGGTCTGTTTTGAACGTGTTTCTTAATGGAATAACGTGTCTGTTCTATTTGTAATTTCATGTGAAGAAGTTGCTATGTGTGTGTGTGTGTGTGTGTGTGTGTGTGTGTGTGTGTGTGTGTGTGTGTGTGTGTGTGTGTGTGTGTGTGTGTGTGTGTGTGTGTGTTGGAAGGGGGAAAGGACCATGAGCGTGCGTGTGTGTACTATAATGTTTACGACTAGATCTGATTTATGGTAGTTGAATGACCGTTATTGTACACACACACACACACACACACCACACACACACACACACACACACACACACACACACACACACACACACAGTGCATACAGTACTATCAAAGACATCATGAGAATCAGAACACATAACTCACACGATATCATTACATTCCCTAAAACTGTGAATGAACGACAATAACAAAGAAAACGTCAATAAAAGATCTACGCCACGTGAAACCGCAAGAAGGGAGAAGAGGAAGGCTACATAAGAGGTTCATAGATGCGGTAAGAGAAGAGGAAAAGCAGATAGATGGTGTGGGGGTGGAAGATACAGAGGACAAGGTGAAATATAGACTGGTGATCCACTGTGGCGAAAAGAAGAAGAAGAAGAAGAAAAGAGAAGAAAAAGAAGAAAGAAAATAAAAGGCACATTCTCATTACGAAAGTACACCCAAAACACACACGCACAGACACACACACACACGCACGGACACACACGCACACGCACACACACACACACACACACACACACACACACACACACACACACACACGGACACACACACACACTGACACACTCCTACGAAATTACACCTCCCCAAGGGCTTATTAATACGTTCACCTTCAAACAGAGAGGTGGTCGTATGTTCTCGGAAAGCTAAACACCTCATGCCATTCACGAAAATTTGCTTAATGATGAGTTATCTTGTTTTCCGGGTAAGTTAAGGTACATGATGTGTGGTTATCCTCAATGCACTCAACATTTCTCGAGGGTACACTGCCTGAGTTTGTCTGTTTACGTATCTTTGTGTTTGATTATTTCCTAAACCTTGTATATTTTTGTCTATTATTTTTTTCAGTGTATCCACCTATCTCTCTCGCTACCTGTGTATTGCATTTACCTGCTTATGTATCGTTATATGTATGTGTATTTGTATGTATGCATTTATCTATTTCATGGATCTATACATTTATAAGCGTATAAATGTATCTACTTGTTATTAATCTCACACACTTCAATGAAACACTGATCATCTCTCTCTCTCTCTCTCTCTCTCTCTCTCTCTCTCTCTCTCTCTCTCTCTCTCTCTCTCTCTCTCTCTCTCTCTCTCTCTCTCTCTCTCTCTCTCTCTCTCCTGTTATTCTGCAAAACACTGAAAATCGCAATGAGCTTTACGTAATCCCTATCCCACTACCACGAACAAAATATCACAACCCCAACAATATACGTACAAGATCATACTACACTAAAACATCCAATACGAACAACAATCATCTCTTTCATTCCTACTACATTAAGGATTTTCTTTCTTGTACTTTATAGCTTCCCGGAGCAATACTTCCCCCTCACTTATTTTTTATGTCACTCCTTCCTCCAACTTCTTCCTTCTTCATTCATTCTTTTTTTTTTTTGGTCACTTCTCTCTCCTACTTCCCCCTCCTTCATTCATTCATTCATTGTTTCCTAAATCTTCTCTCCTCCATCCGCATTCTTTCTGCTTCCTCTTATTCATTCGTTCTACTTAATTTTTCTTTCTAAATTTTACTTTGTATTGTGTTTTAACTATCCTACTTTTTCATCTCCTTTCTTTTTCTTCTTTCTCATTCTCCTTTTATCTCAATCTCACTTGCTATTATGATTGGGGATACAATGCCTCCTTCTTCTTCTTTTTTTCTTCTTCCTTTTCTTTTATTTCCTCCTCCTCCTCCTCCTCCTCCTCCTCCTCCTCCTCCTCCTCCTCCTCCTCCTCCTCCTCCTCCTCCACGTGACATCTAAGCCATTACGCCATGATCACCGCTGTCAATCCTATAATGTCGCTGCAACAAAGGGGTGACGGGATGGGGCGGGGCTGGGCGTGGCTGGGTGGGAAGGTGTCGTGAGGTGTCGTGTGCCTTTACAACAGTGATACAGAGGTGTGTCCCTAAGGAGTCTGTGAGGCGCGTTGGCTGCTGGACCATCATCACCTTTAGCACCTTTGGGATCGGGGAATAATTGTCCATTTCAACTCTATTATTCTTTTTGTTTGTGTGTTTGTGGTGTGGGTGGGAAGGGAGAGAGAGAGAGAGAGAGAGAGAGAGAGAGAGAGAGAGAGAGAGAGAGAGAGAGAGAGAGAGAGAGAGAGAGAGAGAGAGAGAGAGAGAGAAAGATTGGAATGTGTGTGTGTGTGTGTGTGTGTGTGTGTGTGTGTGTGTGTGTGTGTGTGTGTGTGTGTGTGTGTGTGTGTGGTTTCAGATAGCATGTAAGATAAGCTGTTGTCTCTTCCTCCTCCTCCTCCTCCTCCTCCTCCTCCTCCTCCTCCTCCTCCTCCTCCTCCTCCTCCTCCTCCTCCTCCTCCTCCTCCTCCTCCTCCTCCTCCTCCTTCTCCTCCTCTAGATAGCCACACACGCACTAACCAGCCACTTTCCTATTTTGTTTCTTCTACCTCTCTCTCCTTCCCTCGATCCTCCTTCCTCTTCCACTACCTTCCTCTTCCTCTTCCTCTTCCTCCTTCCTCTGCAGCTCCAACTTTGACGCAGACTAACTAACCCTCGACCTCATTCCTACACACACACACACACACACACACACACACACACACACACACACACACACACACACACACACACACACACATATACGCACATACACAGACACACAGTTAATTTTCTTTAATTTCACATATCTTTTTCGTTCTTTCATTTTAATCTTATATACTTTCCTTTACTAGTGAAGAAAATACAAAATAAAATATGAAGTGAATGGATGACATGCTTGGAAGAACAAATTATATATTGTCAGCAAGGTAAATTAACACGATACATAGCAGTCTAAACGTATAGGTGTGTGTGTGTGTGTGTGTGTGTGTGTGTGTGTGTGTGTGTGTGTGTGTGTGTGTGTGTGTGTGTGTGTGTGTGTGTGTGTGTGTGCGCGTGTGTGTGTGTGTGTGTGTCGTTCATCCCTCCCTCGACCACAGACACCATGACCTTGCAAGCTTACCCTCCTCATCTCTTTCCTCCTGCGTTCCCCTCCTGTATATCTGTCTAACTTAACTCTCTGTCCTTCTGCAGTACCCTTCCGAGGCTTCACACACCCCTAAAGCCTGCAACCTGCACTACAGACACACACTGCAGGGAGGGTTGCGCAGCGAGACCTCAAATTGTGCAAAGGTTTTCATTAGAGGGGAAATGATCGTTGAGGGGGGCGGAGGAGGCGTGGTAATGGATGGGTATGAAGATCCAGCCACCCATCAAGCCCCTGACAGGACACCCATTAGCACCTCACCTGTCAATACCTGGCCATTAATTAAGGGATCGGCCATTACGCCTTGTTACGATAATTACTGAACGCGTGGTAAGGGAGGGAGGGTGAGGGGAGGCGATCCAGGGGGCAAATTTCACGACGAGGAATTAGGGGAGGGTATGAGAAAGACTCTGCATGGGGTTCAAGAGGAAAGGTGAGGGGAAGAGGTGAGGGGAATGGGGTCAACGAAGGGTGAATATGTAAGGGTGTGAAAGGGAGGCTATGGTGATTGGGGGGAGGCGAGGGTGTATGAAAGGGGCAGAAAAGGTAAGTTTGGGGAATTGGGGAAGTAAAGAAAGGTGTGTGTGTGTGTGTGTGTGTGTGTGTGTGTGTGTGTGTGTGTGTGTGTGTGTGTGTGTGAAAGAAGAAATATAAAGTTGTGACGAGTCTTCTTTTATACTGATTCATGATGTTATATTTTTTTCTTTTCTCAAATCCATTTCTTTATATATAATAACGTTTTGCTGGCTTTTGTTTTATCCTTTTTTGGTGGGTGATTATTTTTTCTCTCCATCCTTAGTTTTCTTGTTACTTATATATAACAAGGAATTCTTTCGTGTTTCTATAAATGATTTTCTTCTGTGTCCAATATATTTTTTCTTTTCTTTTATCCGTTGTTATATTATCCATCACCCATTTATCCATCGCCCACGCACACACACACACACACACACACACACATACACTCAACCTTACTTTCTTGCTCCACACAATCATTCTAGCCAGCCAATAATCCTCCTCCTCTTCCTCCACTCACCCCAAATCAAGAATAACTCCGTAACCGTCTCACAAAACAAAATTCACGAAACACATGCAAAAACAAATTCACACTTTCCTACCTTCACCCTACCTTGTTATTTCCTCCCTCTCTCCCCTCTCCTCCCTCCCTTCCTATAGCCCGGCGTCACTCACAGTTCGTCTCGCTAAACCAACCGTGGAATATATATTTTGGTTTCCGTAAGAGCTTTCGATCGACTTCGTGTTGGGAAAATTTTGATGGATGGCGTGTGCGTGTGTTAGAGAGAGAGAGAGAGAGAGAGAGAGAGAGAGAGAGAGAGAGAGAGAGAGAGAGAGAGAGAGAGAGAGAGAGAGAGAGAGAGAGAGAGAGAGAATGGGGGTGGAGGAAGGGGGAGTGAAGTATTAGAAGGAAAGGAGGTGTTAAGAGCATAAGGGGGGGATGGTATTACAGGAGGAGGTAAAGGGTTAACACGAAAAGATGTTGACTTAACCAGCCAAAGTAAATTATTTTGAAGGCTATATCCGCAAAGTACAGACAGACAGACAGACAGACAGACTGAAAGAAAGACAGACAGGTGGACATACGGATAGGCATAGCATACAAATGATCACAATACACAGAAAAATAGGTAAAAAAAGTCATATAAACTGAAAGAAATATAAATACAGATACGATAACCAGATAAATAAAATCATGGGAAGAAAAAAGGAAGTGAACAAAGACTAAAAGAGACAGAGACAGAGACCAAGATAGACAGACAGACAGACAGACAGAGGCAGGTAACACTTCCCAATCGATTACATAAGAAAGCAAAACACCCGCCATTACATCACGCGACGACCCCAAACACCTGCTTGTTAGAGAATGTAGACACACACACACACACACACACACACACACACACACACACACACACACATGATATATATCCTCAAGTGACCTTTAGTATATAAATTGACACGTGAATTGGAAGGTTCAAAGAGTTGGATTAAAATGAATGAGACAAACGAAGCTAAGCGAGAGAGAGAGAGAGAGAGAGAGAGAGAGAGAGAGAGAGAGAGAGAGAGAGAGAGAGAGAGAGAGAGAGAGAGAGAGAGAGAGAGAGAGAGAGAGAGAGCCTAAGAAAGAAACACAAATTATTATAATACTTTATGATGATGATGATGATGATGATGATGATGATGATGATGATGATGATGATGATGATGATGATGATGATGATGATGATGATGATGATGATGATGATGATGATGATGATGATGACGATGACGACTGACGACCACGATGACGAACAAATAAAAGACAAACACAACCAATGACACAATACTTATTAGAATAATCTTCAGCTTAAAATTATATTGAAGAATAACAGATATGACAAAAAAAAAACTAGAAAACTACAAGTAAAAACGTTTGTCCTCCAGAAAAACGACAATTTTCTGCCAATGATAATGAAGAGGAGGAGGAGGAGGAGGAGGAGGAGGAGGAGGAGGAGGAGGAGGAGGAGGAGAGGAGGAGGAGGAGGAGGAGGAACACATAGGAACACATAGGAAGAACAAACAACAACAGGCCTGCTGGCCCTTACGAGGCTGTTTGTGAGTACACTATCTACTCTAGAGTGAAGGATACAGGATAGTAAGGGTGAAGGCTTCTCTCCCCAGCCATGGCTGGCAGGGAAAGGAAGGCCAACCAAGACCATACTGTCACTACCACTACTGCTACCACTACTTCCTGGCAAGCGATGTCAGGCCACTAGCGACGTCTTTTGAATCGACATTTCGTAAGTTAGGGACATCAGGATGAACTTACTCAAAGTTTGCTACGTTAACGGATAGTATTTTAGTTGTGGATTGGCTTCTAAATATTTGTCAAGTCTATTTTTGAAAGTAGTAATTGTTTTACTGTCGACGACATTAGCGGGCAGGTAGTTCCAAACGTTAACGATCCGATTGAAAAAGAAGTGCTTGGCTTCGTTTGATGTGAATCTTTTACCAGTAATCTTAAAAGAATGGAGGAGGAGGAGGAGGAGGAGGAGGAGGAGGAGGAGGAGGAGGAGGAGGAGGAGGAGGAGGAGGAGGAGGAGGAGGAGGTGGAGGTGGAGAGAAAAATAGGAGTTAGAAGAATAAAAACCAGAGAAGGAAAAGAGAAAAAAAGGCTGAGAAGAAGAAGCCTGCCCACGAAGCTTAAGAAAAGGTTAAAGAATGATGAGGAGGAAGAGGATTACAAATGAATACAAAGGAATACAAACAGCAGTCACCTATATGTCCCTACTTGGCTGTTTGACTTCACTAAACTACGCTACACTAACTATCATTTGTAGAAAAAGGATAGAACAGTAGAAAAGGAGGAAGAGGAAGAGGAGGAGGAGGAGGAGGAGGAGGAGGAGGAGGAGGAGCAGGAGAAGGAGGAGGAGGAGGATAAAGAAGAAGAGAGGAGTAGATGAGAAGAGGATGTGGAAAGGGCCGTTCATGCAGCATAAAGAAGGAGAGAAAGAGCAGGAGGAGGAAGAGAAAACGCAAAGGAGGAAGAAAAAGACGCAACAGGGGAAGAGAAGGAGGAGGAATACAAGGGAACACACACACCAACAAACCCTAGGGTC
>JAPQNM010000043.1:6919678-6984511 GCA_029783475.1 Metacarcinus magister | reverse complement strand
GTGTATAACATAAAATTGATATTGTTAAGTTAGAAGCAGTACAAAGAAGGATGACTAAATTTATTCAGGGGATAAGTAACTTGACTTACAAGGGTAGATTAGAACACCTCAATCTACACTCTTTAGAAAGACGTAGGGTATAGGAAGATCTGATACGAGTGTTTAAATGGGTCAACTTCCTAGCATACTTCTCTTTTGTTAATATTTTGAGAACATATTTCTTTCTGGCCAAATGGAAAAAGTATCTGAATATTTTATTTAGAAAGTTTGTTTACAACGAACCACCCGTCTCACTGCGTCTTTGAAAGCATGACCAGAAGCAATTACGAAATGCATCGAAAACTAACAACACAAGACTGGATAAATAGAATAGAAAAGAAGGAAAAAAGGATGGAATGAAGAGCAAGGTGGCAGCAACTGCTGATGTAATTATAGTACACTGAATCAGTGCAGATCAACGGAACGAATAACTTGATGCGCACTTGAAGGCAACTCTTTTTAAGGCTCAGTAATGCATTAAAAGTGGAATTTCTAGGTTTCATTAATGTTTGCGGTCCATTACCTTTTCTTTCTTTTTTTGTCCATAAACTTTCATTAATTTGAACGCTCGTGACACTGAACGCTTGTATCCCTAACGTGTGTCTCTTAGCATTCGTGTTGTGCAATGTTTGTATCCCTGAATATCGATGTCGCTGCAAGTGAGTCTGCGAACATCCATGTCCGTGCCATGTTCCCCTGCACGTCACTCCCTCCTTTCCATCAGGGTGGTCAGTGTTCAGTCACTCAAGCCACTCATCTCTCTACTGGGGGGAAAACATACCACTTTTCACCTCTTTTTGACGCCTCCCTTGGCCCTGGTTTGGGGGGGGATAGCTCGGATCACTGTACAGCTATACTGATAAACCTGATGGGAAAATTAGATTACACCTTTTTTCCCAAGCATGTAACTGCACTTTTAATTTATATAATAAAAAATGTGCATTTATTCACCCAGTACGTTCTTTTGAGGTTTTCACTTATATAATGATCTATAGTAACGAAATTAAAAATAAATACGTACATGAAAATATAGACGAGTATGTGTACGTGAATGCAAGCATGAAGGGAGGAAGAAATACATAGGGAAGACATGAAAGAATAGACATTCATACACATATATGAATTCTTTAGTTTTTCATTTAGCGTCTAGTATGATTTTCTCTTTGTACTACAGAGTGACCACTAATAATATCATTACTGTAATGCTAGAAGTAATAGTTATAGTAGTAGGAGTAGCAGCAAAACTATAGTAGTAGCAGTATATTGGTTATAAGGAGTACTAGGCAGAAGGGAAGCGATCACCGTAGAGACACTCCCGTGATATGTATGCCCTTTGAAGCGGCGTTCAGTGACTAGACACTTGCTGTACCGATCAAGCTTACCAACCTAAACCAAAACGGAGGTGTTTTTACGAATGAGGAATGATAGATCAGTTATCCCTCTTCCATTACTATTACTACTTTTGCTATGGAAGAGCGTAGAAGATACATCTTTTATCACAATCAAATAGTACAGTATATGATTTATGTAGTAGCAAGAGTATTAATATTTGACATCAAGAAAGGCATGGGTCTCGTTGGTAATAATATATTTGGCCTAGAAAGTTTTGTTCATCAGGGCAACGCCAGATACCATATTGTTAGTCTCCTATCTCCAAAGCTGAACACTTTATTCAAACCTTTACTAAAAATTTTCAGCTTGACTCTTAATCACCTTATATAACTGACTTTAGTTTGGAAGAAGTACATAGACAAAACAAATATTAAATGTCTTTTTGGGCCAATCGAGGCTGTCCGTGTGGCTACTCACTACTACGTACTATAGCATCTATTTGTTTGAGACAAAAGAACAGCAAAGTGGAAAACTATACAATGTAGCATGGAAAAACTAGCATTGAATTTGTATTGAAGAGATAAATAGATAAATTTATACAGATAGATAGATACATAGATAGATAGATAGATACAGAGATACAGAGAGAGAGAGAGAGAGAGAGAGAGAGAGAGAGAGAGAGAGAGAGAGAGAGAGAGAGAGAGAGAGAGTTCGGGCATGGTCAAAAGGGATTGAAGTATGTACATAGAACAAATATTACATGCAATAGTGTGAAAACATCCCCAAACGTTCACTAGCATATTACATTTCGCCAACCCTAACTGCACAAATACATGCTACAAAATGATGGTGTATGTGTATGTGTGTGTAAAAAAGACGTATCTCTCTCTCTCTCTCTCTCTCTCTCTCTCTCTCTCTCTCTCTCTCTCTCTCTCTCTCTCTCTCTCTCTCTCTCTCTCTCTCCCTCACTTGCTTACTCGGTTCTTTGGTGTTTGTTTGTTCAGCAGAGTTGACCTGTGTGTGTGTGTGTGTGTGTGTGTGTGTGTGTGTGTGTGTGTGTGTGTGTGTGTGTGTGTGTGTGTGTGTGTGTGATCGTTTTAAGGGTGTACATTAAGCCTCATATTTCGAAATTTCAGGCACACAAATTATCAAACTTCACTTCTACACAAATTCAAGGGCAAATAAATAAAATTAAAAATTTGAAAGAAAAAAAAATGTTTGCCAACGTGAAGCGAACTGCACGTAACTCTTCCAGGTTTTTTACACCACTTTTCCTTTTACACCACACATGTAACCTCCGTTCCCAACCTTCATCTCTCTCTCTCTCTCTCTCTCTCTCTCTCTCTCTCTCTCTCTCTCTCTCTCTCTCTCTCTCTCTCTCTCTCTCTCTCTCTCTTAATGCAGTAATCTAAGCAATGCCTGTTTATGTATGTGTGTTCATGTTTGTTTGCGTATGCGTGTGTGTGTGTGTGTGTGTGTGTGTGTGTGTGTGTGTGTGTGTGTGTGTGTGTGTGTGTGTGTGTGTGTGTGTCGTGATTAGAAGAAGAAAAAAAACATGAAAAAGAGAACAAAGCCTTAATCTACCAATGGTTTCTTCGAGATGAAAGTCACAAGCTTACGACATCTTTTAACACTGCACCTTTTACCTACACACACACACACACCCATATATATACACACGCACGCACACACACACACACACACACACACACACACACACACACACACACACACACACACAGCAGGAACCTTAAAAAGTATCCCAATAACATCATTGCGCCACTACTACTACCACAATGCAATTCTGACTTCCTCTTCCCCTTCTTTCTCCTTTAATTTTTCACCCATCGCGTAGGAGCTTAATAACGGACGATAAGAACAGAACTATAGGCATCTCTTATAGTGTTGACAATGTTTTTTTTCTACGTGGCGAGATTCAATAACATTCTTCGCATTATTACCTTAGTTAACCAAAGAACAGTTGTTTCAGGCATGGGGTTATAGGTGAGGAAGGAACATGCGCTGACAGGATGAGAAAGAAAACGCGAATGCTTGTTTCTGGCTGGGACAGGAAGACTGGAAGAATGGAATGAGAGGTATGTAGTGGGATGGGAGGGAGGGAATGAAGGGCGAAGAATGGGAGAAAGATATGAGAATATGTGTGTGTAAAACAGAGGGTGAAGCAGGTGATGAAAGGTTAATCAGCGAGAGGATGGGGAAGGAAAAACAACCTGCACTATGGACATTACGAGAGAAATTATCAATGCGGGAATAATGCAACACAAGTGATGACAGTTCTCTCATGGTCAACAGGGAGTTAAGTATGTATGTACTACAATGAACAAATATTACAAACAATGTTGTGTAAAAAAAATATTCACAAATAGACAACGAACAATAACATATTAAATTTTGCTGACACTGATTACACAAATACGAGTGTGTGTGTGTGTGTGTGTGTGTGTGTGTGTGTGTGTGTGTGTGTGTGTGTGTGTGTGTGTGTGTATCATACTATCTAAATAGTATTCATAATCCCTCTGTATCAGGGAACCGAGAGAGAAAGTTGACACATCTTCCTGCACCTGGCCGTCTTAATCCCAGGAGATAGCGACCTTCCAATTATCAGATTAACAGGGTCATCTTTCCAAAACTCCCTAGGGTCAGTTTCAAGCTAAGGTCATTTCATCTCACCTTTTCGCAGGTGTCCACGAGCTAAATATAATCTCCTTAATTTCTGTCATCTTCTCACAGAATGTTGACTGTAGTGCTGTTACTATCACTCCTTATCCCTCTTGACTCCTAAGGAATCTCCTCTCAAGTCGGGATGGCAGTGTGTGTGTGTGAGAGAGAGAGAGAGAGAGAGAGAGAGAGAGAGAGAGAGAGAGAGAGAGAGGGGGGGGGGAAGTTAAGGGGAAGGGGAGAGATAAGGGAAAAGAGAGAGAGGGGGGAGAGAAGAGGGGAAGAGAAGGGGGAAAGAGGGAAGGGAAAGTGGGGGGAGAGAGAGGGAGGGGAGAGACATGCGTTGATATAGAGGAGTACGTTGATGGGTGTGTTTGACAAGGTTTCACAATCGGCGATAAGTCTGGCAATGAGTGACGCCATGAGTGACGTCATGAGGCGCGACTGTGATTGGTTACTCACACAACTCGGAAACCGGCAGCCGTCAAGGTGGTGCTAGGACCAATGACGTCACACCTTGTTCACCATCACTTCCTTACAGTGCTAACCATTACCACACAAATTAACAAAAATAAAGCAGGTAGTGATCGCATCAATAATATCTGTAAAAAAAATAATATCTGTTTAATTCCTGTACCTTGCATCTGATGGGTCCTGTCGCCGGCCACGGAGGGCACCAGGCAGGGGATGTGAGGCCCATGTAGTGGCTGCGAGTCAATTCCAACGTCCCGCTGTCTATTCACCGCAAAGTTAGTACCACTGCGTCGTGGAATTAATATCCACAACACAAGATATTGATACTGATGTATGATTACCGACGCAACTGACGCGAGACTCGGGACCTGCTGGTAACCACACGAGGACTGGCGTGAGGACTGACGCGGTGACGCGGTGACGCTTCGCAGTTCGTTCCTGTTGTTGTTGTTGTTAAATGTTCTCCAGCACGGTGACTGGATGGGCTTGTAGGAGCCCCTTTTCGTTCCTGAGTTCCGGTTCTTTAAATCATGTAGATACCAATGTTTATAGGAATACCCACGCCCTTTCATTTTAAGAAATATCTAGAGTATTCTTTCAGTATATATAAATAAAGGATAAGGTGTAACATAGAGCATCTATTTCATATGTTAACGAAATGTGTTTAACTTTTTTCGTCAAGGCAGCAACCCGCGCTGACTCGAAGCTACAGGTTGAAGCAATGAATTGCCAGATTCACCATGATACACTAATTCATGCCTCTGGTGACTATTTGTGAATTATAGGTTGACAAATTGTGAAGCAAAAATTTTCATCTAAATAATCAAGCATCGCAAATGTGTAAAAAAAAAACAAGTAACAACGTGTAAATTATGTGTTACTCATTTGCATCCCTGGAAGTGCATGGTATTAGCAACGCTCCGTCTTAGATGGGGAGGGCCTGCAAGCAGCCGTTTCCCCTCATACTCTGAGCATGCGCGAGCAGTCTCGCCTCGTGATTGGTGCGAGGAATCTCTAACCTGGACCCGGATGTAGTGGAAAGATTTCACATTTCAGACGAACGAAAACGAAAACGAATAACGACGAAAATAAAGTTGATTAGCATTACTAATAGTTAACTAGCCACGACTGACCAACTTTACTGTTGACCGTTAATCAAGTACCTTCGATTATTCATCAAAATCTTACTCACATGGACCACAAAATGTGCAAAGTAGAGTTGGTAGCAAAGGTCTGAGCGAAGAGTTCAGCTTTAGAGAAAGAGGAGACAGCTGTAAAGCCGTCTGGTTGAAGTAAAGGAGGGAAAGATGAAGAAGTAAAATTGTTGGAGATATTATTGGCTAGTTGCCAGAATTCACAAGAAGAGTTAGAATTGGAAAGATTTTAACATTTTCTATTGATGAAAGAGTTTTTAGTTAGTTGGAGAACATATTTGGCATAATTACGGGAAGAAATATATAGGACATGAGTTTCAGCAAGTGGATGGCTACGGTACCATTTGTGAGCCGCCTCTCTATTTTTGACAACACGAGAACAAGCAGAGTTAAAACAAGGCTTTTTAGCTTTAGTATTAGAGAAAGTGTGAGGAATGTATGACTCTATGCCAGAGACAATCACCTCTGTTATGCGCTCGGCACAAAGAGAAGGATCTCTGACATGGAAACAATAATCATCCCAAGGAAAATCAGGTTTCCATCTTCTTAAGTTTCTTAAAATTTCCTCGTTTTATGTTTATCAAATCCGTATACCATTATGATATTTCTAGTACATCATCTGATCCCTATGATATTTCTCCCTTCACAGCACCTAACTTCACCTTGAAACTCCAAATCACATAATATCAAAATAGACACAGAGGACAATATTCATTCATTGCAAATCGGTACGGCCGGAAGTTAAAAATACCAAAAAAATGTTCAAGCTTTTTGGTAACCTGAGCATACAGTTGACGGGCAATTTATCTATAATCTGAGTTTACATATAAGAAGATCATGAAATAATAACGGAGAAATGCGTATGTTATCAGGAATATGTATGACTAGTGCTTGCAGCGTGTTTGCTGGTCTCATATTGCCTCTCAACACCATCAGAGGTCGACATGAGTAAGCCTTTGTCGCTCCCGAGCTCAAGTTACTGTCATACCAGTAGAATTCACTACTCTAAGTGTGTGTGTATATATGTGTGTGTGTGTGTGTGTGTGTGTGTGTGTGTGTGTGTGTGTGTGTGTGTGTATTCCTGTTCCCATAACTCAAACAGTTTCCATTGAATCTTATTACAAAGGAGGTTATATCATAATTAATTCATAATGACTGACTCTGAGATTATGTAAGCTTTGGGTTTCCTACATAAAAAATCGACAGTGCGACAAGGAAAAAAGGGTCGAATGCATGTAGCGCCTTTGTAACATTAGTGTTGGGGAGGAAGGTCTGCTGCTCCGAATCAAATTGTTTGCCGTCTGCTTCTTTCCTCTTTAGACACATTCACTTCAACAGAGAAATTACCAGAACTTGACCCATTATGTGACTCGTCCTTAGCTTGCTTGTACTTGGAATGTCGTTTCTTTGTTTACCATTGGACGGTGTCGTGTAGGAACGTCGACTCTCTTCCGATTACCGACAGGTTTTTTGAGGGGCATGTTGAAGGAAGTACCGCTGCACATGTACTAAATAATATTTGTTGAGATCTCTTTTTCGTATTATCTAATCATAATTAATCATTTAATTACTGAAATTTTCATCTTAATTAAAATCGTCGCCCTTGCATTCAACTTTCTGAACTCCGTCTTTCTCGATCTTACTTCTTACAATAATTATCTTTCTTGCGCATCTTTTGGATCTTTTCGCTCATTCCAGTCGCGAGGTCAGCCTTGAAGGGGCTTCTTTAATTCTCCACCAGCAGCAGTAAGTCCTCGTCTTCATCGTCCTTCTTCTTCTCCTTTTCATGTCTTTTAAGGTTTTATACGATTTTATATAATTTTTTTTTTACTTCTCTTCCTTCTCCATGGTGAATGTAAACAAATACCCTTCCAAAACCAACTGTCCATCTCGCAAGATTCTGCTAACTTGTTTCAGTATTATATCCTGAAAGCTATAACTCACCACCACCACCACTACTAGTATACCACCATCACCACCACGACTACTACTACTACTACTACTACTACTACTACTACTACTACTACTACTACTACTACTACTACTACTACTACTACTGCTACTACTGAGAGAACAGGCGTCAATGTTATACTAATACATATCTGCTTTCGTTCTTCCCACGTGTCTAATCATGCGTCGCTTCATTTCTACATCAGTGACCTTATTCAAGATCTGTAATATTATCCCGCTGGTAGATGACGTTGCCTGAATATTTGGTTATATTTTGCTGGATAATAAATGAAGGCCGGTGAATATATCATACGCCCCTAAAGTATACTGAGAGCATTCTTTAGTAATATTAGTGTGATGAAGAGAAAAGTTTGTAGTAGAAGTGGTGGTGGTGGTGGTGGTGGTAGTAGTAGTCGTAATAGTGGCAGCAGTAGTGGGACTGTTTGTTTGTAGTAGATATTGTAGAGAGAGAGGGGGAGAGAGAGAGAGAGAGAGAGAGAGAGAGAGAGAGAGAGAGAGAGAGAGAGTGTGTGTGTGTGTGTGTGTGTGTGTGTGTGTGTGTGTGTGTGTGTGTGTGTGTGTGTGTGAAAATATCTAGCAAATTACTACAGTTTTTCTTCTCTCTCTCTCTCTCTCTCTCTCTCTCTCTCTCTCTCTCTCTCTCTCTCTCTCTCTCTCTCACACACACACACACACACACACAAACACACGCACGCACGCACGCACACACACACACACACACACACACATACCCACTGATGAAAATTAGTATCTAACATACCAGGGAATTCACTACAGCCCAGTCCTGTGATCAAATAGTTCTGATGGGAAAATATTAGCCTATATTATAAAATTTCTTCCCAGTTTCAACACTAATGAGGATAATAATGTTGATAATTATGAAGATGAAAATAACAATAATGATAATAACACATAACATAAAAATTACAAAACTAAGAGAGGACAGGTGAGAGGCAACCAAATCCTAACAACTGGTGTATGTGTGGATAGGAAACTGGAGGTAAAGGGTAAAAGTTAGGAAAAGAGACGAGAGAGAGAGAGAGAGAGAGAGAGAGAGAGAGAGAGAGAGAGAGAGAGAGAGAGAGAGAGAGAGAGAGAGAGAAGAACGAGCGACAGATGGAGGAGAATACAAAGCCAGAAAGATAAAGAGAAAGAAAGAGAGACAGGGACGGAGATGGAGAGGAGAAACATGGAGAGCATCAAGACGAAGGGAAACGATAAGAAAGTACGTACAGGATGCGAGGACAAAGGGGACCGAAAAAGAGAGAGAGAGAGAGAGAGAGAGAGAGAGAGAGAGAGAGAGAGAGAGAGAGAGAGAGAGAGAGAGAGAGAGAATAAGATTGAAATAAATTTCTTGCGAATGAAAAAAAAATACAATTGTTTCCCCTATGTATTAAACCGCAAGGGCTGTGAGCCCCTGGTCTTATGCGCACGTCCGAGGCCGCTGCCGTGAGACAGCATTGGCCCGTCTACGGACGGGCCATACCCGCCTTACCCACGGTTTCCTCATGTCCCGGGGAGTTGAGCCCTATTGTGATGATTGCTTAGTTCCCCTTGCTGGTCGAGTGCCCCAGTCTGAGGGAATTGCGAGAGCAGTACCTCGCCCAGTGTCGGGGCAGAGATGGGAGTTTCTCTCTCTCTCTGGTGCTGGGGGAGGAGGCACTCTCCCCGGGACATGAAGTGTTAAAATTCCTACAGTAAAGTGACTTTCTCCACCTCCTGTAGATTTATTTTTCTTTTTATGTAGTATTTAAGTAGCTTTTTAATTTTTAGTGTTTTTAGTACGGTGCCAAATGACCTCGATGTTGCGGCACCATGATCTATTGTCACCAATCAATCAATCAATCGAGAAAATGAGGAAGAAAGTAATTTTAAAAAAGTAAAATTCAGTATATATTAGTACTAGAGCAAATATTCATAATGACAGTGGTAGATTTTAATTAGGTCTATCAGATTCTGTAATGATATTTCCAATATCTCTAATATCTTTCGAGAAAATGAGGAGGAAAGTCGTGTTTTTATATAATTATACGGTTTTATTTTACTGCGTAATTATTAGTCATGGAGCAAATATTCATAATGTCAGTTTTACAGTTTAATTAGGTGTATCAGATGCTGCAATGATATTTCCAATATCTCTAATAGCTTTCGAGAAAATGAGGAGGAAAGTCATGTTTTTATAAAAATATTAAGTTTCATTTTACTGCGTAATTATTAGTCATAGAACAAATATTCATAATGACAGTTGTACAGTTTAATTAGGTGTATCAGATGCTGCAATGATATTTCCAATATCTCTAATAGTTTTCGAGAAAATGAGGAGGAAAGTCATGTTTTTATATAAATATTAAGTTTAATTTTACTGCGTAATTATGAGTCATAGAACAAATATTCATAATGACAGTTGTACAATTTTATTAGGTCTATCAGATGCTGCAATGATTTTTTCAATATCTCTAATAGCTTTCGAGAAAATGAGGAGGAAAGTCATGTTTTTATATAAATATAAAGTTTTATTTTACTGAGTAAATATTAGTCATACAACAAATATTCATAATATCAGTTGTACAGTTTAATTAGGTCCATCAGATGCTGCAATTATATTTCCAATATCTCTAATAGCTTACGAGAAAATGAGGAGGAAATTCATGTTTTTATATAAATATATAGTTTTATTTTACTGAGTAATTATGAGTCAAAGAACAAATTTTCATAATTACAGTTGTACAGTTTAATTAGGATATATCAGATGCTGCAATGATATTTCCAATATCTCTAATAGCTTTCGAGAAGATGAGGAGGAAAGTAATGTTTTTATATAAATATAAAGTTTTATTTTACTGCGTAATTATTAGTCATACAACAAATATTCATAATATCAGTTGTACAGTTTAATTTGGTCCATCAGATGCTGCAATGATATTTCCAATATCTCTAATAGCTTTCGAGAAAAGGAGGAGGAAAGTCATGTTTTTATATAAATATACGGTTTCATTTTACTGCGTAATTATTAGTCATAGAACAAATATTCATAATGACAGTTTTAGAGTTTGATTAGGTCTATCAGATGCTGCAATTATATTTCCAATATCTCTAATAGCTTTCGAAAAAATGAGGAAGAAATTCATGTTTATGGAAAAAGGATGTGTGTGTGTGTGTGTGTGTGTGTGTGTGTGTGTGTGTGTGTGTGTGTGTGTGTGTGTGTGTGTGTGTGTGTGTGTGTGTGTGTGTGTGTGTGTGTGTGTGTGTGTGTGTGTGTGTGTGTGTGTGTATACGCGCTTGACAAGTGACCTGTCCGGAGATTGAAACATGAGTGCTGCCGTTTGAATGGAGTTTACAATATTTATTTTATATAGGAAATACCTCATTTTATTGCTATATTCCTTCATATTGTATTTAGAACACAGTTATTGCAACATTTACCTTAATAAGAACTACGGTGAACGTTGATAAAAGTGATAACGTTTTCCAAGCAACACTAAAAAATGTATGCCGCGCTTCGATATTCATATGAATATCGTAAGCGTAGAACGGTAACTTTTCTTTTATACATAATTATTTTTTTATTTGATGATGCATGGATTTTCGTTAAAGCATTTTATATGCCTTTTACTTATGTACATCAAGTTCTAACTGGCTAGTTCACGTAGACATGGCAACGTTGGACCCATGGGAAGACTGGATTCTGTCCCACCAGAAAGCTCTGCTAAGATCTGTCGGACTATAGTACTAGAATGCGAGAAGTATGACCGTGACAGAATGGAAATGATGCGTGTGATTCTGGCAGAAATGGGATGTGAAATGAATGAGGTGACTGAAAGAACTGGAAGGGAATGGATGGCGTTGTTGCTAGGACTGTGTGAGGAGACGAGTGAACGGATGATTGACGCGGTGAAAGAGTTCCTGGAGAAAATGTGGTATGCGAGATTGAGAGATTAGGGCATGTAATTAGAGTATGCATCTTTGATTTATTTAGTTTCTTTTTTCTGTGTACTTTCCTTTTTTTTCCCTTATTCCCCTCACAGGAGCTGCCGATATAAGGGCCCGACTTGGAGGAAATTTCAAGTCACCTGTGACATCAAGATCAAGATCAAGATCAATCAGATCATCTTTGTTATCAAGATCAAGATCAGAGCCAACTTTGTATGGCGTGAGTGGTACAGATTCATGAGAGGGGAAAGCATGTCAGACAGTGAAAATGTCGAAAGCTTGAAAGTGAATGGCAAATGTATTACAGACAAGAATGAAATCAGGGAGTTAATAAAAGAGTTTTGGGAAAACATAGGTGTAGGTGAGGTATTGGAAGTGAGAGAAGGGTGCTTGACACTGGAAGGAAAGGATTCGAATGAGTTGAATGAAAGGATCAGCAGGGAAGAGGTTGAAAAATGTGTGAAAAGACAGAGGAATGGTAAGGCAGCAGGACCAGATGATATCCCATATGAATTTTATAAGAATGGTGGTGAGGTTATGATTGATAGAATGACTGAGCTATTTAACGAAGTGTGGGAAGAAGAAAAGGTGCCGAGAAAGTGGAATGAATGTAGAGTGACACTAATTCATAAGGGAGGATACAAGAGTAAGAATGAGTTGAAGAATTATAGGCCAATTGCCCTTGTGAACACAGTAGGCAAAGTCTTCTGTGCTGTGTTGAATGACAGATTGTGTAAATGGATTGAGAGAGTAAGAGTACTGGGTGAAGAGCAAAATGGTTTCAGAGTGGACAGAAGAGCAGAAGATAATGTATTTGTCGTGAATGAAATGATTGCAAGAAAAAAGAATGAGGGAGGCAAGCTGTATTTAGGATTTCTAGATATAGAGAAAGCTTACGACAGGGTAAATAGAGAAATGCTTTGCAGAGTTTTAGAAAAGGTTGGGCTAAGTGAAAAAATAGTCAAAATTGCAAGTATGTGAGTACAAGTATCTAGGGATATGGATGAGCCCAAATGGATGTGAGAAGGCTAAGAATGAAAAGATTAGTATGGTGAATCAGTGGGTTGGCAGACTAGGGAGTGCAGCAAGAATGAGAGCGAGTAAATATGACGTGTTGCGAGAGATATGGAAGAGTGTGGCTGTTCCGAGTGTAATGTATGGTATGGAAGTGATTGCATGGAGTGAAAAGGAGATAGACAAGTTGGAAGTAGGGCAGAATAGAGTAGCAAGAATGGCACTGAATGCACCAAGGTATGCAGCTGTAGAAGCTTTGAGAGGTGACATGGGATGGAGTACGTTCAGGGAGAGACAGATAAAGGCAACTTTGAGATATAAAGTTAGGCTGGAACGAATGGAGAATACAAGAATTGCACGGAAGGTGTATTTGTGGAATGTAAGGAGGAGTAAATGGGAGAAGAAATGTCTGAACATGGTAGACAGGAGTGGCATGCTCGTTAGGTGGGTGCATAAATTTTGTGAAGGGAGAGAATGGTTGTATGAATGGAAGGTGATGAACAGAAGTAGAGAAGGGTTAGAGTGGGATGTGAAAAGGTGGAAAAGCGAGATAGACAAAACAGTGAAAGGTGTGGGACTAAGTAAGTGGAAGACTGAGATGGAACGAAAGAAGACTTTGGAATGGTACAGAGAGAAAGAGGCCCCAATGTATGTAAGGTGGTATGATGGAAGCCTGGGTGGTGATCTTCTCTTCCGAGCTAGGGCACAGTGTATGGATGTGAATGCAAGGAACTACAGATGGTCAGAGTCCCGCAGCAAAGTGTGCCAGATGTGTGATATGGGAGAGGATGAGACGGTAGAGCATGTTGTACTAGAATGCGAGAAGTATGACCGTGACAGAATGGAAATGATGCGTGTGATTCTATCAGAAATGGGACGTGAAATGAATGAGGTGACTGAAAGAACTGGAAGGGAATGGATGGCGTTGTTGCTAGGACTGTGTGAGGAGACGAGTGAACGGATGATTGACGTGGTGAAAGAGTTCCTGGAGAAAATGTGGTATGCGAGATTGAGAGATTAGGGCATGTAATTAGAGTATGCATCTTTGATTTATTTAGTTTCTTTTTTTCTGTGTATTTTCCTCTTTTTTTTCCCCCCTTATTCCCCTCACAGGAGCTGCCGATATAAAGGCCCGACTTGGAGGAAATTTCAAGTCACCTGTGACATCAAGATCAAGATCATCAAGATCTGGCGTGACTTGTAAACATTATCTAAACAGAACAAACACTTGTGTGGCGGGCACGAAAGGATATATGCAGTTTACTCGCAGCCTTAAACAAGACGAAGACCATATGCAGTGTATAATCCTTGGTGAACGTGCCTGTATCCACACTCAACATCTTGGGGTGTGGACTTGTGCTGTGCTTCAAATCGTTGACTAATTATACAGGTATGGGAATGAGTGTAATTGTTTCACAGTTTGTCACAAATTAAGGTTGTAGAAGGTAGAAGTTAAAACTAACTGTGGAAATTCTGGATATTAGGTCCGTCTCACGTACAAACACGAAACTCACATATCATGTAGAAGACTCGGTAATCGTGCCGTAAACGTAAAAAAAATGAAGTGCTCGCTTCTAGTGTGGCCTGCGAGCTCTGCCCCAGTCAAAAGTAAACATTGAAATGATTTTCTATTGTTTATGACTGGGATTTGTGGGTAGCGGCATATAAGGATTTCATGATATTTATAAATCTGAACCCTCCAATCGTGCTGCCACTCGTGACTGTCATTCGTGCCGCTAGGTTAGGTTAGGTTAATGTCCAGGGGGGGCGCAGCCCCCCCGGCTAGATTAGGTTAGGTTAGTGAAATTCGAAATTTTCAGGGAAATTTTCTTAGATTCTTGAAGGCCTATAATTCGCTTATTTTTCATCCCCCCAAAAAAAAACCCAATTCCCCACGGGCCCCCAAGCTTGTTTGAAGGGATAGGGGGCGTTGGTGGGGAATCGGGGAGGCGGACTTAATATCCAGAAATACCACTCCATCGCCTGTGCCCTTACTCTCGCCCAGTCTACCGTTTCTACTGTTATTAAGAATGTTGCTGCAGTTAAAAAGGCTGGAGAGAATGCCACCTCCTTGATGGCCAAAACTACTACCAAGCATCGGGACCCAATAATGGAGGAGATGGAAAGGTTATTAAAACTTCATTAATGACCAGAATAGGCGCCATATGCCTCTCTTCGTTACCATAGTGACGACCCAGGCCCTTTCTATATATGAAGATCTACAGAAGAAGGGTTATGCAGTGAAGGAGGGGCAAGATTTCTGGCGGTGTTGCAATAGAACCAAAGCGGGGCTTGACAAAGAATATTCTCAGGAAGGTTTTTAGCAACATTGAGGAGGTCATGGAGTTGCTCAAAAAACACGACCCTAACCCAGCCAGAAGTTGGACAACATCACATTGATGAATTCATGAATGTCTACAAGGAAATGTTTGATGCAAAAAAAAGGTTAACCAAGCAAACAAAAACTTCCTCCTTCAAAAAACTTTATTCTCCTTCAACTTCTGCTGGCCCATCCACTCCTACTAGCTCAGCACCAGCTTCCCCACCATTGAGAATGATGAGTAGATGGTTTAGTGGCCCACGATGTCCCTTAGCCTCGGGGGGTACATTGCCACATCATCCTCAACCCTCAGAGAGGATCGTTATGATACGATGTACTATAGTACATATACAGGTAATAACTGAAATTTACTTATTTTGTCTTATTATTCCTTTGTTTATGTATATTTAATGTAGTACATATATTCATTATATCTAATGAGTAAATGTTCTACAGGTATCCCCAGTTTTTTTTCGGTGATATGGACATATTTTTTTCTGGACCTCTTTTTTATTTAATTTTTTTTATTATACATGAAAAAATGTGTTTTTAAAAGATTTTGTCAATCATATTCGCAATTTCCTACTCCAAAGAAAGTCACTCCGAAGTAAAAACATCAAAATCACCCCAGAAAAAAAATAGTCAGTGCCACAGAAGTAAAACAACAACACACACACACACCAAAATAAATAATAAAATATAAAAATTGAAGAAAACGTCACCGCCGGATCCCATCCAGTAACCAGTTGGCTCAGGCTTTAATTGTTTCTTTGTTTCTAACTAAATTAACTTTCACTAACCTAAACAAGCTTTGCCAGTTGAATATTGGGATAATAATCTAACCTAACCTGTCAAAACATAGCATTATGTAAATGAAATTTAACTTTCCGTAACCTAACCTTGTCAGTTGAATGTTGAATGGTTCCTCCTCCTTAGATCAATTTTTTGGGTTTATCGCCATCTATTTTAAAATTAAACCAAATGTGATTTTAAACCAATGCCTATCTATTTTAAGGTTTCCGGAAGTCAATAGTATCCATACTTAAAGTGGCTAATAGTCTCATCTGCTTAAGGATCCCTTCTAAACATTTACCATTATGTTTAATGTTTCCAACAGTATGACTGACACAACTGAAACAGAACAGAAGAGGACAATGGGTGCCTCTTCTGGACCAAACAACCTTTCCCTCAACATGCACAAGGCTGGAATGGAAGGTGGGTATTCTGGTCTTGTGGGCTGCTCACTTTACACAATACTGTTTTCTGCATTTGTTGATTTTTTAAATTAGTCCTGTATTTAGCTATTTGTTAGGTGACTTGCATGAACCAGATTGCAGTGAGCACCAACCCACATCAAATCTTCATTACTCCTCCCAGTAGCACTTAGTATCTCTTGGATATCAGATGCATTGTATAAGGACTGCTTGATCATGAAAAGTGGATTATGATGTTTGTTCTTACATTATCTATGTGTCTGTTAACACATGTGACTTAGAAGCAGGGTTGGCATTGAAAAAACCCACTAAAAAAAACCCAGTCCAAGTGGGGTTTTTTTGGGTTTTTTTTAATATATTTGACAAAAAAGAAAATATATAAATTATATAAATAACATCAAACGGGAGTTTTCTTTTAATCTTGAGCTTAAGATCATGGTCTCATTTGCTTATGTTCTAGTTATTACTTTGATATAAAGGATAAGGAAAAAAGATTGATAGTGTGGGTGTGTGCGTGCGTGAGACATACTGCATACATAATATATATATATATATATATATATATATATATATATATATATATATATATATATATATATTTATATATTTATATATTTATATATAATAAATTATAAAGGTTATAAACAGAATATGTGAAACTACTTTAAAAAAAAGTATATGAGAGCCGAAAGAACCGGCTCTATTGAGTGAACAAAAGAACCGGCTCCCTGAAAAGAGCTGGAATTTCCATCACTACTTCAGATAACACTTCAAACCTTTTATTGCACTCTAGACTACTTTTTAAATGCTTGTTTAAATTGATTTACATATAAATATGAAGAATAAACAAAAAACCCCAAAACACCAAAAAAAATACAGTGGGTTGGGTTTTTTTTATAAAAGACCCGGGTTTTCTCCAACCCTGCTTAGAAGTTTGTGTAGTTTTATCATATGTATAATATATTTTATCCAATTCTTAAGGAAGATTTTGATGCATTCCAAAAAAACAAAGTTCCATTAGTATGCCAAAATTAGATGTGAAACATGTTTAAAATGTTTGTAACCTCATGAAAAAAAACAATAACTATTTGACAGCAACTGTGACATGTTTTGTTGTTCATGTTTAAATCTGTAAAGAGTGGAAAGTAGGTATGGTCGAGGCTGTGTAGAATGAATGATAATGATTCAGAGCAAGTTTTAATTTAACTTTAATAATGTATGATAGTTTTACCTTGAATTTGTTATGTGGCGAATTAAAAGAAAGTTCATATCTATTATTAACTAGCACAAAGTGTAATATGTTATGTGTAGCTCAGAAATAGTGTTGCCAAGTGTTTTCCCTTGAGACAGGATTTTTGAGCAGAGGAATTTTGTCATATATTTACAAAGGATGAATCACTTCACCTTAAACTACTCACAGGTCTTGACGCTGAGAAGATCAATGAAGTCATCAAGCGTGCCTCCGAGGGCTCACGCTTTTACCAACACAAACAAAGGCATCAAGAGCAACTCAATGAAAAGCTGGAGATGATGAAAAAGGAGGCATCTTCCTTCACTGATGAGCAGATAAAGAAAGCCACCAAACAGGTACTGCACTACTATACACTTTACTGATCTGAGAGACTAGAAAGAGAGTAGGAACAAGTCACCCTTTTATCAGCTCCTAAATCCACACCACTGATTGACATCTGTATTATGTTTGAGGTTTATTAGTGATACACACACACACTTAAATTATGTAGGTGTATAAAGTGCATGTAATGTAATACGAATGGTGAGAGGACTTGTCTTGAGAAGGCATGTAGCAACTGTTCTCTTGAGCCATTGAGAAATTAAAGGAAATGGTTAGAAAAGACTTAAGAAGGGTCAACAACAGGCCTGCAACACCCTTTGTCCCCAGTATTTACTGTACTGTATGCTTCCCTTATCTAAGTTACCCCTTTAGGGGGATAATGGCCTGGTATATAGAAAGATGCACTGTACCTTCCTGTTAATCTTTGCAACTGTATCAGCAGGTGTTTAGTTGCCTGCTCTTAACTATTTAGCAGCAGAGAAACTATTATTGTTATATTTTCATGACAGATGGACCAGCTGGTACAGGAGCTGGAAGCTGAGCGTGACCTGAGTCGCACTATCATACACGTTGATATGGATATGTTTTATGCCGCAGTGGAGATGCGCGATGACCCATCACTAAGGTTTGTAGTGTTTCATAATTCTCATCATCATTATCCTTATCATCATGTGTTGGAAACAGTCACCAAGTGATCAACATATGGAAGTGGTCGCCAAGTATGCTTGCATTCAAGTTCAACCAATAACTGATTCTTATCCATTGTCAAGTTGCAAAACTCAATCACATATTACACATACACTCTACCATCCATTGTAAATTCAAATTAATGGAGTACATGTACTAGGAGTGTCATGGGACCTCAAGAACCTTTGAGGTTCACATTTAAGAATAATATAGCAACAATAGTCATGGGAAAGCATCACAGTGAAAACAAATTGTATGATCACACAACTTACAGGCCCTAAATTTCAATACATAGTGTGTAATAATGTACATAAGCAGTGTAATAGAGTAACCTAATTGAGCCAAATCTTTACAGGGATAAACCCATGGCTGTGGGCAGCACGGGTATGCTCAGCACCAGCAACTATGCTGCTCGCAAATATGGGGTCCGGGCTGGTATGCCAGGCTTCATTGGCAAGAAGCTGTGTCCCGAGCTGATTATTGTCCCTCCAAACTTTACCAAGTATAAAGCAGTGAGCAAGGATGTTCGGGAGATATTTTCCCAGTATGACCCTGGCTTCAGCCCCATGTCCCTAGACGAAGCATATCTTGACATCACTGAGTACCTCCAGAGAAACTCATCCCTCTATCTAGATGGGGAAGATGGTGAGCAATTTTTTTGCATTACAATAATTATTGGTTACTTCATGCAGACTAACTACTGTCATTTGGATGAGGACGATAATGACCAACTGTCTTTATTCTTTATGTGCATTTTTATTTACTTTTTGGTTAACAAATGAATGCCTCCTACCATGTTGACAGGAGACAACCATGAGCAGCTGGCCCAAGCAGTGGTGAACGAGATGAGGCACAAAATAGAGGCCAAAACGCAGCTCACAGCAAGTGCAGGTGAGTAGTAACTGTATTATGTTGGACTTTATTTTGGTTTTCTTCCTTCAATATTTTTAGTATAGAAATAAGATAATATGAAGTATTGATGAAGTACAGTAGGTTTTTAAGTTTCAAGATGGTATTTCTTTGGACACAAAATAAACCTTTACACTATCCTAACTGTCAACAACTAAAAGAACTGTAATTTCGACAGGTTTGAATAGTCTGGAATGCAGTTTTTGAATGTTGACAGAGCAGGATTGCTTTAAAAAACCCCACACTATTTTCTTTTCTTTTCTTCACATTGTCATACATAAAATACATTATGTCATATTGATACATAAACTCTAGGTACATATTATATGCATTGAAACATTAAATTTCATAAGATGACCCTCATGGATGGGTTTTCTTTTAATCTCTAGTATGAGTTCTCAGCATGGTCTGATAAATGGGAAATACCTTTTTAACATAAACAAATGCTATATCTTCGAATGTGAACAAGAAACTAAAAACGTTATTCCAAAAATTCTTAAGGTTGTACTTAAAAAAAACATGGCATTTCATCCTACCTCAGGTATTGCTGCCAACACACGGCTTGCCAAGGTATGCAGCGACCTCAACAAACCCAACGGCCAGTATTACCTGCCTCAAGACCGTGACCAGATCCTTCAGTTTATTTCCTCCCTGTCCATTCGCAAGGTTAGTGAGAGTGAAAATATTGTATCAAATATATGGATGATGGACACTGTATGCCCCTTCATGCATGGATCAAGAATAACCTCCTTACACTATTAATATGTAAATGTCTTATAAGTGGAAATTTCTTTATTGTAGCATTCATAACTCAAAAGATTGGTGGAATTTAGAAATTGAGAAAAATAAACCTTTCAAAAATATATATTTATTTGGTAGTAATAAAGTTCAGGCAAGTACAGAAATTATGATGTTCTTTGTACCATAAAGCTACAAAAGATTAGTGAGAACATACAACACACACACAAACTTGATACTGGTTTATGTTGCTGTCAGATCACATTGTCAAAGCTCCTTGATTTGGGTCTTCATCTATTTTTTTGACTGCAGTTTGAAAGGGGACTGACCTGTATTTTCTCCTGTGGCATATTTAGTTTAGAGCCGAACATTCCAACTTATATGCCACCAGGCTATTCATATATAATGAATAATGTTGTGCAAGTGTATTGAATGAGCAGATTAGTGTTGAATCAATATCTACATAAATGTACGTATTGCCTTGTTTCAGGTGTGCTATAAAACTCATGCACATTCAAAACTTTCTGCATTCTACACAGGTGTCTGGCATTGGGAACGTGATGGAGCAGCACCTCCAAGCACTGGCTATCTCACAGTGTGGTCACCTCATGGAGAAGCGAGGACTCCTTAGGCTTCTCTTCACTGAAAGCAGCTACTACAACTTCCTCACTATAGTACTTGGTTTGGGCCACTCCACTCTCTCTGCCTGGACGGAAAAAGACCGAAAATCCATCAGCACGGAGACCACCTTTAAGGGAACCACTGACAGACCAACTCTCTTCAAGCTGTCTGCCAACTTGTGTCAGGAATTAGCAGATGAGATGCAGCAAAAAGACATTGTTGGAAAGGTATTGACACTCAAGCTGAAGACAACCGATTTCAAGCTAAGGACCCGTGCCCAGACCCTGAGTGAGTTCACCTGCTGTCCTGAGGTAATGACTGCTGGCATCAAACGACTCCTCCTGTACGAAATGAATGCATCAACAGAACAGCCTCTTTCTCTGAGGCTGCTCGGTGTACGCATGTCTTCCTTAGTGTCGTCCTCAGAAGTGGGTCAGAGACGGCAGGCTACACTCACCCAGATGTTCTCCCAAGCTGCTCAACCCAAGGCAGCCTCCTTAACCACACTTTCTCACTATGAACTGGAATCTCATCAGTCTCAGAGAGGAACAGTAATGGAAAGTCTTACAACAAAGTCAAACAATGAAAGTAACACACCAGTGAAAGTAGAAAAGATGAACCATTCTCAGAAAAAATCTCCTTTGATAGAAAACTATCTTTTAAAATCGAAACCAGCAAAACCAGCAGAAGAATCCACAAGGATAGATATGTATGAGTGTTCAGTATGTGAGGAGCAAATTGTAGTTGAGAGCTTGGAGGAATTTAACAAACACCTTGATGCTTGCCTTGAGATCCACTCATCTCCACCTCTACGAAACTCTAACACAGACAACAGTCATTTTTGTAAGATTAATACAAGTATTCAGAAAAATTCTGGTTTTGTTTTAAGTGCTGACTGTGAAGAAATTAGTGAAGATAATGAAATTCAGAGTGATATTTCCCATGTGAACAATTGTGAGAGTAGCCTTAGCTCCACCACCTCCAGCCTGAAACAGAACTTTCTGTGTCCTGTGTGTGAGCAGAGAAGTTATAGCGACATGACGACCCTTAACAAGCACATGGATGAATGCCTTAATAAATCTGCCATCAGTGAACTCCTTCAAGAAAGCAGTCAACAACATGAAGCTGCCAGATCCTTGGAGACAGACATATCTAAGAATCGAATCAGCAAGAAGAGGAAAGGGAATGCTGAGTCACACATCCACAAGAAAACTAAGAGTGGAATTAATACCCTGGATAAATATTTCTGCTCCTGATAGCAAGGTATATAATGAATTTGTGTTGTATAGTGTATGCGTGCATGGATGAGTGTGTACGTGCCTTGTCTTGGCTACCCCCTTTTAGGGAAATAACCTGGTATATAGATAAAAAAAAAATTATAGTTGTCAAATTCATAAATATAGTAAAAAGGAGTAGATTTTAGTAAAGGGTGACGCTTTATAGAAGTAGAGTAGAATATTGAGGTGTGCAAGTATTTGCCATTGATTAGTAGCTATTCCATATTTACTTGAAGGAATAGTAAGGTTTGATGTATTTCTACAAGAATCTAAATATAAAAAGTTTAGAAACATTTTGTCCTTTACAGTTAATGTATGTGAGGCAATACAAACGTCTAACAAGTGGTCTATTCTACACAGATTTCGGTAAGTAATAACTAATTGAAAGTTTTGTATTATTGGAAATCAGGGAATGATGCGACACTATTTTTTTAAAGAAATTTTCTTACTATTGAGAAGTAAGAAGTCATTAGACATACTTACATACTGAATATAGAGCAATCTATTAGTATATTTAATGTTATGTACTATAGTTACATGTACCTTTAGTTATTATTTATCTATATACCTGGCCTGTATCTCCATTAAAAGGTGAAAGCCAATACAAGGCATTTGGGATTCAAGGAGACTATTTCCCCCTTCCCTATGTACACACTTTTCATAGAGCATACAGAGGAGGGGCTTCCCAAACCCCTCACTCCGTTCCAAGCCGCAGGTAATATGGTAGTATTCTTGCAGCCCCCACCACAGGGATAACGAAAACGTTTGTAATTATTAGTCCTTGTTGCCTAGTTGTAATATTTTTTTTTTTTAATATATTAAAATAAATAGTTGTACAGTATAAAAATCCATTTATGGCTGTGAATCCGTAAAGTATGTCTATAGTCCAACAAATCTTAACAGACTTTTCTGGTGGAGCAGAATCCAGTAGTCCCATGGGTCCAACTCTGCCATGTCTACGTGAACTAGCCAGTTAGAACTTGATGTACATAAGTAAAAGGCATATAAAATGCTTTAACGAAAATCCATGCATCATCAAATAAAAAAATAATTATGTATAAAAGAAAAGTTACCGTTCTACGCTTACGATATTCATATGAATATCGAAGCGCGGCATACATTTTTTAGTGTTGCTTGGAAAACGTTATCACTTTTATCAACGTTCACCGTAGTTCTTATTAAGGTAAATGTTGCAATAACTGTGTTCTAAATACAATATGAAGGAATATAGCAATAAAATGAGGTATTTCCTATATAAAATAAATATTGTAAACTCCATTCAAACGGCAGCACTCATGTTTCAATCTCCGGACAGGTCACTTGTCAAGCGCGTATACACACACACACAAAGTGTACGAAGTAAAAGAAGGAAGGCATGAGGAAGGATTAACAAAGAAAGAGAGAGAGAGAATGTGGGTGACCAAACCACTGTGTTGCTTTGAAAACGTTATCACTTGTCAACTTTCACACAAGTTCTTAGTAAAGTAAATGCTGCAAAAACTGTTCTAAATACAATATGAAGGAATGTAGCAATAAAATGAGGTATTTCCTCGATAAAAATTAATATTATAAAATCCATTCAAATGGCAACACTCTTGTTGACAGGTCAGGCCTGGGTCATCCATCTGTCAATCACCAGCCAATCAGAGCGAAGGAGATATAGCATCGTTGGACCCATGGGAATACTGGATTCTGCCCCACCAAAAAGGTCTGTTAAGATTTTTTGGACTATAGTAGGTGTTACTTTCCCTACCTATATGTCGGGCAATGTGACAACACAGCGGTGACCTGCCTGACATTGCTAATATCAAAGAGAAGGGTCGAATGAGAAGTAGACACTAATCCCACTAGTCACTCCTCTCGCTTCCCACTCACCTAGATAGACATGTATCCTTAATAACACAAAAGAGTTGTTTCATAAATCTTAATAGTAGTCTATCTATCTAACAGACGTCAGGTCAGTCACGCAAATAGTGTCCCGGGCGGTGGTCTTATCCACGACAGGGCCAATAGGTTTACCCTTACCACTTAATATGTAGGTAACACATTCTCCTCTTCCCCCCCCCCTTCCCCCCCCTTCCCCCCCCCTTCCCCGCACCTGATATGACCCACAGGTCACACCAGATGTAAGGGAACCTCCTCCTTGGGTTGTCAAGGCTGTGTCATTACTCATTCATACAAGATTAGAACGGAACGAAACTACCCTCTAAGGCATTGTTTTTAATACAATGAATGCCACTAAAGCTTCAACACACAAATTTGAGATATTTTTTGAACTTGTGAAACACATATTAGTCACTTTTAATTGTGCTTACTTTTGATAACGTTTACTTTTTTTTTTTCTCTCTCTCTCTCTCTCTCTCTCTCTCTCTCTCTCTCTCTCTCTCTCTCTCTCTCTCTCTCTCTCTCTCTCTCTCCTTCCCCCTCTCCCTCCCACCACCTATCTCTCTCTCTCTCTCTCTCTCTCTCTCTCTCTCTCTCTCTCTCTCTCTCTCTCTCTCTCTCTCTCTCTCTCTCTCTCTCTCTCTCTCTCTCTGGGGAATTTACATGTTTGGTCCTTTGAGGAATTGACCTGACCTGAAGGGTTTGGCCTAAACACCTGCCAGGTGAGTGGGTTTTTCCCAATAATAACGATAAACTGATAAAATATAAGGGTTTGCTTTTTCCTGACCAACTATCCGTACAGCAAGGTAGACCCCATACTGTGTTCACCATGATAGTATGGGTATTGAGTGCTTTTTAATGTGAATGTTAATTGTTTTGAGGCGCATTTCCTTAACTATAGGGGGGTAGGGTGGCTCTGTGGTACAGTGCTCTGACCTAAAGGTTGCGAGCTTGATCCTGGCTCATGGCAACTTCTTTGGGAGAGGGGTAGCGCTCGTTAACCCTGTAGTTGCCTAGTTCGGGGGGTGGGGTGGTTTAATCCCTTAACTATAGGAAAAGGTTCAATTAACTTCCCAAGCCGTTACCCTCGCCGCCGACCTGCTCCTACACGCACCTCACTCACGTCCTCGCCCACCCCAGTGGTGACGCCCTTAATACCTATTATAATTATACACTTGGGAATACCAGGGGAAGGACATCACGGCTCATTAACTAAATATGAATAAAATATATATTTATTTTATATTTTTTAGTGTATGGGTATTGGTGGTGGTGATCATTATCATTAAGGTGTTATTGTTGATGGATGGTTCATATTTGATACATTGGCTGTGCTAATCAATTTTCCATCTGAACAAATGCGTAGTAACTTAATTGTTTGATCCTATTTTATGGATTATTCTGTACAATATATATATATATATATATATATATATATATATATATATATATATATATATATATATATATATATATATAAGGTTTTAGTAATCATGCTCCATGTATGAACAATGACGGTCTGGCAAATGGTTTGACTGCAATATTTTATGAAATTGTAAAGTGTGGGCTTAACTATTATAATTCATATGAAAACCTGGTAGGAAATCGTCTTTGCGGGAAAGAATAGAATGAATCTGAAATTTATTTATCTTATATTTAATGTG
This sequence comes from Metacarcinus magister, assembly GCA_029783475.1. Lineage (NCBI taxonomy): Eukaryota > Metazoa > Arthropoda > Malacostraca > Decapoda > Cancridae > Metacarcinus > Metacarcinus magister. The sequence continues at coordinate 6,959,031 of JAPQNM010000043.1, read as the reverse complement.
CACTTCACCCTTCAGTAATAGACCAATTTCTTTAGACCAAAAATTGTACATATCAATCTTTACTGGAAAATAAATTTAATTTTAATATACTAATGGTTTTTTAGCTTAAATAAATTTAGTTTTTGATGCCAAAATATGACGTCACTTCGGAACGCGCTGTGATTGGTCGTGACGTCAGTATCGGCCTCCCTTACCCTTAGCCACGGTTCAGCTGAAAAACATACGGGTTGTGTTTACTTGTGTCTTTTTGTCCTTATAAACATGTCTCAGGCAAGCAGACGGAATTATAATTGCTTTGTGCCATTGTGCAAAAGCACCACAAAGGCAACACCAAGTAAACGCAAATTCAGTTGAAAGGACTAGTTTATTACAATAATATAAAGTGAAGAGCAGTGACTCCTTGACCAACAGATAAACTTAAATGTTTTTATCACGATGAAAGAACGGACAGTTTATCTGATTTACCTCCTTTACAAAACTAAATTTGAGGTCAGGTCAGGTCAATGTGAGGCTCTATACGAGACTGAATTTAGTCTTTGCGGTGCGGTGAACCTGTATGCGTGTGTGTGCAATGGGTGTGCTTGGCTGGGGTGACGGTGTGCTGGCGTTGACGGTGCTGGTGGCTGTGGCGGCTCTCTGCGGCCCCACCACCGACGCCCTCTTCGTGGACAAACTATCCCCCGTCAGACAGGTCTGTATGAAAGAAAATAAGCAAATAAATCACATCACTAACATCTATGTCGGAATGACGTGTTGCCGACAAGTGGACAAGAGGAGGAGCGATATAAGTTTTGCTATGGCAGCGAATTGTATCATTATTCATCTTTGCACTACTCATTTGGTGTAACTTTTCAGGGACTTCAATTTATGTTTTTAAAAGTACTGTTTTTCGTAAATATGATGCATATTTATTTAGGAAGTTTACGCACCAGTGGGGCTGAAGACAGATATGGACACAGTGACTTAAATTACACATGCAGTAGTACGTCATCCACTCAACGTTTATCCACACATCACCCATTCATTTATTTTTTCTCATCCACTTTTATTCACATCTAATGTTCCTAGTTTCACCTTATTCACACTCCCATTCACTTTAACAACTGTGTAATCATCTCGCCCTCACGCCCATGCACGCCTCACTAGGTCGTTCTGGGAGGCATGACGCCCATCGAACTGCATCACTATTTCGGCGACGCCAGTGACCCCGTGTTTCACCTGACACGGCCCCGACTCGTGCCCGATAACGCCCGCCAGCAAGTCAGGCTGACCATTAGGTGAGATGCACGAATATTCTACTACTCACTATGGTTCCGGGTTCTTAAGTCTATCCAGTTGGTCTTGTTATACACCAATCCCAAAGTCAAATGGAGATGGTTAGCTCGTAGGAAAGCGTTACAGCATGCCCTCCTCACTATTATAATTTCATAACCCACAATAGCTCGGCGGACTTTCACCTTGATTCCGTGCTGGCGTCTGCTGAGGGTCTGCTGGCATCACACCTTCTTGAGGATGGTATTACTGTGGGCGGTGAGACTGTGACCTTCCAAATCTGCCATTTCCGCAGCACTAACGCCACACATGTTATCACCATCAATAACTGCGACGGCGACGTACTGGTGAGAGGAGCGTCCTGTGGGTTTGTAAATATTTGGCATAGTATTCTCTCTCTCTCTCTCTCTCTCTCTCTCTCTCTCTCTCTCTCTCTCTCTCTCTCTCTCTCCTCTCTCTCTCTCTCTCTCTCTCAGCTTAGTTATTTTTTATTAGCCTTTTGCCACTCTCCTTTTCATGTAAGATTATATGAAGGTGTTTAATATCCTGGTGGCTTTACGAAACATTACATGAGGTTGATATAATTGTATAAGCGTTCTAAAAATTTTAACCTTTTCTATAATCACACTAAAGGCGTACAATATTGTCTAGTTTGCAAATATTGACTTGTTCATGAAAAATCGTGAACAAGTTAAAGGTAACGATGACATTGTAATGAAAACTACTATGTACACACATTCAAAGTGACTAACGTGTGTGTGTGTGTGTGTGTGTAGAATGGCATCATTGTGACGCCAGATAAGGTGGGCAGCCTGCACCCAATGCCTTCCCACCTGGTGCCCCTCGTCCGGCCTCTCCTGCCTCACTCCTACTTCAATCCCGCACCCGTGAGTATCTTTTGACTCAGTATCTGGGCGTGACAGCATTTCCATAGGATGCCCGAGTTTTTGACATTATCATGAACAATACCACACTTCTACTGCCGCTGCTTCTAGTATTACCAGGATTACAGTAGCATTAATTTAAAGAAATAATAGTTCCCTTCTTCATAAACGCATATTTATGAACTGTTCCTAAATTCTACGCCATGTAAAGATCAATTAATTATACGCATGACGTCACACTCTGATTGGTGACGAATTTAAAGAGGGTTCAGAAATATACGTCCATGACTCACTCACTCCTTGACACATAATGCTCGCCAGAATTGCACATACGGTCTTCATATCCTGCACTTCAACCTCAAGAGGACAGGAGATAGGCGTGCTAAAAGGGAGGCAAGCAGAGGCGGCGAAACAGAGGATGAACCCATTGTTTGTGCCACTGGACGTGAGTTGAAAGTACAGGAGTTGTTTGTTAATGTTCTGCTTTTGTCATTATTTTGTTTTCATTATTATTATTATTATTATTATTATTATTATTATTATTATTATTATTATTATTGCTATTATTATTGTTATTATTATTATTGTTGTTGTTATTATTATTATTATTATTATTGTAATTATTATTATTATTTTTTATTATTTATTATTACTTTTATCATTATTGTTAAATTTCATTATTATTATTATTATTATTATTATTATTATTATTATTATTATTATTATATTATTATTATAATTATTATATTTATTATTACTTTTATCATTATTGTTAAATTTCATTATTATTATTATTATTATTATTATTATTTTTATTATTATTATTACTACTACTACTACTACTACTACTACTACTACTACTACTACTACTACTACTACCACCACTACCACTACTACTATACTACTACTACTACTATTAACATGACAGCGGAGCATGATGTAACGAGGCTGGTCCGAGAGATAGAGGAGAACTACCTGCAGCTGCCAAGGCTCCGGGACCTGAGTCAACTGATTGGAGACGTCGATCCTCAGGTGTGTGTGTATGTACTTTAAATATTTTCTTTAAAACTGAATGTGTCTCACACACGACTTCTTCCAATAATATTTGGTTTATCACAGCATTTTTTTTTCTTCTTTTACCATTGATACCTCTGCATCACTGGAATGTATCACTCCATTGGTAACATCATAATTCAAGTCCTCAATACTGATGACTTTGGGTTTCATTTATATATAGATTTAGCTACTCAGTCATTTGTTTATTATTTGATATTTTTCTATTTATTTTTCTTATTATTTCTAATGAATTGTGCAACATTTATTTGCCATTGAAATAAAACTAGGAACCGTCCAGTAAATCCTATTTTGTTTCTTCTTCCTTCTCTCAGGCTGTAGATGCAGTGCTGGATGCTCAACTAGCAGACCACAACCACACAGTGACGGCCAATCCTGTGTCAGCAGTGGTGCGGCGCACAGTGGAGTTGGCTGTGTTCTGTGACAGTGCACTCTATCGAAACTTCCCGCTCAAGTTTGAAGGCAGACGAGAATCACAGATTTCCAACTACGTCCTCACTATTATCAATGCTGTGAGTTACCATTGTGCACAAAACTGTACATGTTTATACATAAACACAAGAAACAATGACTATAAAGGGAAAAAGCTAAATGATGAGAATGAGAAACTAAATTTGTGGAGAAAGTATAAGAAGTCATGAGGTTCGGTCCATACACAGAAGGAGGTGCTAGACCTATAAAGCTTAAACTAAAAACTCAGTCTGCAACAGAGATCTTATTGAGAACTTACATAATAAGAGATTTTGAAGAATATAAAGATGTGTTTATTAGAAGTATGAATGAAGAGGGGAGACAATAAGGTAAAGAATTGAAGGAAGAAGCAAATCAGAAAAACATAGGATGACAGAGGAAAAGCAAAGTTTTTGGGGAAGCGCAATGGACAACAGGATAATGTAATGGTACATAAAGAACAGATGTAAAAAGAAAACAAATAGAGAAGAATAGAACAATAACAAAAGGGACTGATGAAAATAAAAGTACTAATGTATGCTAACAGATGAAATAATAAAAAGAAAATTAGAGTTGACAGAATATAAAAGAATAAACTAGAAATTATATGCTTAGCAGAAACAAAACTAACTGGGAACATCCAGATTAACACTGAGAATAATAGTAATTATAGTATATGGAAGAAGGATAAAAAAAAGGCATAAAAAGTGTGATGATAATAATAAAATCTAGGATGAAAAGTACGGAGAAGGAAAAGGATGTTTGGAGAAACTTTGGGCCCACAGGTCTTATTTAGTGGTCTTGACTTTCCACCAAAGTTTCACATCAACAGGTTTATAGTTAAATATATAAGAATTATACTGAATACCCTTGACAGCCATCTTCCTCTCCAAAGTTTATATTAATAGCCTTGCTATTCTACTAAAAGCACACTCAACATTCCACCTTTCCCTATAAAGGTTCATATTGTAGTCCCTTTATCCTACCATAAGGCACACATGAATCACCTTCCCTTCTTGAAGCTCACAGAATATGTAGTGTGAAGCCCCTTTCTGAAGCATCCACAACGCCTCCATTCTTCTCTTTGTTCAGGTTCAAGGGATCTACCACCAAAAGGAGCTTCAAGGTTATGTGGTAGACTTGCTTGTGGTGCAACTGGATATCTTCACAGACAATAGCAACAATAACTACCCAAGCCCCAGCGGTGGAGACATTGGTGCCTATCTAAGCTCATTCTGTGCATGGCAGCGGAATTTAAACCCAGCAGATGATTCCCACTTCAAGCACTGGGACCACTCACTTATGCTTTCTGGGTAAACAGTTTGCTAATTATGGAGGAAAAGAGAAAAGATATTTCTTAATGTAAAATTATCAGCCTTGTATTACTATTGTATTACTATTGGCTGTATGATATGTTTTCTCCTTTAAGACTAATTAAAGATATCTGAACCACTAGGTGCACCTTTCACATAGGTACAATTTTTACCTCTCTCCTCCCTGCTCCATCCCATGCAGACTGGACCTTCACTCATCCGGCAACCCCTCAGTGATCGGCCTGGCCTGGGTTGGAGGCATGTGCCAACCCTCCCACTCCTGCACAATGAATGAAGGTCTTGATTTTAGTAGTGTGTATGTTGTTGCACACGAAATGGGGCACAAGTGAGTATTACCATTGATTGTTTTTTTTCTTAGATATTACCCTAAAAATACAAAATTATTCATATTTTTTTCTGTAGCCTTTGATTTGAGTGGGGCACTGCACATAATTCTAAGATGCTCTGATTTCTGTGAAAAAAATAACCAGTTGTATGTCAACCTGTCCTTTCATTGGCAGCTGATGATCATTTTCTATTAATACCGAGAAAAGGATGACCAGAAAGTGACTGTGCAGTATATAGTGATTTATGTCTTTGCCCTTATGTATTAAAGTATGGTACCTATTGCCACAAACCTCCCACTCCCATTGCTCCGTGGTATCTCGTTGGCTGTAACAGAACTTCCTGTGTTTTTTGGGATATGTACGTGTAAGGAAAGCTGAGCAAGGTGGCAAAAGGCAGCAAAGTTACCAGAAACTTAAACACTACACTGGGCGAAGAAACACACTGTCACGGCTTTCACATTTACTGAGTTTTCCAAACAAGTACAATACAAAACTCAAGCAAGGACAAGGTTGGAGACAAACAGTGAGCACCGTACAAGGATGAGTATTCCAACAAGCAATGGAGACAAGCACACCTGCTTTTCCGTCTAAGGCTGCAATCCTAATATCTGGGAGTGGGGCTCCTTTCCCAAAGGCGGGCAAAATACCCATGAAATCACTGGCGCCTTTTTTTCTAACCCGAGACACACCGACTTTCTCCAGCAACACACACATACATTCATAACACTATATTGTTATCATTGTGAATAAATGTTGAACCCTGCATCTCAGTACTACTTAAGTTTAAATTTGTACCTTCCAAGTTTTTCTCATGATTGGAATTACTGCATTGTTTTTCACCTTTGTTCAGGATCTACAAATGTCTTGCCTTGCAGTTTTGGAATGAACCATGATGGCCAAGGAGAATCGAGGGGTTGCAGTAGTTCAAGTTACATCATGTCTCCCTCAGTGGGGCCTGGCAAGACTACATGGTCTACATGCTCTGTCAAGGTCATGCACTCCTTCCTCAGGTTGGTTCTCTTGTTTCACTGAGTTGTATTGTCAGCTTTTGTTCTTGACTACACCAGCTTCATTTTATGGCTTTTGTACAGCCTGTAGTTTGCCTCCATCCCTATAAAAACTGTTAAGAACGTACTTTGTGGTAGCCTGCTTGTTGTGGTGGCAAGGCACTGTGCCAAGTATGTGGTGCTTTCAGCCTCATTCCTAGGCTACCCCCCAACTTGGGGAACTTCATGCATGTGTGATGTGCTACTAAAACTCAGTTTGGGTACTGCTTACGTTTTTGTATACGTTTTAAAATCTGTTCTTCACCACCTCCATCCTGATGTTTCATCTTAAATACAGTCACCCTTTAACATCCTTGTTGGTAGGCCATTTAACCAATCAACTATTTTTTTGTTTATCTGGTGTACTTAATCTGTCAGATCTAAAATCAACGTAAACTTGGTATAGAAGATATATTGTGATAGGAGTGATAATAATGACAGTTTATAGTTAATTATTACATATCAACATGTTTCAGAAAATCCTCGTGTCTGGATGATGGATCATTTAGAGCATCAGTAGGGCGTGCCCTTGGAGACGGTGATAGGGAAGCCAAAAGGATGAACCACAAACAGGCAGGTGAGTCATTTCTAAGTCCTATCTTCTCTATTTTTATTATTATTATTATTATTATTATTATTATTATTATTATTATTATTATTATTATTATTATTATTATTATTATTATTTTATTTATTTATTTATTTATTTTTTTTTCATGAGCTAAATTCTGGTCATGGATATATGATATATTTGACCTTACTTGTCTGAAGATAGAAAACAACATAAAATTTTTTGATGTTTATTACTTTGGGATGCCTTGTGTTTTGTTGTGTTTTATTATATATATCCGCCTGAAGGTAATACTGTACCACATTGATAATATACATGAACAGAGACCATATATGATATCTTCTTCTTTTCACAACCTTCTTTCTAAGAAAAATGTCTTACTCCAGGAGACATTCTGGAAGCCAACCTGAAACCCAAGGAGGTGAAGCTACAGTCCCTGCTCAGGATGACTCCCGGTTACCAATTTCCTCTTCCTGAACAGTGCAAGGCCATGTATGGGCGAGACTATCACCCAGCTTTGACCAAAGAGGTAATTTCCAGTACTGGATCAAGAAATGGATAATTTTTAAACTGTAACAGGATCTTTCTTTCTTAACATGATTGGTTTAAGGAAACTTCAAATTACCTTGCACAGTATTTACTGTAAAAGTGGAACAAATTTATATATTATTAATTGTCTCTGAAGAGAAATGTTACGCAATTAGATGCTATATTTATATGCTATATTCAGAGAATTGACAGGGAAAAATTTAATATTTTGAGTACCCTCCTTATTTCATAATAATTCCATCTGACTTAAAAGAGGGATGCAATGTTGCATCTACCAGCCAAAGATAACAAGTAAGTATATATTTTTTTTTATTGTGATACACATTTAGAAATTTATATAATGACCTTGACCATTATCATTTGGTGTCTCAGGATCTGTGCAAGTATCTGTACTGTACCAATGGAGTGGTGACACGTCCTGCTCATGCAGCCCTCGAAGGCTCTTTTTGTGGCTCTCATAGGGTGTGTATTGCGGGAAACTGTAGACCAGAGGAAGAACTTGTCAACCTCTTGGCATACAACATTCCCAGCCCAAACAAACCTCATGAATCAAATACCAAGCCTACAAGTGAGTATCATAGTTATCAGAATTTTTATTATCTTTTCTTGTTTGTATTCTTTAGACGATATGCACGTCTATGAGAAGGACTCGCCACCATTGGATATATCACTTAAACCACTGCTTGTTAATCCTTCTCTATATCCCTGATGCCTGATTTCTTCCATCCAAGTGGATAGCTGAAACAAAAATTCTTCTGCTCTTTTTACACATTGTTTTTCAAGGATTTTTGATCTCCCTCAAAGTATTTTGCTCTATGGGCAGTTCGATTGACAGTCTGCTTTCTCATGCATATCATACATATAAAAGGAACAAAAACAAGAGCTAGTAATGTTTCAGATGAAGTGTACATTATTAGTAAAAAGTGAATGCTATTATAGATTTTGCAAATGAGAGTAGCTGTTATCAGGCAATGAAAAGGATTCTGAAAATATTAATATTGACGCATGAGTTAGATATAATATTTTGAAAACGAAAACTGTAATTGAATTATTGTGGAAGAGAAGTAATGATTATCAAAAGGAATAAAAATAAAATAATTGATCTACATAAATTAAAGATCTTAGCACATATGCAGGAGCAAGAAGGAAGTTTATAGAATCCCAAAATTTAAGAGTAAATATAAACAAAACTATGGTATTGATAATTTGCTTAGATAAGGCAGTAGTGCCAAGGATTTGTGTTTACATCTATTCATTAGGCAACAAGGTTGTAGATAGTAATTAATTCCTTTCTGTTATATATTTTTACATAAGGGAAAACTTTCAATTGATAAACGTTTTTGAATTAATCTTTCAGTTTTGAATGCACTTGTTTCTTATGCTGTTCTTATAATTTAAAGCAAAATATGACCAAGCTCTTTGTAAAAATCTAATGTTACATTGTATTCATAACTCAAGAAGTTCTTCATCATTGCTTTTTTTTTCCCCTTTTTTTTATATTGTACACAGGTTTAGAAGAAAACATAGCATCAATGTCATCGACCAATAGTCCACCAGTGTCTTCCATCCCTTCAAATCTGATTGAATCATGTTCAGAAAAGTCAGCAGCAGAAAGGGAGCAATGCATCAATGGTAGTTCATTGACATCACCCTGTTCCTGTATCTTGCTAAGTACTCTTCCTGAAGATGTCAGCAACATACCAAAAGAAATTTGTCCATTCTTGGCTCCAGTATTTCATGAACTATTCAACTGTAGTTCTGAATGTCCTCAGTTTAACCTGTACCTTGATCTTATTTCTGGCAACTCCTCACAAATGTTAATTGGGCCCAGCCTTTTGAAAGAGTTGTCGCAGTCATGCGACAACATAGTCAAGGATCAGGATGGGAGCAAAATGATTGGCTTAATTCCCTTTACTTCTCCTATGAACCCTGAAATTTGCAAAGGACTCCCTCACTTCCTTCATTCATCCATTGGATGCTCCTATGTGGGAAGTAACAACCAAAGTTGTAGTCCTCAAAACATAATACTGAAAAGTGCAGGGCAGAACATCAGTTATATACATTCAGGAGACCAAGCAGACAGAATTATCATGTGGAAAGGAAAATATTATTCTCAGACAAAGACCAATAATGTAATTTATGAAGAGTTCCTAAATAACTGTACTTCCTTCACAATACAAACAGGAGAGAATGATAATATTGTTCATTGTAATTTTGAGGCAACATTTCCTAAGGTACTGCAAGACTTAACCAGTGAAGTGTGCCCTTTCTTAGCTCCAATTCTTCATCGTTTGTTTAACTGCCCCAAAAGGATGTGTGTGGATTATGTTATTGTCATAAATCTGAAGGAAAATAACGTTACTAAGCTGCCTCTGAAAACACATTCTCAGCCAGGTGAAATATGTCCAGCTTGTAAACGTGACATTGGAAGTATATATGCCATTCTATCTAAAATTATGCAGGTTGCTCTTCAATTTTTATCTAAATCCACCTTTATCTGCGAGTTACTGCCAGACTCCTTGAAATCATTGATTCCTAGTTGTTCCTCATTGCCCTTGATGGAATCTATCTCTGAGGACACTTGTCCACCTGTGGCAGTAATGGTTGAGGTTGGCAATGCTGCCTTTACTTACTCTTTAAACTCAGGTCGGCTTGAAGTTGACATTCACCAACTAAAGTGGCATGGAAAATTTTATGATTTGCACAATGTTACCAGTGGAAAGGACCCATTGACTGTGTTGAAGGACCAATATTCATTAGACATAGATGATCAAGTTGTTAGGAAATATGATTCCAAAGAAATGCAAGTATCACACACCAAGAGTGATACGGTCTCCACTCGACCCCTGGATCTTCCTGGTCATTTTCTCCAGGAGTATGTTGGACAGAGTGACAGATTCCTTCCCCTTAATGCACCCATGGTAAGTTACGTACTGTAATACTTTTTTATCATGAGGAATTTTAAAATATTTCAGTTATTTGTAATATTCACCTGCTACTGTTCGCATGGCAAATAGAAATTGATAAGTATTTCTGCTTCCCTTTACTGTGTTACTGGCATAGGCAATGCCCCGTACTAAGATAGGGAAGTGCAGCGTAACATGTGGCCGGGGTATACGCATTGTGGAGCTGGAATGTGTTGATGTCCTCACTGAAGAAATACTTGACAGTGACTCCTGTCAAGGTTATGCAGTACCCAAGCCAGCAATAGAGGAATGCAAATTACCAGACTGCCACCTACCTCAGTGAATATATAACCTTGTACATCACATGATATAATATAACTCTTTAAAATGTCAACAGCAAAAAAAAATCAAAATACGTAATTATTATAAATGTTACTCTGACTTTCATCTCATTGTTTTCTCATCCTAATATCTTACAGATGGAAAGTGGAGGAATGGGGAACATGTCAGCAGTGTGGCAATGGGGTGCAGTTCCGCCAGGTACAATGCATTATTCCCATTCTGGAGTCCCAGGCAGCACAAGATACTACTGGGCTTGTAGTGGATAACATTAGCTTAGCGACAAGTGCTGTCCTGGTGGTGAAAGACAAACAGTGTATGGGTGAGCGCCCTCAGAATGTACAGGGGTGCCACAAAGTCTGCAGTCAAGGTAAGCACTATTAAAGGCTCCCATTTTAATTTTCCCTCCTCATCAGTGAACCAGTTACCTGCTTAGCAGAAAGAATGTAATTAACCTCAGCCCAATAATAATAATAATTCATTTAGAAAAGTACCTAGTAGAATGTATGCCAAAATCATTGGAGCAACAACTTACGTCTAGAATGGTTAATGAGATGGTACGTAATTGAAGATAGTTGTAAATTATGTGTTGACCTTTAAATAGAAAATTGATATTTGCATTGACAGTGTTGGTTTATGTGAAAAAAATATTATTTAAACATGTAGCTTGCCTTTCATAATGATATACCACATATCAAGTCCTTACTGCGTACTGATCACCCCTTTATCTTGCACAGAATCTGATCCATTAGACCTAAATGTTGAAATCGCTAAGGACTTTGACTACTGACAGGAGTAAGAGAGCACATTCCATCCTTTAAAGGTACATGTACATTGTTCTTACTGAGTTGTTTATATGATGTAGTGTTCTGATTACAGTATAGTAAATGGTGTTTAATGTGGATGTGTTATTAAGTGTTCCGAGATGAAGCCTTGACAGGAAAAGGCCATCATTTTGCTCAGCGGCATTCATTTTATGTTTGTTTCCAGCTGAATGCATTTCATTCAGGATTTAGGTTTCTTTCTATGAACATCCACCTCTGTAAATCAAGTTTTGATGGGTGTTTTAGTGATATTTTTCATTTGACGTTAATGATTGAAATTTTGCTTAATTTTAAAATTTTATTACGGACTTAATTTATTTGTGATTTCTTTATTTATCATTTATTGTGTTAATATATATGTATAGTATATATATATATATATATATATATATATATATATATATATATATACTATATATATATATATACTATATATATATATACTATATATATATATATATATATATATATATATATATATATATATATATATATATATATATATATATATATATATATATATATATATATATATATATATATATATATATATATATATATATATATATACTATATATATATACTATATATATATATATATACTATATTTATATATACTATATATATATATATATATATATATATATATATATATATATACTATATATATACTATATATATATATATATATATACTATATATATATATATATATATATATATATATATATATATATATATATATATATATATATACTATATATATATATATATACTATATTATATATATATATATATATATATATATATATATATATATATATATATATATATATATATATATATATACTATATATATATATATATATATATATATACTATATATATATATATATATATATATATATATATATATATATATATATATATATATACTATATACTATATATATATATATATATATATATATATATATATATATATATATATATATATATATATATATATCTATATATATATATATATATATATATATATATATATATATATATATATATATATATATATATATATATATATATATGCAGTGGAACCTCGGTATATGTTCTTAATCCGTTCCAGATCCCTGGACTTATACCAAAAAAGAACGTATACCAAACAAATTTTTCCCATAAGAAATAAAAGGAAAATGATTAATCCCTGAAGAAAAATCCTATTGTTATGGGCATACAGTACATGTATTATACATTGATGGGGTTGTATAAATTTATTTTAAACACTCCTAAATACTGAAATACGTACTGTACATAAATTAAATACAGTACAGTACAAAAGAAATTAGATTAAATGCTGTAAATGAAAGTTTAAACTCACTTTACCTTGCTGAGAAGAGTCGAGTGCCTACTAGGATGGTACTGAGAAGGGAGGAGGAGGAGGAGGAGGAGATGTTGTTGTTATTGTTTGGAAGGAGAGTCCCCTTCCATTAAAACTTCGGGAATCTTTGTTTGGTAAGTGATTTCACTCCCTTCACAACGTTAGCTGATTTTATAACGTCTTTGTTTTTTCACAATTGTAGATACCGTCACCAGCCTAGTCCTGGATATACATGCCACCTTCATATTTTTCAACAATCTCTTTTTTTCACCTGTGTGGTGATCCTAACCATTTTCTTTGTTGCTTGGCTCTTCTCATTAGCTTTCTTAGAACTCATGGTTGATAAATTTACTAAAAATTTATGCGAAAAAACAAAATCACGTTAAAATTCACAGTTATAGCGCGGGTTGTTCACTCAATGGAAGGAACTGGTGTACTGTCTTCTGATCCTCGCGCGAGTCGTATTCTAAACAAAGATCGTATACCAAGCAAAACTTTTTGAGTCCAAACAGGTTGGACTTATTCCAAAGCAGACGTATACCGAGGTTCCACTGTATATATGTATGTATATATATATGTATATATATATATATATATATATATATATATATATATATATATATATATATATATATATATTTATATATATGTACCTATGTATTTATACGCACATTATCCTTGCACCACCGTATTCTGTGCAGGTGGTATAGATGACCAGAAGGGAATGTCCCTCCTCTGTATTATCTCCTATGAATGGACAAGGTGTAGATGGAGAAAGGACAGTATGCTTCCCCAAACCTGAAATACCTTGTCTTGGCTGTCCCCATTATGAGGGGATATTACCTGTCTATATAGATAGATAGATATAATTATATGAAGAAATTATTTTGACAGGAATTTATTCTTTGGTTTTTATTGGCTCTTTAAAATTTTTATGTTCTTGTATTTTATATTTTGAAAAAGATAAGGTAAAAAGTAACATTGTTTGATTTTACTTTATTCTATTTTTATTTATTTATTTATTTTTTTTAACCAGGTTGGTTTTTATGCTTTATTGCTAGTAGTATATGAAATTACTTTTTTCATGTATGAATTACTAGGACGACTAAGGTGTTGCACTTACTAATGTTGCTCTGCATTTCCAGTGTTGATGGTAGAGTAAAGGCATCTTTATTTTTAAGAGGATTTTATTTGGTGCTAGATCATTTCCATGACTATATACCAGGTGTTAATTTGTACACCTTTAGAGTGGGTACATTTTGGGACAAATACATTTTTTAACTATGACTAAGGAATGAACAAGTTGCTTGTGGCATGGGAACAAGCTCTTCATTAAGCTTTGGCAAGACAGTTCTAGAAGCCTTCAACACTCTTGCATTTGACACATCACACTCTACCCAGCTATTCACTTACTGTAGTTCCAACTTTCTAGCTTCATTCACACATATCTCATTACTCTGGTTCTTCCATGCCTACTACTCTAAAACTATTATTCTTTCCTGGCACTCCTGGCTTTTATGCCCAACTCTTTGACTGTCCTAGTTCATTTACACCTGTACTTCTTAGTATTGTACTACTCTATAATTTTCTGCAAACGAATAATGACTACCTTAGTTCTACTGCATCCAACACCTTATATAACCAGATTCCTCTTACCCAGAATGCAGTATCCTGTTTTCTTTTTTTTTATAGTAAGTCTTGATTCTTGCACATTCACAGCCACAGTATCAAAATTGTCCCCATTATTACTCTTTTTGTTATAGTTGTGAACATGATTGTAGGGCTATGTTATATGTACAAGTTAATTTAAAAAATGCTTTATGCATGCAGTTTCCATTACTTTTCAAACATCAGAGAACTTAAAATACATATATTTAAGTGGAAAGTACATAAAGAATAATTTTACACACATACACACACACACACACACTATATACATACCCAAGCACGCACCCACCCACCCACCCATCCATCCACACACACACACACACACACACACACACACACACACACACACACACACACACACACACACACACACACACACACTGCAACTCAAAGGGAACATTTATAAATTAAAAAACAAAACATTATGAATTTAGCTTAAAATTTTTATATTTATCATCAATACAGGACACTGTAATGAAGAGCAAGTTAAATAAAAATCACAATTAATTGTTTTGGCTTCAGAATTCTTTGCACTTTCAAGTATTGACACATCTTACTGGTATATTCAGTCACTGAGTGAAGCTGTACTACATCAACAATGTAGTGATGGTAACCAGGCAGTCTTAGCCATGCTTTTTCAGAACCTTAGTTTTTTAAAGAATTTCTTATATATTACAATAACAAAATAATTTTTAAATTGAAGATAAAATTTTTCTTTTGAAACCTCCTAGATTCAAGAATAAAATTAATTTAGACTTAATCAGATTTAAAAGGAAAAAACTATAGCCTTAAACACCAACAGGAATACTATATAATGTACTTCAGTCTGAAGGTGACCAACAATTAGATAAAACTGGATACCAGTTATAGAGATGAAAGTACAGAAGCATTAAATAAACTAAATCTACATGTACATACACAAAAAGCACAATATCTATAGCTTCTATATCAGAAATTAAACAGACGTGAAACACACATCACAGGTGAGTAGTCAGGGGTGGGCAGTAGTGGAGGGGTGACAGGACGCTTCACTTCCACCTCAGCAGATTCCTGTAACTGTGACTAGAAGCAACTTGTGGTGGGGGCGGGAGTCTGCATGTTCAATACACTTTATATTTCCCTTTCCCTTGATGCCAAGACAAAACATACTTACACCTCCACCTTAATGTAGTGAAAATTAGCAGGAAATTAATACTGACAACTTAATTCCATCTTTCAGATACCTGACAGAGGGAAGTGGGAGAACCATCATTTTTGAAAAGACATGAAGATAATGTGGTGAAATGGTCTTTTTTTCCTATAAATTATCTCACTTACTCGCCCCATGTACAAGATGGTTTGTTTTTGTATCACATCCCTATGATGGTAATATGCATTAGATGCAAGTGAACAATGAAAAACAGATCCAATATTCTTCAGTAATTATTTTTGTCATAGCATCAGGGATTCACAAATGTTTATTGTAATTCATACTTAAGATAAATCTGGATAGTTTTTGAAGTATTTACAGTATATAACTAAGATATAAGTGAAGTGCTTGAGTTACAATAAAGCAGTTGAGAGGATGAGTATTGAGTTGTGACTGTCCACCACTCGTGAGATAATATTAGTCATCCCTCCACCTGTGCCTGGACCAACAATACTCTCCACTTGCACCAACTGTGTCACATCTGTGTCTAGCTATTCAGGTACTTTCTACATGTGAAAGAATCCTGTTCTCATGTCTTTATTTTCGTTGTTTGTAGAGATGAACAGGACACTCACATAACTAGTTTCTAGCCAGTAACATTGTTATTGAGCAAAACTCCTCAGAACATGAAGGATTCACTTGTCTCTGAGTCACCGTCACACTGCACTTGGTATTGTTCTGTAAGCCCACTCACTTGTACTAATTGTACTTCCAACATACAAGTTTAACACTGAACATAATATATCAGGTTTATTCAGGTTACCTATATAATTCCATTATTTAAAATTTTCTTTTTTCATAACAATAGAACATCTTTACTGCCATAAGATTTTAACTCTGAAGGATTTTTTTTCATTAGATTGTTACTATTACACTTTTTTTTCAATGAATAAGAAATCCATTAGGATGAGTTTCTTTTCAGACAGTACAGTGATAATTTTTCTGAATTCACAACCTCCTAATTCTTAGGCTGGACATGATATGCAGGTGTCCAGTGTGGGGGAGTTCGAGAAAAAGCAGCATTTTTAGGATAGTTACTATTGGTATCAATATATTCACGAACTGTTTGTGCTGTGTCACGCATTTCCCACATTTCTCGTGCTTCACGAAGGTCCCACAAGTTTCCAGTGCGCACATTTTTCATCTCTCTCGCCTCATGTGGCTTCTCCTGGTCTTTTGTGTCCTTGACATCCCGCATGTGTTCCAACCAAGATGGGAGGTCCCGGACAGCCTCCCGTGGTGGACCCTCCTGGTGGAGGGGGTGGTGGTGATGGTGGTGGTGGTCCCTAATGTCCACATCACTTGGCTCCCGCTTCTCCACACCCTCTGGCCCTCCCGTAGGTACAGCAATACGTGGTTCCTCATACTGAGAGGTGTGCCGCATGGGGTCACGTCTTTTCCTTTCATATGGTACTCTGCCATGGGGACGACCATTATATACCCCTGACTCAAAGCTGTTCATAGTGGAGCCATGTGTCATGTGGGAGTAACGGCTGCCCAGTAAATGGTGGGCATTGGGCACATGGGCCCCACCACAGCCTGGCTGGCTGGTGGGTGCTATACTAGAAGTAATAGTGGGGAATGGACCACAGAAATTTACACTAATGGAAATTGGATGAAGGATAGGTGATGTATCTGAAAGCCCAGACATAATGGGGGCTATTAGGGAGTTGTCTATTGTTAATGGAACATAGAAGCTGCCATTTTGGTTCAGGGCGAAAATGGGAACAGTACCCGCAGGGCCCTCAGGAATCTGTTTACAAGGGGAGCTGCTCTCCGTTTGACTTTCACATTTGAGAATGGGAGTTGGAGATCTCTGGTTCTTCTCAAGCATAGGGCTATCATGTCCATCGAGCAGTTTGGTTGAATCTGTAAGTAAGCTGTCTTGTGATGGAGTGGCCCGGGAGGCTGGGCCAGTGGGAGTCACTCGATCCTTCTCATAATCCGTGTAATTTCCACAAGAGGACTCTGAGTCCCTTCGTTTCTTTCTCACTTGGTGGGACTGCTCTAAGTCAGCACTGAATCTGTGCTTCATGTTGGACTTGAACTTGTATAGGCGGCTGCTGTTGGTGTTGTTGTTGTCATCACCACTGGAAGAGTTGTTGGAGCTGAGACCAGAGGAATACCCTCCACAACGTCGTTCTCCACTGTTTCCTGGACCAGAATGTTGCTGTAGGATCTCACGTAGCTGACTCCCAACCCCAGAGCTGCCATCCAGGGAAGAGGAACTACCCAGCTTATCTTCTCTTTCATCTGAACCAGGACGTTCTTCAGACCGGTAAGCAGATTCTTCTATGAAGAGAAACATTACATGAAAATCTTTCATAAGAACAATTATGCTAAGCAGAAATAATCATAATCTGTTACGAACCTCTGCAAAAGCTAAAGATGAACATAGCATTATGGCTAAGAATAATTATGATAACAGAACACAATGATCCAAACTGATTCCCTTTAACACTAAGCCATTTAGCATCTTTGTGAAAGTACATGAATGTGAAAATGATGATCCATACATTCAAAATTTTGCTAAGACTAATATTTGATATTATCCTTTCAAATAATTTTGTTAAGATTAAGCACTATTATTTGCTTTAATCTACGTAAATCTTTAACTGATAAAACTACTTTTGTGGACTACATGCTGAATCCTTTTGCAACCATACATAGAAACAAGATGACTTGTTACAGTCATAAACACAAACATTCTAGTGTAGGACAAGGTCTGAGGTATGATGAGTGGAAGAAATAAGTATTAAGTACTAAAGTTACATCTATCATAAAAGTCTGCCCTTCAAAACTTGTGACTGGAAAATGAAGCAGCAAGGAGTGTTTACACTTCAGATGAAGCAATTATGATTTGTGTAATTGAATCCAATATGATAAAGAATCACAGAATTGTCATACATTCTTTGTTTGTTGAAAATAAGTGAGAGTTAATTTAAGTGGTCTCAATGAAATCTCCCTTAAGTTTTTTTTACACAAACACACACATTCATAAACACACACACACACACACACCTCTCCCATGACAGAAATGCAGAGCCAAACGGTATTCTGGCCCTACACCATGGCACATCCATTGTTAAATGTCTCCAATACTATGATTATAAGGGATCTCATATTAAGTCATTTCGTTTACAAAGATGCCAGATGATCATAATATAACAATGGCACATTTTCTGTTTTATATATACAGCAATAGACTTTCAGGAAACATTATTTTATATTTCGAGTTTTCAAACACTGCCACTCAAAAATGAAATGAAGTGATGACATATATAATAAACTCAGGTGTTTGTCTTTAATTAGAGAATATGATAATGATAAATCATATTAGTAAGTATATATTTTAAGGTATAAGCAAGACAATAATAGTATAGAGATGCAGTCCCACACTGCTTGTTTTCTTTCTTTTTACCTTAAACTGAAGCATCTGGAACATTAAAGCATAATACGTACTTGTAATGGAACATGAGTAAGAAGAATTCCATTTTTTTTTCCAAATGCAGTAAATACAAATTGGGTTGACCAACTTAAATGTTCTTAATAAATGTGTTCTACAGAGTTACAATTTTGACATAATTTTGAAATCACATATTATATCATCAGTGTTCAATTCTTGTTTGTGACTTACATACGTATATAGATGGATAAGCTAGACAGATAGACAAATAAACGTACTGGATGTCTTAAGTACCCTCAACATACTATAAACCCATCAAACAGCAGTGATATAACTGGTTATACCTATATTTGTTTATGAATTATAAACAGACATCACACTCGTCATTCTTCACATCCTCCAACATCTATACCAGAGAAGTTTCCTTATGCATATCAGCACCACACACACCCTTGTCAACCACATTCATGCAGACTTGTTGAAACATCCCCACTTACCTCTATCCAGCACCATGGAAGAAACTTATTCTTCAAAATTATGAGATAATCTTACTATGAAAAAATAAAAAACGGTTAAATATATCCAAAATAAGGATTATAAACACAATATCATAACATAAAAAGTACTTGCATTCTTGAGTAAGCTATTCAAGTTAACTTATTTACTAATCCCACTAACATAACCTAATTCATGAAAAATTAATAACTAAGAAAGTCATAAGAATAACATACTTATTACTTAGTTTTGTCTAAAATCAGAACTTCGTGGCATTTATAAGACTGAACAAATATTTCTAGTATACTGAAAAGTACATTTAAATGTGTAATTGTTCCAAAACCATTTTGTAACGTTTGCAGTTGGTAATGTTTATTTCAACTTGTGAAGTAGCGAGGCAGCGCCTCATGTCTGGAGCTCTCTTTTTCTTGTATAGCAGTAACTTGTATGGAGAAAAACACTATAGACATAATCACATTAACATGGAAATTTTAGAAATTAAGACAAGCAGAAACGCAATGTGGGACTGCTCTCTTCTTAAGTAAATAAATTAATATGCTAATAATTGCCAGAGCCCAAGTTGATTGCAATTTGTAACCATAAGTGTCTTAACTAAGAGCTTTTGAAGATTAAAAACTTAATTTCAGGGCTTATACCAGACTTATTAAGGATAAACTTTTGTATGTGTGTTCAAGAACCAGTGACAACCAGTAAATTAATTAGATTTTGAAATATACATCTTAACTGCAGTTGAAATCCAACTCTTAAGCTATAGTCAGTTAGATTTTGTATCAGTAACAAAGTTATGTGCTGTCCAGTCAATTAAGTAATGACTGGTTCATCTGGTTTGCAGGTGCCCAAGCCAGTAAAAATGGCTCGGTCTGCCTGAACAGTCACCAATAAGGCTGAGGTCTATCAGGAACATGGCAACTCTTAGGGAGAGATCCAGTTTATCTTAATGCATTTCCAGGAAATACAACAGCTTCTCTCTGTGCTTCTTGCCTTGCCAGTCACGAGGAAGAGAATGCTGCAGGAGCTGTAAGTTGTCAAAGTACATACAACTCTGCCCATAGTATTAATTGGTGTCCTGAAAGGTAATTAACATGTCTGGAAGCCTAGAATGACAATTTCTGGAGGACTTATTAAGCTGCCAACAGGAAACAAACAACAACTCCCTTGAGGCTCGAGCATTACCTGTAACAAGAGTTGACTTACTTTCAGAGTTGTGATTTGAGCCATTGCCATTGCCATCACTGGACGAGCCAGCAGAAGAGCTATTGGCATGATATCCACTGGACGAGGAACTTGCACCACTTTGTCTGGTCACATAACCTTCACCTGTAACACAAAACATACCTGATTAGTTCCTGTGTGCCACACATACATGTGTACATACTATATACATTATCACCACAATTCCAATTCTCATTACGAACATGTCAAAATTGAACTTAAGAAGGGATAACAACAACCAAAAGAAATATGGAATGATCAGCGAAGTATATTGTATGCCATTCATTCCATATAGCATGAATACAAGAAGACATATTATTGGTTATCGATAGGCAAATTTCCACAAAGATGAAAGACACTTACTGTTGAGAATCTTTTCGCAGTGCTTGGTGAGATGGTTCATGAGTCGTACACACAGGGAGTCACCAGAGAAGAAGCCTTCACTCTCTACCAGGAACTGCATTGTCTCAGACATGCACTCTTGGTAGCCGAGATGGAACTGTTCCAGCTGGTTTCCTGTCTTCTCTTGCTTGGCAGTCACCTCACAGTTCTCTGAAGATGGAGAATAAAGATATATGTTAAACAGTGGGATTCATCGTAAAAAGGGGTCATTACATATTCTAAAAAGGTTTGGTAACAACTGACTGAAAAGGAGGAATGAAACAAAGCATCGGGACGAATGAGACGAAGCCGCGGTGGTCAGTTATTACCCGACAGTGCTAGCATTCAGACTTCAAGTGAAGAAGGATCAAAATTATCGTACGCAGACAAACACGTCATACAAAGGAGATTGAAGGTGATGTGACTATACCTGACTATAAGGAGCTGGCCTTAACAACGCTTACTTCTGTTCCTAGGTGTGTTGTATGCTTAATTGTATTATACAGTATATGGTCGTGTGCTTGCGTGGATCATGTGGTCTTGCTGTATGTGTTACTCTTGCATGGCTACGGTTACACGCACCTCATGATAATATGTATTTATCTAAATGTATTACATTTATGCACTTGTTTATTAAATGGTGAGGAGAAAGCCCTTACTAATCTGTATTTGTGTATTCGCCATTGTTTTTGTTTGCCCTCTAGTCTACCCCCAGACTATGTCCTGCATTTTATAGTTCTGATAAAGCACACACACACACACACACACACACACACACACACCTAGTAATGGGTAATAAAGAAAACTAAAAGTACACATACCTATTTGATTACACGCGTGGGCT
The DNA here is from genome assembly GCA_029783475.1 of Metacarcinus magister. Lineage (NCBI taxonomy): Eukaryota > Metazoa > Arthropoda > Malacostraca > Decapoda > Cancridae > Metacarcinus > Metacarcinus magister. The sequence goes on along the minus strand of JAPQNM010000043.1, from coordinate 6,936,867 downwards.
TGTAGATGTTTCATGTACTTGATGGCCATTTCGATGATCTCTGTCTTTTCGATGCGGCCACGACCTTTCTTGAGGTAGTAGGTGGGGATGAGGCGGCTAAGGTCCGCTAGACAGTTGTTCATCCTGTCCCTCCGCCGTTTCTCGATGATACGGTGAGAAAGCGGATCCTGAAAACGGAAAGAAAAAATATGTAAAAGTTAATAGATGTAAGTGTAGGCAGTAACTAAATAAGTTTTGGTGTTAGATTGGAATCGAGGAGAAAAATTAGAGAATAATGAGTACACCATATCTTCCCGTCATCCACCCAGTTGAAACAAAAAAAATCAAAATATATAGTGCATAAGCAGCTATTTCATAGCTAATAGTATAGTCCTAGTCCTCTTAAAGGGGCGTAGTTTGGAATGCAAGTCCCATCCACGCCCACCAACACGTGCACCGATGACGGATGAGCAGAATGACGTTGTAGAGGGAACGACGAGGTTCCTCATCGCCTATTTACTAATCCAGTGTTACGTCAGTTTAAGACTGCCTACTGGGGTTCATATACCTAGGCTAGGGATGCAATGTCCCCCTATAGATTCAGTAAGAATTTCCGCATGCATAATTCGGGTAGAAAGTGTGATAAAGCAAAATTTAAGCGAGGCAAGTGGAGTCTGTGTGGAGGAAGGCTGGGCGAGATTGAGGAGTCAGTGGGGGTAGGGGATTGGTGGCTGGTCACGTGTTGTAGCCGCCGCCAGGGTCTTCTCTGTACCCTCCCACCCCACGTCTCCCAAGGATATCCTGCCCGGCGTAACACTTGCTATCACACCCAAATGTGTGCTGCACGAGCTTAGCTAGATGAGCGCTGGCTGGCGTGAGCAAGAGTTAGATTGCCACGTCAGCAGCAGAGGGTCACGTGGCTACCCCCCACCACCTCCATTCCTCCCTCTCCGTCACCGCCACCGCCCCCTCCTCCACCCACGGTATAAGACTTGTATCCCACTCACCATCTCCACTCTTACATACCTGCGCACACCATCACATACCGTCTATAAAGGGCTTCCCCAGCAACAACAACTGCTAGGTTTTGCGTTGAGCTACGGCTATTTATTTTCTCTCCTTCCCTACCTTCTGCTCCCGTCTCCCTCCCACACTGTCACGTGCCATGCCCCTCTCAACTCCCTCTTCCTGAGCCTGCCAGCCAACCTCACATTGCCACTCCTGTTTAAACCTCATCGTGGCTTTACTAAGCTACTATTGCTATGACCAACAAACCCTACTTACAACAGAACAGCGCTTCACTCACGTTTCCAAACACACTATCCCACTCCTAACTTGATTAACGCTATTCCTTCCCAATTTGCTTCCCCATAACGTATTCAAGCCCATTACTCGTAGTTTACTATGCATAGTCTCTCTCTCTCTCTCTCTCTCTCTCTCTCTCTCTCTCTCTCTCTCTCTCTCTCTCTCTCTCTCTCTCCTTACATTGACCTTCCTTACGTCAAACTTGCCACAAATAACCTTTCAAATCCTCCTATCCAGTCGTCATAGTAATAGTAGTAGTGGTCAGCACACCCAACTCCTAATCACTCCCACACTTGATTTTAAATTCCACTTTAGTCTTCCTCTTCCTCTCTCTCTCTCTCTCTCTCTCTCTCTCTCTCTCTCTCTCTCTCTCTCTCTCTCTCTCTCTCTCTCTCTCTCTCTCTCTCTCTCTCTCTCTCTCTCACACTCATTCAGATCTCAGTAAAGACCACACCCACTTACACTTTACTGACCCTCCCACTGTCACTGCCACCGTCATCTCTAATCAAATGTTAGCCCATGAAATAGTGTGGCTACGAAGCTCAATATTAATAGACACTTGTATGACTCGTAGCTTTTAACTTCTGAAAAGTATCGCGCCATGAATTTCATCAATGCTGACCTAAGTAAGCTAAAGGGATAATCTAATTAATTATCTACCACAGTGAGCTTATCCCACCCACATAATACACTCAGGAGCTTTCAATTTTTTTTCTTCTCTCTCTCTCTCTCTCTCTCTCTCTCTCTCTCTCTCTCTCTCTCTCTCTTGTACGTGTGTGCGTGCAGAGAAAGGGGGTGAGGGAGAGTAAGGTCACATTCACATTACGTAGTCTCTCTCTCTCTCTCTCTCTCTCCATAAATATCGCAGAAGAGGAATAAATAATTAATAGTAGCGTCCAGGTGTCTGGGTGGCACGCGGACTGGACCAACAAGGTTGTGTGTGTGTGTGTGTGTGTGAGATTCACCATGGTCAGAAGCATCACGTGCTGGACTCGTGATCGTCAGCCATTACTCTTCTCGAAAGATCTTAGAGCTCATAGAGACGAATCTATGGGCAAGGCTGAGACCTCTCACATATCACACACACCCATCCCCTTGCTCAAAGAGGACAGTAACCGTTCCCCGTCAGAGAAAAATCCTTAGCAATCTGAGCAGGGTTTGAACCCACATCTTGACGGGTGACAGGCGGGAGTCGTTACCACTGGACCATGGGAGCGGAGTGTGTGTGGTGGTGGGAATGGGGCAGGGGGTGTAGTTAATGATGTGGCGGTGAGGAAGTGACCTTGATATTGTTGCTACTCCTGGTGCTGCTGTTGCGTCTCACTAGGGCACATGACCGACCCGAGTGAGTCGCCAGGCACACACAAACTGGGGGAAGGGGGCAATGCTGAGCAACTCTGATAGCAAGAGGATAGTTAAGGCTGTAGCAACGGTCAAGTGCTGGCTGGCTCTTGGCCCATTTCCTCGCACGCTCACCGCCACCACTATCTCCATCTATCTATTAATCGATCGATCATTACAATTTTTCCTCTACGGCGTCTACTCGTCTCGTGTTCGTATTTGTATTATCTCTTGAGAGAGAGAGAGAGAGAGAGAGAGAGAGAGAGAGAGAGAGAGAGAGAGAGAGAGAGAGAGAGAGAGAGAGAGAGAGGACACTCTCTCTCTCTCTCTCTCTCATACCTAGGAGTAACATAACTCAATATTATTATTCCCCATCCACCTTAGGATGGTTCTGTTTTCAAATGTGAACGTGATGCAACATCATCTCCCTCACCCTACTCCTGTGTCTCCTTGCCAAGGGGGGTCATGGTCACAGCTGGTGCTCTCAGTGGTGACGAGAGAGAGAGAGAGAGAGAGAGAGAGAGAGAGAGAGAGAGAGAGAGAGAGAGAGAGAGAGAGAGAGAGAGAGAGAGAGAGAGAGAGAGAATGGGGGAGGGGGGGAAGGCAGTGCGACGCCGCGCCTCGTACACGTGACTTCTCCCTCCCTCCCTCACCGTCTCATCACCTCCTCCTCCTCCTTTCTCTTGATATGTGTACCTACAGAATACATACTACCTTCCTTTCAGTCTTTACCGTACACACACACACACACACACACACACACACACGAATTTACGTACACTAATTCCACCACCTTCAACAGCCTTGATCTTATGTCACTGTTTGGCACGTGCGCGCTACATATCCACTCATAACTTTCTCGTTCAATCCCTAACGGTGGGAGGCTGCATGGGTCCCTGGCGTGAGTGTTCGTCATAGTGACCAGAGGCGGTATGAACACGTGAGGCAAGGGCGTGTTGAGGGCTCTCGCTAGCTGGCTGGCTTCCACCACACTGCTGCTGCTGCTGCTGCTGCTGCTGCTGCTGCTGCTGCTGCTGCTGCTGCTGCTGCTGCTGCTATTGCTGCTGCTGCTGCTCTGTTGCTGCTTCCGCCTGCGCCGTAGCGCCACCGCCTTCGCCCCCACCACCTTCACAATAATCATCACCAAACCGCTGCCTAAGCCAATGGACCCGGGATATGGAGGTTGGAGGAAGGTGGCCGAAGAGCCTTCTGTGTTTATTGTTGATTTATTGATGACTATGATGTCAATCACTTCGTCACTTCTCTCTCTCTCTCTCTCTCTCTCTCTCTCTCTCTCTCTCTCTCTCTCTCTCTCTCTCTCTCTCGTCGCCACCGTCAAAGATTTATCATATTATCTAGTCGCTTAGGCCTCGTCGGACTACGTGGTGGGCAGGTAGATGACGGGTCGTTGCCCACCGGCAGGAGACCAGCAGTGTGGCGGTAGTCTCTCTCTATCTCTCTCTCTCTCTCTCTCTCTCTCTCTCTCTCTCTCTCTCTCTCTCTCTCTCTCTCTCTCTCTGACCCACAAAGAGCGGCGGGCGACTTTGGAGAGTTTCACGGAAAGGATGATGGGAGGGGGTCGGGGAAGGCACAGCGGAAGAGACCCGCTAGGGAAGGGAAGGGAAGGGGTACCGCAAAGCTGGAGGACAACTTTAGTGCTCGGACGCTAGTCGAGTGGGAGGGAAAGGAGACTGGCTGATCAGGAGGAAAGGGATGTAAAAGAAGGATGAGTGATGAGTGGGAGGAATAAGAGGACAGGGAGGTTGGTCAAAGGAGTCGTCCATGCGAGAGAGAGAGAGAGAGAGAGAGAGAGAGAGAGAGAGAGAGAGAGAGAGAGAGAGAGAGAGAGAGAGAGAGAGAGAGAAGTCCTGCAATGGGAGAAAATAGAGGGAAGGCGTAGTTCTAAATACTGAGGAGGCATGTCAAGATGAGGTACTATAGGTGAGGCTGGTAAGCAAACTGGAAAAAAAAAAGGAAAGGAGAGCAGTCACAATAGAAGAGGTGATAAGAGTGATAAATAAGGCCACCATCATGCATCCCTCTCATCCCACTCCATTATTACCAAACACCTACTCTCACCACTTCCGTTGACCTACCCTCTCCCCATTTCTGACCCCTCTCTATCCTATCCTCTCACCCATTACCCTCCACCTATACGTCGTTTCCTTTCATTACAAGTCCCACTCCCCCCCCCCATCTTTTTCTCTCACTTCAGTTGTTTACCTCACCCATAAGTCTTTGCTTCCACCTCACTGGAAGCCATGCCAGGAATCAGACAGTGCTTCTGGAACTGTATTTACACCTACGCTCTCCGCTCCCCCACCCCACCCACTCAATAGTCACATTTTTTCTGTGTAGTATTTTTAGAAGACGCTGGTTGGCGACCTTTGGCAGTTCAAAGCCAATACTCTCTCTCTCTCTCTCTCTCTCTCTCTCTCTCTCTCTCTCTCTCTCGGGTCCTTGGGGAGAACCACTGTTTGCTGCCAGAACCTCTCCACCCCAACCTACTAACACCTTACCACTTTCCTCCCTCCCTCCCTTGTGCCCTCCTTTATTGAATGGTTTCGAGACGTCTTCCGCGTTTATTTTATCCTCAAGCATTGTTTCTTCCTTGGAAATGTTTCTCTCGTTTCTATGTATTCAGTGTAGTGAACTTTGTTTCCATTGAGTCCTTTCCAATTTCAGCCTTGAGTTAATTCAAAATAGTTGTCGGTCATTATTCTTTGTTACTTGTCAGAATCACGTGTTGTTGGTATCAGCGACACGCACACTGCGCTAGTTCAGTGGTAACATCACTGACAGGTTCTAGCACAGCTCAGAGCGCAAAGTTTTCACTGTAGAGCGAACATTTGTTGTTCTTGAGCACGACGATGGAGTATGATATGTGAAAGGTCAGTCTTGCCCATAGATGGGTCTGTGTGAGCCCAAAGCTCTCTCCGGGAGAGTAATAGCTGACCATCACGAGTCCAGCACGTGATCTTAAAAAATTGTGAGTGAATCATACACACACACACACACACACATGTTGTGTGTGTAGTGATAATCTAATCTGAAGCAGAGAGAGAGAGAGAGAGAGAGAGAGAGAGAGAGAGAGAGAGAGAGAGAGAGAGAGAGAGAGAGAGAGAGAGAGAGAGAGAGAGTATACACTCATACCCTCTCGTTTATCTGTTCTTCCCCCCTGCCTACTCCTCTTCCTCATGTTTCGCTCATCCACACGTGACTCAATCCTACCTCCGCCCTCCACTGTCTCTCCTCCATCCCTCCCTCTGAGAAGGCCACGAAGAGGGAAGGAAAATTACCAGCTGAGGAAGCTTAGAAGGGGAGAGACGACAGGTGAGCGACGAGTGAAGAAAAGAAAATACTGTAGAAGAAAGAGGAGGAGGAAATTATACTGCGAAACGTGAAAGGGAAAGAAGGTAATGGGGAACAAGGGGGAGGAAAATGAAACTTGAAATAAGAGGAATTACCTTTAACGCTTACGAATGAAGAATCCAAGGGGAAGCACACCAGAAGCTGAGAAGATTAATATGAATAGAAGTGGGATGAATAGAAGAAAAAAAACTCAAAATTAAGGAAAAAGATGAATGAAGAACTAATAATTGGAAGTAATAAGGAAAATAACAGTCAAAGGAAGTAAAAAACAAGAGGAAAAAATGAAACAAGAGGTAAAGAGAAGAGAGAAAGAGAAGTAGGAAACAAGAAGGCAGCGGGTGGGAGCGCGCATGCAGCCCGCACATCCACGTGACCAGGAAGACGGTGAGAGAGAGAGAGAGAGAGAGAGAGAGAGAGAGAGAGAGAGAGAGAGAGAGAGAGAGAGAGAGAGAGAATGGTTTCATAGTGGTCTACATAAGTCTCTTTTGTTCGTGTCTGTTAGTGAAATTTAAGGTTGACGTTGATTATACTTTATTAACAATCTATCCATTAGATTGTGATACTAACGGTGGCTTATCCACTTTTATCCTCCTTAAAATGGTTTAACTTTATTCTATATTCTTAGTTTTAAACACACACACACACACACACACACACAGGAAATGGCCATATAGTACTGGTATGAAACTATACCTGTGTACCTTTTTTTTCAACGTTAGTTGTTATTAACAAGTACTTGTTTACTACACCATCTCCAGCTAAATTAAATTTCTTCCGACTTTTCCTCCGTCCTCCATCACCTCCCTTTCTCCTCAGTTTCCTCCCTCCTGCTTCCTGTTGCACCTCCTCCCTCCCTCCCTCCTTTACCTACATACTACTCCTCCTTCTCCCTCATTCCTTTTGAATTTACATTTCTCCTCCCCCTCCCTCATTCCCGCCCACAGGCGTGGAAGAGTGTGGGAGGAGCATTAATGAGTTTGCCTCGTGATTGGGTACGAGGGAGATAGGGAAGGTGGGAGGGAGGGTTACCGGGAAGAAATTGGACTCCCATCGACCACACGTGACGAGGGAGGGAAGGGAGGGGAGTCAAGGCAGGAAGGGGTTGAGAGAGGGGGAGGAGTGATTGTATGGACATTTCAGTCACATTATCAGCCCTTTCATTCTCTCTCCCCCTCTCTCCTCCCCGTTGGGTGTAACTAGAAGGGTCGTTGGGTAGGACGGGGAGGTGAAGGGGTGGGAGTAGCACGTTGTAACTGCACGCGGCCATGTGTTATGGAATGCTACCTTCCCCTGCCACCCCACTATCTCCTCTCATTTATATTATGTCCCTCCCCTCTCAACTTCACTACTGGTATATTTCCATTTTTCTTCACATTCACTTTATATTTATATACCATTACTTCTGACATTACCTCCACTTACTTTCACTGTCCACCCTCTCCTACACTGTTTTTTCTCCTCCTTCTCCTCCCCCTCCTCTTTTTCCTTACTCCACCATTACCAGCAATACTACTTCCACTTCTTCCACCAGCAACCCTCTCCGTTCTACAACTATTTTTGTTTTCTCTTTTACATTTTCCTAATTGCTACCATTACTACCGGTCCTCCTCTTCCTCCCCCACTTTTCACTATTTTTTTGTTTCACTCCTCCCTCTTCTATTTCACGATCTTACATTTTTTTTTATACCATTATCTATACTACAATATTGTACTCGTATCACCACCACCATCCCCTCTGCCCCTCCCTCCCTCCATATTATCTTTTATCCCTACCAATGCCCCTTTATCACCTACCTACCTACCACTGAAATTGCTACCATACCATCAAGCCACCATTACTGAAGTTTTATCCCTTTACACTTATTAGTACCTCATCATTAAAATAACATCGCAGACCGGTTTGAGTGTGTGTGTATGTGTGTGTGTGTGTGTGTGTGTGCGCGCGGACAACACCTGCACGTGGGCGGTGCTCAGTCAGGTGTGGGGTGATCGATCACGGTGGCGGCGGGGACTGACGCGCGGCCGCTCTTCACGTGTTTGTGACGTCACCAGACTCCATCGTCACGTGGTCCCATGACGTCACAACCGCATCCCCCGCATTTAGAGGAATGACGTCACGTGAGGACCCACCAGGTGCCGCTAAGATGGTGGCCGTCACCTGTTATTGGGGGGTGGAGCGGGCCAGACCTGGACACTCATGAATTATTCGGTTGAGTATGTATGAATTACCTTGCCTTACCACCCTCATTACCACACCATGGCCCTCTTCAGTACTACACCAAGATCCCTCCAACACTACCCCATGGCCCTCTCCATCATAACCCCATGGTCCCCCTCTCCAACACTCCCATGACCCTCTCTTACATTTCTCCAGTAGTAGTGTGATACAGTTATAGTATCGTAGCAGCAACAATAATAGTATAGGTTAGTGGTAGTGGTGGTAGTAGCAGCAGCGGTAACGATATAAGTAGTTCAAGTCTATTTTAAGAAAGAAAAGCACTAAGGTGGCATTAGGTATATAAGCCAGCAGGTGTGTATATATGGAGGTGAGGCGATGGGTGTCAGTGTGCGGTGCCTCATGTTGCCTATTTGGTCGCTGTTCCCTAGCTCTAACAATACGTAACTCCTTACAGTAATACTCTACACTCTTCAAACACTCCTCATTAATTAATAGAGTCTCTCTTTTTCTCTCTCTCTCTCTCTCTCTCTCTCTCTCTCTCTCTCTCTCTCTCTCTCTCAGCAAGTCAATTTTGATTCTGAGGCGCCACATCCCTCAGAATCTTCAACATTGCCACTGAGCTTCCTACCTTCGTTTGAGCCAACACTACTTTTAACCTTGCAAAATTAGTTCACATTATGTAGTCAGCATTGCTAGCGGCATGTTTTCATGCAACATTCTTTGCCAACTTGAAAAGGTTACGCATACTCCACACAATCATGTACTGACGTATGAATTATAACATTTGCATGTTCACGACTCACACGCACTGTTAATGTTACAGGATGCTCAATTCATGTATCTGAACATGTGGACGCAACTTATATAACAAAACTTCTCCGTATTTATCTAGGCCATGTGATGCTTCCAACCCTCGACGTGCGATGGTCACTGCGAAGCGTTAAGTCAAGGTCCCTAAAGTCTATAATAAGAGATAATAGCTGTGACGTGTCTTGTACATAAGTAGTCTTATATAAAACGAACCATGAAGTACTTCGCATGTTCTCCCAATCCACCGTAAAGTGATAAGTGGGAGGGTGTACTAGCAGGTGTGCAGATCGCTTTACTGGTGACCACACCTATAACGTATTTCTTAGACCACTCACTTAGGTATTCTAGTGGATCTGGACAGGCAAACCATGAATGTTTTTGTTAACGTTGACGTATACAGGTAGCGAGTGAAGACTATGACGCACCTGTTTGTCTAGGGTGACTAAAACAAAACCGACTAACACACACGTGAGTCACTTGAAATTATAAAAGTTCCTTATTCTCAAGTTTCCCAAATTTACTTTGATATAGATACGAATAACTTGCAAACTTACCAACTCCATCTCATCTTTTAAGTGAAATTCCAATGTAGACCGATTTATTCTATTCCTGTTCGCAAAGAGATATGTTTGTTTCGTCAACTGGTCAAGATACAGATATGTTTGTTTGTATCATATTGTCTTGGTTGGCTTTAATCTCCGCGCGCAGCTAAGGAACAAGTTTCACCTGAGTGTGCACCGCTAGGAAACAGATTCAGCACCGTGCAATGCCTACATATATACCATCATGCAAGGACACTTGTTTTGTTACACCCTTTAAGAGAAGGACAGCATGCTAGTTCATAACACTACTTTATAGTTTGTCTTGTTTTTGCTCTTACCGTCAAGAAAAATAATGGAAGCATATTATCATGCGAGGATAAATTTTTAAATCGTCACAACATGAAGATAACAACATGGTATTATATAATTTGTTCATGATCATTTTTGTTTTATGGAGTCTTATGAATCGCTATGAAGTGCATCGTGAAGCACATCTTGTAACTCTTGGTTCACACTGGACACCACCAGCACCATTTCTCCTCCTACACTTCTGATCAGCATCTTCCAATACTTCACACTCTCCAAAGCTTCTCAGCGGCATCCAACACTTGGAACGCTACTACTCAATATCATTCAACACTGCTCACCATGCACTCGTGTTCCATACCCTCTAGTACTGATTCACGCTCTCTAACAATACGCAAAACGTACACATACGGTACTACGCATTATTAAAGTTTTTGAATAAAGAATTGTCCATTGACGTTATTCACAGGGGGAAAAAATTGGTAGCAAAAAAGAAGGCAATCTTCAAACATGTTTAGCCTTTCAGTTAACCTTCACAGGTTAACAACATTGAAGGTACGGTAGGTAGGCAAGCAATATATATATATATATATATATATATATATATATATATATATATATATATATATTTATTTATTTTTTTTTCCCCTCATGTTGCATTTTAATACTTTAGAAATTTTGAATGCCTTTCGTATACGTAGAGAACTAAAATATTAACAGGATTTTTATCAAAATTAGTATCGTTCGTACTGACATCCATTCACTTTTAACAACATTTGAACGCATTTTAGCATTCTATTTTTTTTTTACCGGAACTCATGCCCTTCCGGTAACTCAATCACTCATGCAGGCAATAAATTGTCTCATATTGGCACTCAAACGCCTCAAATGGCACTCCAAAACTCATAAACGGCACTCCAGAATGGCGGGAAGATTGACCTTGTGTGGGTAGAGGCTAGTCACGTGTGGAGCAGCGTGTGGCCCGTCCCTCCCTCTCTACCGTCCGCTCGCTCTCTCTCTCTCTCTCTCTCTCTCTCTCACGATTTTGTGCTGCGGCATGTTTATGGTGGGAAGGAAGCGGACGTGCAAAGACTACTATATCCGTCCTCTCTATCCCCCTACAGTAAGATGTACATCCACGGCAAGTGTCCTGTAGTTTGGTCTTGCCAGCACTATACACTGCCCTTCTCTGAACTCGACTAGTCACAAGAACGGGGTGAAGGTTACAGGGGTGGGAGGTTTCGGTACTCTTGACACGAGGTGGATTAGGTTACTTACATTGGCGGTGGGTTTGATAGGTGACGGATGCCTCTTAGTGCCTTCCACGGGAGGCATGTTGGAGGGAGAGTGGGCTGGCACCCTCTCGAAGGATGCTACGCCATTCATGATTGGCTGGGGCGGCTGCTGTTGAGCGCCACAGGTCTGGTGTTGAAGGGCAGGGGAGGGCGGCGCCCCAGGACCCATAGCTGATGCGGTCATGCTTCTGCAGCGGGAGTTTCGGTCACCCAGGAGAAGAGAAAGGCTGTACGGGGCCTCAGGTTCCTCTTTCACTACCGTGGCCATTACCAGTGGCTCCAACAAGGCCTAGGGCCTAGCCAGAGTCTTCTTACCCCTGGTCCCAAACGGGGCCGGGGCGGGGACAAGAGGGCACGTTGGACCTTGACTGTGTTCTGAGTTGGGTCACGGAGTCGTGGACCAGACGGAACCAGTGTCCGCCAACAGTCACACGCGCTTCCACTTCACAGGCAAACATCCACGCTCACTATAGAGTCGCTCTCAACCTTAACTAGTATATTAGTGCTTCCGGTAGAGTTGCGGGCAGCCTCTCTATACCATACACTGGGCGGCTGTGTCGCGTGATGTGTGACACAGTCTAGTGCCACTTATTTTCTATTGCAACTTGCACCAATATCACAAAACGTCACCACAAACTTGTGCTTTGTAGAGATATTTAAAATAAAATAAGGCGTTAGAGCACTATGGCCGGTGCTCGTACAGTTACGCACAAAACAATACTCGTGATGCCCCACAAAGGTGACTTCTGTAAGAGGGAGGCGCTACTTAAGGCTCCTGCCGACCAAAGCTCCAGACGGCACTGGTTGCCAGAGGTGATAAGACAGCGAGCGGAGTGAGCAGTCGGGGAATGTCCACGCCAGCAAAGGCTGCCACAGACTGAGCCTCGCGTGTGAGTGTGTGCGGCTCTCCCGAGTTCGTCTGGTGTGTGCGTATGTGCGTGTGGCGGTCACGTGCGGCTCCACACTCTGAACACCTCCAAAATAGACAAGGCGGCGGAGGTGGAATTGTGCTCTCATGTGCCCCTTACTACCCTGCAAAGCCTCTGAGCAACACCACCTACTCCTTCATCCCGATTCCAGCACTTGCTGAGAGATACACGTAGAGGAACCGCCATTCAAAGATCAGCTCAGCTGGCAGCCCCGCTGCCGCAGGTGCCGCCGCTCGCTGGAGACCGACACCCGCCAGGCCCCGCCACGGCCAACCTCCTCCAGCAGGGTCCGTGTGTGTGTGTATGTGTGTGTGTCAAAGAGAGAGAGAGAGAGAGAGAGAGAGAGAGAGAGAGAGAGAGAGAGAGAGAGAGAGAGAGAGAGAGAGAGAGAGAGAGAGAGAGAACACTAGCACCCATATAAATATATAAGTACGTCAACATACGTACATAAGTAATAAATATGGTGAAGAGAAGGAAATGGGGAGAAGAGAAGAATGGAGTAGTCTAGCAGGAATGGATGCGGAGGCCGGCGGGGCTGGAGCTAGGCCGGGGCGGAGCGGGGCGGGGCGGGGCACACGTGACCGCGGCCGCCGTGCACGTGGGTTGCCATGCACTTGATGCTCCCACCGTCTAGTTGAACCTCAGCCCGACTTGCCCCTGTCCCTCACTCCCTCCCTATCTCCTAAACCCTATCACCCCGGCTTTTCCCCAAATTTCATACCGTTATCTACCTCCACGGGTCATGTGAAGGGGTGTCAGTTAAGATCCCCAACCTTCCTTCATAGCTGTTTCTCCCGTGGCACTCGATAAGATCCCCAACATGACTTTTCCTATCCTCCCCTTCTCCTCCTCTTCCTCCTCCTGAGTTGGGGTCGAGGAAGGACGCACTAACCTACATCTGAGCCGTACGAGGTCTACCAAACCGTCTATGAGAAACTTTCCTCTTCTTCCTCCTCCTCCTCAGCGTCGTTATTAGTCTTGTTTTCACTATCGTCGTTCTCTTCCTTCTCATCCTTCACTTTGTCTATTTCCGATTTCGTTATTATCATTATCGTTCCCTGTTGTCGTCTTCTCCCTCGTCCTTGTCGTTCTCGTTGTCGTCCTCTACTTCCTGGCACTCTTCCAACCCATGTTCCTACCCACATTCTCTCTTCCCTTATTCCTCCACCTTCGTTTTCCTATATCTCGCCCTTATTTTTTTTTCTCTACGACCGTGTGTGTGTGTGTGTGTGTGTGTGTGTGTGTGTGTATGTGTGTGTATGAGAGAAAGATAATTTTCTTCTTTGCAACAATACATATTCTTCGTTGTTTAGTTCTACTGCTTCAGAGAAAGGGGGAAATGAATAAGAGAGGGATTAGGTGGAGTAGGAGGAGGTGGAGGTGGTGATGGAGGACGGGGACGAGCGACATTCCGGGGAGACACGTGACCGCCCGTGACGTCATCAGCCCTGCCTCCTCCCTCCCTCCTCCTCCACCTCCTCCTTATTCTCCTCCTCTGCTCCTCTCATTTACCCATCCACATCCCCCCAACCACATACATCACAACTCCACCACCCTTCCGATCCATTCTTGCCTTACTCCTTCCCCTCTTCTACTTCATCCACTATCTACCGTCCTTTCCTCTCATCTTGTGTCTCATTTCTCTACTCCATTCCTACTTCCCTCCAGCACCTCAGCACCTGCACTTTATCTCCATCCCTTTCTCCTGTCCTTTCCTATCTTACTTCGTTCCTCCCCTCTCCTTCCTATCCTCCTCCCACCCTCACCCATGTCCTTATCCTCCTCATCCCTCCTCTGCACCTGCTTTCCACTCCCAAACAATTGACTGGCGAAGTAGCCTGAAGCACGTTACACGTTCCTTCCCCCCTCCCCAAAGAGGACGTGGGAGAGAGGAATGAAAGTGAGGAGGACGGTTAGTGTGTGTGTGTGTGTGTGTGTGTGTGTGTGGTTGGGGAGGGTGTGGAGGGGGGAGGGACTGTAGGAGAGGGAGAGTCGATGGCGCACGTGATCAGTAGCCAGTCATCCTTACCTACACGTCTCCAGAGAATTATATTTGACAGTTACTTGCGTTGTTCTCTTGTTTGTTAGTTGTTCAGTTAGTTAATTGAATCGTATATTTTGACTTTCAGTTAGCCAGCTGATAAGTTAACGTAATTTTCAAAGCATGATGTATCTTACTCATTCAACATTGAGTGCGTAAGTTATAATCATTCCCTAATTGGTCTGCCGGTCATGCAATCAACCTTTATCTGTAAACTTAATGCTGCTCAATCACTGTCATTTGGTTACATGTTCAGTCCCAGTTAGCTCGCCAGTTGCTTATGTAGTACCTACACCAGTAACTTGGGAGTCATAAAACACATCATCAATAAAGTAAGCGTTGATTACTAGTCACAGTTATTCCATTGACCACACAGCTGTATCCAGTGTCCCAGCCAAACAAGCAAATAAACTGTACATCAGGCAGTCAGCCATGCAAACCACACAATAGCCAGCCAGGCAGCAAACAGCAGACATGCAAACTACGCAGCAATCTAATTATGCAGTACATTAGCTTCAGCCACCAGCCAAACTGCCCCACACCTAGTCGGCCAATCCACCGATAAACCAAAAACACACTTTTTTCAAATATATAAAATATTTGCACAAGTAAAGTGATCAAACACACTGTAATATAGCCATCCAAGCTATAATCCCGTCAGTCAGTCCAGCCAGCCAGCCAGGCATCCAGCCAACCTTCCTTCCGCCTGTATGTCAGCCAGTCAGGCAGACAGCCAGCCAGCCAACTTCTCCTTCCTCTCTGTCAACTAAGTTTTCCTCCTGCTAACCAACTACTCTAACTTCCCACCCTTCTAGCCATCTATCCATTTAGCCATTTAGCCAGCCTGCCAGTATACCTGCAATGAGCTAGCCTGTGAGCACTACTTTCTGTTCATCATCCAGCCAAACCTTCCTTTCTCCCATCATTTAGCCAGACTTTTTTTTACACTTCCAATCAGTTTTCCCTCCATCCAATGACCACAACCAACAAGCTAAGACTACTATTCCTCTTGCCAACCAGCCAAGCCAGTCTACCAGCTCTCAAAGCCAGTGGAACCTCTCCACTTGAACGACAGCCATGTACTCAGCCAGCCATATGATCACTCAGTATGCTAGTCACGTATACCTCCCGCCATCTACCTAGCCATTCACACTAACCTTGCCACCACGCCAGCAGTTATTCTACATTCATAGACTCCAACCATTCAGACTGAATACTAACCCCACCAGCCACTACAGTCAGCCAGTTAGTTACCAAACAGTTAGGTAGATAAATATCCCGTTACCCACATAGTTCGGGCCCAACCATGACATGCAATCAAAACCCTAAAAAAGTCCTGCAACCAGGTTAGACTAGAGGCTGTTACCCAGAAATCTCTTTTCCTTTCCCCTTAAAGAAAAGACAAATGCTTCTGCTATGTATTCAACCAGCTAACCTTCATTGGCTGACGTGTGTGTGTGTGTGTGTGTGTGGGTGTGTGGGTGTGGGTGTGGGTGTGGGTGTGTGTGTGTGTGGGTGTGTGTGTGTGTGTGTGTGTGTGTGTGTGTGGGTGTGGGTGTGCGTGTGTCAAGAAATGAACAGCGGACTAGGTCATCGCCTGTCACTGGGAAAAAAAGTAACGTTCAAACCTTACGAAAGCCACCTCCATCCCCCGATAACGCGAAGTGGAAGTGGATGTTAGAGGTGGAGGAGAGTTGGGGACTGAAGAAATCGTTAGGGTGAAAATTGCGTGGCAGTGGGGCGAGAATATAGTGGTTGGTCGCAGTGGTGAACGTAGGTTGGTAGTCGGGGTGAGAATGTGGTTGTATTGGAGAAGGGGTGAAGGCAGTGGTCGGGGGTGTGAGGCAAGACGAGGTGGAGAGGGGCGGTGCACACTACTAGGAAGTTTGTTCGACTTGTTTCAGCGGAAATGTGAGATGGTGATGCGTGGAGTCTGCCTGTCTGCCTTCCTTCGTGTGGGTGTGTGTGTGTGTGTGTGTGTGTGTGTGTGTGTGTGTGTGTGTGTGTGTGTGTGTTTGTTGACACATTGGGGATTCATAATGTTTTCCTTTTTTATCTATAATTAATTAAGTAATTTATATTTCACAACGTGATGTCATTGGTGAAAATATATACATACAGAAAGAAGAGAGAGAGAGAGAGAGAGAGAGAGAGAGAGAGAGAGAGAGAGAGAGAGAGAGAGAGAGAGAGAGAGAGAGAGAGAGAGAGAGAGAGAGAGAGAGAGATAACAGTTGGCTTATCAGTAGTGTATACTTTCGCCTCCATGATGACAGAGCCAACCCATGTGACTGAAAGGAGCTTATAACTGCCTTCTACCTCCCTCCCTTCCCCCACCTTTCCCCAACTTTACCCTTTGCATCCCCTCCCTCCCTCAATTCCAAGCACCTGCCTTCCCTATCCTGCCTCTCATTTCCCTTCCTTCCCCTGACACATCTCCACCTCTCGCTTTCCCCAGGCACTTTCCTCTTGCTCTTCTTCTTCCAGCACCCAAACACATTCTTCCTCTCTCCCTTTTCCCCTGGCACCCACCTCTCTCTGTCTCCCGTTCCACATATATCGCCAGAAACATATCACACAGATCTTTGTTAGTCCTGTACCTGTTCGCATGTATGTGTGTGTGTGTTGGGGGGGGGGGTTGGATGGTAAGGTCAAGGGTATGTTTTGTCACCACACTGATCCAGGTATAAAACTAGTATGCTAAATCTAGTATAACTTCCCAAAACATGATTAATTTAGTTCGCAGCCATCGTGAGCCAAATGTATAACACTATACATACGTTGTTAACAGATAACGGAACTACAAACTCAATGAAAACAAGTGTATATCTTATAGAATGAAGAATATGATAATTATGAGTGTATTTTATACGAGGTTATCTTAAGTTGAATGAATAATGCACTTGTACCCTTATCATCTAACCACTGCTTGTCGAAGTAGCTCGCGCGTGACAAGGTAAGGTGTCATTCAGTTTGAAGCCACGGTGAAGCGATTAGTCATGCGTTTTCAAACTATAAGCTTCATTGCTGTCTGCATATTGAAAGTGCTACATTTGTTCAGATTCATATTATTTTGTTTGTGGTGACGGTAAG
>JAPQNM010000043.1:6869678-6904678 GCA_029783475.1 Metacarcinus magister | reverse complement strand
GCATTGTGCTGCTAATGACAGAGTAGGAGGAGGTAGGAGGAGAAAGGAGGGAGGAGGAGAAAGGAGGGAGGAGGAGAAAGGAGGGAGGAGGAGAAAGGAGGGGAGGAGGAGAGGAGGAGGAGGAGGAGGAGGGGAGGAGGAGGAGGAGGAGGAGGAGGAGGAGGAGGAGGAGGAGGAGGAGGAGGAGGAGGAGGAGAAGGAGGAGGAGGAGGAGGAGGAGGAGGAGGAGGAGGAGGAAGGAGGGAGGAGGAGGAGGAGGAGGAGGAATTAATATGTCATATTTATGTGAATGGATAGTATATGGTAATTATACGACACGGTTGTATGGTTATTGATAAATAGATTAATTTATTACTGTTACTATCATTATCATTAGTATTAGTATTAGTGTTATCATTATTACTACAATCATCATCATCAGCAATGTCACTAGGTAGCATCATTATGAAAAATGTCGTCTTCGTCATCGTCGTTTTTCTTGTTAAGTATGGTGTGTGTGTGTGTGTGTGTGTGTGTGTGTTTTCTTCTCTCTCTCTCTCTCTCTCTCTCTCTCTCTCTCTCTCTCTCTCTCTCTCTCTCTCTCTCTCTCTCTCTCTCTCTCACACACACACACACATCCCATTGACCTCCCTCGGTAGCACATTCACGTCCCCCTCCCACCCCTCCGCCTCTGCGTTAGCTATACATCCCATGGCTTTTTGTCCTCCAGCACCATCTCCCGTTCCATTGTACTTCCCCCTACATTTCCTCTTGTTATATTTCCCTCTTCAACTCTTCGTCTTACTTTCCAAAAAAATATCCTTCCTGCTCTTATTTACTTTTTTTCCCTAGCAGTTTCTCTCTTGCCTTCTTTGCTCCTCCCAGTCCCCTCACCAAGGCACCTACTCGGCTATCCCGGTACCAAACACGTGCCAAAATCTTTCCCCGCTCCCAAGGTCTCTCAGTCCGTCTGAGTTAACGCTCCTCTTAGATTAGAATCCGAACAAGTACTCACAGCTATTATAGTAATCGACGAGACAAATGAAAACATAGAAAGACTAAATAACAACCTCACTAATATAGTCTTAGAATCAGCACTAGATGTAGGTGGGAAGGCAACCTAGGAAAACAACGGCAAACTCTTAGCACCTTGCAAAGATCCCATAAGACAAGGTAGATGAATTATAGTAGAAATAGCACGAGACAAAATAGAAGCGGCTGAACTATTTAAAACCATAAACAGAAAAAAACTAATGACATTACATAATACAACTTGAAATTGACTGCAGAAAGTCTGTTCAAGAGTACGAGTATGATGATAGCAGAGATAACGCTTGGCATACGCAAAAAACAGCTGTATGTTTATATATATATATATATAAAAAAAAACGAAAACGGCGAGATTACATATAATAGAGATAAGATTATCAAGATAGCGGAATAATTATATAAAATTGTATAGTAGTAACGATAGGCAAAACAAAGACTCAAATGAAGAGATAATTATTATTGACGTACCCTGCGTAAAGACAAGTAAAATAAAGAAAACACTAATAGGAACAGATACTAGATGGACAACTAGAGTAACAGTATGGCATCTCAGGGATGGTTAGGTAAGGAAGGGCAAACAGGAAAGTAGATGGAGGGATGAGTTAGGAAAATGTTGCTGGGATTACCTGGAATAGATGGGCAAAATACAGATGATTGGAGAAGGTTGGGAGATGTCTTTGTCCTGTAGTGGACTCAGAGGCTGATGATGATCCTTCCTCCTCCTTTCCCTCCTCCCGCCTACTCTCTGCGCACTCTATCCTTGCTCTACCCTCCATCCCTTCCTGAATCGTACCCGAGTCATCTTTCAGACGCTTTGTTCTCTTCTTCCTCTTCCCCCTCCTTCTCCTCTTCCAACTCTCTGTCCCTCTCCTGTTATCTCTTCGTCCCTCTCATACTCTTCTTTCTTGTCGTTCTCCTCTAACTTCCCATTTTCTTCCTTCTCTATTGCTTTTTCTTCTTCTCACCAGTCCACCTTTTCCTCCTCTTGCTTCTCTTCCATCTCCCCGTTTTTTAACTACTTCTTTTCAGACATTTGCTTCCCTCTACAATACCTCATTATGAAATACAGATGAGACCACGTCCTTGAAAGAGAGATAGAGAGAGAAAGAGAAGAGAGAGAGAGAGAGAGAGAGAGAGAGAGAGAGAGAGAGAGAGAGAGAGAGAGAGAGAGAGAGAGAGAGAGATTTTGTCCTTTTTTTCTTTTCTTACATTCTCCCAACCTCATCTTCTGTCATCCACATACTTCCTCCTCCTTCTCCTCCTCCTCCTCTTGATCTCATGACGCAAGAGCATCGTACTGCGCAATGACGCACGAACTACTGTAGGTACACCACCACCACCACTACTCTTCTTTCATTCCTCCTCCACTTCCTGTCTCTACCTGCTCGTCTGTCTCCCTAACAACACCCTCGGGCCTTCAGGTATTGCAGTAACACACTAGTGGAGGCGGTACTGTGGAGGTGGTGTTACAGTCACTCAAGGGAAGGAGGGAGTGACGTGAAGGAGGAGGAAGGGTCAACAACTCCATCACGTTGGGCAAAAAGTGACCCAACACAGAGAGAGAGAGAGAGAGAGAGAGAGAGAGAGAGAGAGAGAGAGAGAGAGAGAGAGAGAGAGAGAGAGAGAGAGAGAGAGAGAGAGAGAGAGGTGGGGGGAGGGAGGGGGGAGGGAGGAAAAAAAAGGGCCACTCACCCTTCCCAGCATTGGCAGCCACGTGACCCATGTTGGCGATGTACGATAACTCCTTCTCGGCTCTCGGTTTAAAGTTATTGATTGGAGAACGTATCGTACTGGGTGACCTCTCTTCCTCCTCCTCCTCCTCCTCCTCTACCTACTACTACCCCTCTTCTCCTTCCGTAGTCTCTCATTGAAAAGAACGCCTGTTCGCGGCTACTACATCTTCCGTGAAAAATGAACACGCAGGAGGTGAAAATGATAGCCTATAATGTATTCGTGAAACAACATGAAGCAACACTTAGTACGACCTTGCAAATATAGATTGTACTGTTCCTATTATCATCTTTCACTGTCTATTGTACAAGGATTTTTAAGAATAGGCCCACGATATATAGATTAGATAAACATTAGCAGAGAGAGAGAGAGAGAGAGAGAGAGAGAGAGAGAGAGAGAGAGAGAGAGAGAGAGAGAGAGAGAGAGAGAGAGAGAGAGAGAGAGAGAGAGAAAATCGACTATATAGAACTTTCTTCCAGCAGATTCTCTCTCTCTCTGTCTTGAGCAGGATGACGCGTATTGTTGTCTTAATCGGTACAAGGTAGTACAAGGATACACATTGAATTTAATGCAACCTTCGCGTGCGTGTATAGAGGCACTAAATATTTACAACAGGACAATGTACTCAAGACCTCCTTTGGACTTAATATAGCATAAGTATTCCTCGATTGTCCAGGAGACTCATTTCTCTACGCTGAACAATACCCTGTAATGGTCTGTTGGGCGGTGCTTGTCCATTCTTAAAGTCTTGACATGGAAGGGCAAAGCCATGGATGGCCTCGAAGCGGGTAGGCCTCAACTGTTTCATAAGCAGCGAGGGAATGAAAAATTATCACAGCGTGGGTCTTCTCTGCGGCAGTTCAGCTTTCAGTGTGTTTCTGGTTGACCTCAGCTACCATACATTGTCTTGTCGACGGTTAGCAGCGGAACAGCTTACAATCGTCTGCTTAAGCAGAAGCCGCTGCCAGCTGCCAGAGGAGGTAATCCATGATAATACTCAACAGAACATCTTGGACCGGATCTTAATGGATCTGGAGCCTCCACTGGTAGGCCCTGGAAGTCTAGCGATGTATGAGATCTGCACTGTCGCGACTCAGAGCAGTGGCTTAGTACGAGAAAGCTCGCCTTGATACCCTTCGCTGGGAGTTGTTTCAGTAGGTCAGCGTACCACACCAAGTCGAAGACTCATTCTATCCAGAGCAACAATAGTATCCAGTTCATTGCCCAGGCTTCCGGGTCAGCCCTTGGTGAAGAGCGTAAGGGTATCCTGAGTTGGATCGTCTAAACCGAATTGTTGATCCGAGTTAGTTTACATTCACATGACGACAGATTACCTCCGTCAGTATTCTCTCGAATACCTCGCCATCGCAGTGAGAGAGGTAGCGCGCTCTCGTTTACCCTAGCAGAACTGTATGGTCTATAGCTACCTAGTTCGGGTTGATTATTTAATCACCTTTAATCGCTCATCGCAGAGAGAAGAGAAATGCAAGGGACTGTAGGTCTTAGGATCAGATCTAGTGTTCTTGTGAGCAGGCATGGCTTATTAACACTCCAAGTATTTGTTTCTGGCTAGACAGGACGTAGTAAGCGTAGAGATCTAGACAACAATCACGCATTGTTTTAATGAGCAGGAGCTCTACGTGTTCCTGTGTCGCCTCTACCGTCATCATAATTTGGTTACATTCCAGTCTAAACATGGCCAAGACTTTAAAGGATTATCTTTTGTTATCATAATAAACATTTGTCAACATAGTGGCTCTCTCGGAAACACGAGGATCGTCGTTCCACCCGGATAGATAAGCTAAAAGGACAATTATTACACGGTGGTCCTCGTCTCCTTGAGGTATATCAAAACTTGCTGAGAATCTTCCGCCTACCATATTTGCACTGGAATTTGTTCTGCCCTTCTCCGGTGGTGCAGTTGGTGGTGGCTGTCATCTACTTGTGTGCCCTCTGTGTGTTCCTCATGTAGGAAAGCTACGCAATGCATATTCTCTTTGTTGCAAGGAAGCGCTGATAGTCACACTAAAGCTGATCAGTGGGATTGATGATTTACTCGTGGTGAGACACACTGAAGCTGGAAAGTCAAGATCCAGACAATAACGAAACGCATCTCAGTCTCAGCGAAGAGGCTGTCCAAGTCAGTGAAGAACAGATTGTGTCGATCAAAAGTAGGAAGAAGCCTCGCTTAGCTTCCCAATGGTGTCAACATGAGTTAGGACAAAGGCGTGTGTGTGTGTGTGTGTGTGTGTGTGTGTGTGTGTGTGTGTGTGTGTGTGTGTGTGTGTGTGTGTGTGTGTGTGTGTGTGTGTGTGTGTGTGTGTGTGTGTGTGTGTGTGTGTGTGTGTGTGTGTGTGTGTGTGTGAGTTCATGTTAAGGAATGAGACTTAATAGTTTGATCGTCATCACTGAGTCCTCGTGACTTAATTCTGAGCACGAACTCTCAACGAAAGAACATCACTTTAAAATAATGAAAGAAAAAAAATCTGAAATGAAAATGTGGTGCAAACATGAGTCTCTAGCACATGGCACGCACGCGTATAGATATAAAATAAAAAGTGAAAAAATTTAATTGACTTGATACCAGGAAAACAGTCAGCCAGGGAAGCATGTGAAAAGGGAGGGAGGGAGGGAGGGTGGGAAGGAAGGGAGAAGAGCTAATAATGTATACGTAGGTCACATGTCTTTCCCTTCCTTGCTAGTCCTGGTAACAGGTGATTCTGAGGGTCACAGGACAACGTGGTCACAGGGACAACGTGACGGTCGGTCGATACTGAGTGGACTGAACTGAAGGAGAAGGGAGGGGAGTGGAGGGGAGGGGAGAGAAGTGAAGGGAAGGGGAGGGGAGGGGAGGGAAGGGAAGGGGGGTGGAGTGAAGAGGAATGGAGAGTGTTGGTGGGATAAGACTGCCAGGAATGTATGGGTGGAAGAAGTGGATGAACTGGTTTGTTGTATATGGTATGTAAGCTTGTTGTAGTTTATTTGTGGTGGTGATGGTGGTGCTAGAGGTGCCATTGGTGTTAGTAATATATAGTAGTGGCAGTAATAGCAGCAGCAACAACAGGAATGTTTTAATAATAATGATAATGATGACGAAGATGATGATAATAGTAATAATAATATCATACACCTTTCTTACATCTCCATGTCCTACATATGTGACTGTCCAAGCAACACAGAAAACAATATATACCACATACTACTACTACATATTACTACTGCTATTACTACCACTACTACTGCTACTACTACTACTACTACTACTACTACTACTACTACTACTACTACTACTACTATTACTACTACGACCATTAAAAGTAATGATAAAAATGATGAGAATAATAATGATAATAATAATAATAATAATAATAATATTAATTAAATACTAATGTGTGATGAAAATAATTCCCAAAACTATAACACATACGCACACAAACACAAACACCGTGGCACCGTGGCACCACCCACATTCCCTCGTGCGCCTGGCAGCTCCCTATATCCCTCCTATCCTCCCCAACTGCTCTGCCTCCACCCACCCCACCATGATACTCACTCATGGTGCTCACACTGGTATTGAGCAGCAGTGGAGCCGCTGTCATAGCGTGAGAGGCCACGTGACTCTCTGGCCGCGATAACACGTGCCTCACACACCCACGGACACGGAGTTACACACGCCGGCACCACCACCACTCCCGCTCTCACTCCGATAGCGGCGGTGGTGGTGACGTGATGAAAGAGTTAGTGAGAGAGAGAGAGAGAGAGAGAGAGAGAGAGAGAGAGAGAGAGAGAGAGAGAGAGAGAGAGAGAGAGAGAGAGGAGAGAGAGAGAGAGAGAGAGGAGAGAGAGAGAGAGAGAGAGAGAGAGAGAGAGAGAGAGCAGGAAGTGAATGTGTGTGTGTGTTTGTGAGTTCTTACCTAATGTTATTTTTACAGGACAGAGTCACGTTCTTGGTGTCTCGTCTTTTGATACTATATTAATATAATTTTCAATAAGACTACGAATGGATTTAGCACACACGACGTCTTCTGGTAAAACATTCCACTGGTCAAAGGCCGAATGTGGAAAGTTAAAATTTCTCGCATTTAATTTTTTTTTTTAATCATAATTTTGTTGTGTCCTCTTAAAAATGACTATCTAGGTACTGTACTGTACTCATTAATGTCATTATTTTCTTTTCTTTCCACATTTCTTTTTATGGTCATGTCGCCTCTGTTTCTTCTTTCTTGTAATGTTGTTAATTGTAGCTCATTAAGTCTTTTTTTTTATAGCTTAGGTTCTCAGGTTAAACACCCAAGTTGTGGTTATTCTTTGTACCTTCTAAATCTTCTTAACTGTGTGTGTGTGTGTGTGTGTGTGTGTGTGTGTGTTACTTCCAAACTCGTGAAAAATTTAATTAGATCAAAATTAATATGACTCTTATGGTATTCAACTCCTCAAACTCATATTTCGTGCATTAGTGAGCTTCCTTTTTCATTGATTCGGATGCCAAATATTTTTTTTTCTCTCTCTCTCTCTCTCTCTCTCTCTCTCTCTCTCTCTCTCTCTCTCTCTCTCTCTCTCTCTCTCTCTCGAAATAGAAGTGCCAGGATTAGTGTGTGGACTGGGGACATTGAGGGGAAGAGAGAGTCAGGGTCGGAGCGAGGGAGGGAGGGAGGGAGGGTGGAAGGTTGACTGGGCACTGTGGGCAGGCATTATGTAAGTGACTGAGCAACCTGCTAACCCACTGAACGACAAGTAGGTAATCACTGCCAACGGCAACAGCAACGTTACTACTACTACTGTCACTTCTACTTCTACTATTACTGCTGCCGTTGCTTCTACTACTGCTTCTACTACTACTACTACTACTACTACTACCAATACTACACTAGATATTACTACTACTACTATTACAACAACAACAACTACTACTACTACTACTACTTCTACGCATATACACAAACACAAACGTGACATACAACATTTTTACAGCAGGGTTCAAACGTACTTTCAAGCCTCGAGGTTACTCAGCCAACATTGACTCGGGCCGATTATCACAGCGGCCAATGTTCCGACCTTGAATATCCACCGAATAGATAAAAAAGTTGCTTTGTCACCACAACTTTTTAATGGATATCTTTCGTGATCACCCTCCCATCCAAACCCCCCCCCTCTCTCTCTCTCTCTCTTCTTTCCATCTGTTGCTTTTCCTCCGTTTTACTGATTAAAGGTGTGACGTTCTGAGCAGCTTTTGACATGATCACGTGTTGCAAGCATTAATTTCTCGTATGCTGGCGGGATTGAGAGAGAGAGAGAGAGAGAGAGAGAGAGAGAGAGAGAGAGAGAGAGAGAGAGAGAGAGAGAGAGAGAGAGAGAGAGAGAGAAAGAGAGAGAGAGAGAGAGAGAGAGAGAGAGAGAGAGAGAGAGAGAGAGAGAGAGAGAGAGAGAGAGAGAGAGAGAGAGGTGTCAGACATCACCCAGAATAGTCAAGTCAGTCCAGCGTTGATGACACGTGCTTGGTTTCTTCCTGAATTTATGAGTGAGTGTGTGTGTGTGTGTGTGTGTGTGTGTGTGTGCGTGCGTGCGTGCGTGTGTGCGTGTGTGCGTGCGTGCGTGCGTGCGTGTGTGTGTGTGTTTGTGTTTGTGTTGGAGGGTTGTGATGGCATGTGGAGTTAGTAGAGTTGCGTAACTCTTTTAGTGACGGTGTGACAACAGTTGTGATGCAACACGTGTTGAATGCAAGGTGACGGTGTTACGTGTATGTATGTATGTATGTGAGTGTGTGTATGGCGTAACACATGGATAATCAGTGTAATTGTAATGTAACATCTCAGATACCGACGGTGTTCAGTAGTGGTGTTACAGTAATAGAAGACGTGATGTACCGTAAAGTAAAACGTGACACCTGTGGCGGCGGCATACTAGAAGCGTTACACTTGAAGCTAAGCAGCACCTGTGGCATCGCGCGGCGTGACACTATTGGTAATAGCATATCATGATATACCTCGCGGCACACATAGCGTTACGAGTATACTGACGGATGTGACGGTACAACAAAGTATCCTACTGATGGATGAGATGACGTGAAGGTGATGGCATGACACCTGTAGTAGTGCCAGTGACATGACAGTGAGGCAGGCAGGCAGGCAGGAAGGCAGGCTAGCAACAGAAGCAAGGTGGTGAGGATGATTAGAACAGGTGCAATAGCAAGGAACACTTACCGTTCAACTTTGAAACACGATCCGAAACAGTCACTGTCCTCGTAATGATCCATTTTCTCTTGAGTTGATTAGCCGACACTAATAGGGTCATCTTGTGCTCAACTATGCAGCCTCCAACTCTAGCTTTCCCCGCACATCACACACACACACGGCGAATTTACACTGCGATCACACAACTTATAATATAGACCGACTGGAGTGGCTGCTGCAAAGTTCTGGTGGGGCGACAGCGTCCACACCACGCGTCACGTGGCCCTAAGATGACGTCACACCTCACGTGGCCTGGGTGTGCACGCTCTCAACCTGCGCACTCCCTCGCCCTCTCCTCCTTTCCCTCCCGTCTTCCCTCCGGCGTTCGATACCCGGTCACAACAGTCGCCCTCCTTAAGTTATATGTTATTCAAAAGGCTGGAAGGTAGCGATGAGGCTCCTGGAGTATCGCCTAGCACTTGCTGGGAATATTGGCGTCGTAATGTACCGACGACACTATTCCATCGCCGCCAACACGGGGCCCGGTGGTGGTACACGTGACCCTCCTACTTCTTCGCTCCCCCGGACCACCACCGTCACAATCTTCTTCCCTCTCCACCTCCTCCTCCTCTTGCCAGGAAAAATCCGCCTGTAAACTTTTCTCAGTCAGAGAAAGTGTAAACACCTCCACTTAAATTACCGTGTCAACCAATGTAATGTTAAGTAAGTCACATGCTTCCTGGTGAGGGTGATGGTGAGATGGGTTGGCATTGTATCCCTGTAATAAGGGAGTAGTAGTTTAGACAGTGTGCTCTCATTAATATACTGGAATGAGCATTCCATATGTATATCGATAAGGAAGTGGTGTCACGCAGCTACAGGCGGGCCAGGATGCAAACAATAAGGTACAATAAACAAGTACATGTCTGGCACCCCTTCTTCCTCGCAACATCCTCGGTCCGCCAAACGTCGGTCCTAGAATGCCATGGTTTCCGATATGTACTACACTTTTCCTAACACATGTCTACATAATAATGGCAATCATACAACCTGAGTGACTATAAAGTATGTGTAGAATCTGTGAAAACGTATTCTTTACTGTAAGATAGAAATGGACAACATTGATATTACAGGAGGAGGTTTATCGCTCACTGGTCACGTTGACTGCGACGTGGTGGTGGCGAGCGGATCAAAAACAGAAGCTACTTTTGTGACAGTGCACAAAACAATGCCGCTGCAAGTAATTCTGCATCTGACACATTACAACAAAAAATATTCTAAAGCAAACATTCCCTTTGGCGAGCAAAAACCTTGTAAAGCACATAGACAGACAGCAACAACAACATTTAGAAGTGGTGTCTGGGAACTGTTGCATAAAAGCAGGTCTCACCCTCAGACCAGTAGCAGCGGTATGCAAGGTGCTGGTGATGTGTGGTGCGGAGTAGCTAGACGGGGCAAGGCCAGATGTTACGGGTCACTGTCTCTCAATGAACGTAGTAGATAATTAACTGCGTGTACATGCCACGGTACATTCATCCCTGCGTGGGTGTGTCGATGAACGGTATTCACAGCGTCGGGATGAATACTGAAAAAGGGGAAGGGAGAAAGGAAAGTTC
This sequence comes from Metacarcinus magister, assembly GCA_029783475.1. Taxonomy (NCBI): domain Eukaryota; kingdom Metazoa; phylum Arthropoda; class Malacostraca; order Decapoda; family Cancridae; genus Metacarcinus; species Metacarcinus magister. The sequence goes on along the minus strand of JAPQNM010000043.1, from coordinate 6,894,132 downwards.
ATGTGCGTAATTTTGGATTAATGCCACGGCACGCTATGGATGAAGTGGTGAATTAAGAACTGCTCTTACACACACACACACACACACACACACACACACACACACACACACACACACACACACACACACACACACACACACACACACACACACACACACACACACACACACACACCACACACACACACACACACACACACACACACACACACACACACACACACACACACACACACACACACACACACACACACACACACACTCATAAAAAAAATATATATATATATAAATAAATATATATATTTTATATATATATATATATATATATATATATATATAATATATATATATATATATATATATATATATATATATATATATATATATATATATATATATATATATATATATATATTGGTGTGCTGAATGTGGCGCTTAACTTTGCTAAATGTAAGGGTGTTGGGTTCTCGGTTAGAGTTTCTTGTTGATAACGTTTCATGAAGTTGTGATGCATGGTGTCAGAAAGTTGCTAACATACCGACAAACAAACAAACAAACAAACAGGCAAATGAAAACATCTCGCTCAGTTTTGTTGACGGAAAAAATAAATAAGTAACTAACTAAATAAATATTCCACAGCGTAAAGAAAATATGATATGCATGAAACTGTGCAGCTGTACTATCACGTTTTATCCTTGACATTATTATTTCTTAACGGTATCAGTGATTTAATCGAGTAATCTTTCGTCTCCACAGCTCAAGCCTCGCTACCTGCGGACTGACATGAGTGAGTACTCGCTTTACGAGGTGACCTTGTGAGGTTGTTGTTGTTGTTGTTGTTGTTGGTGGTGGTGGTGGTGGTGTTGGTGTTGTTGTTGTCATCGTCGTTGTTGTTGTCGTCGGATTCGTTTTATTTCTGTCGTCGTTATTGTCGTTTTCGTCGTCGTCGTTATTGTCATCGTTGTCGTTGCTATTGTTGATGTTATCGTCATCGTCGTCGTTGGTTTTGTCGTCATTGTTTTTGCCGTTGTCGTCATCATTGTCGTTGTCGTCGTCGTCGTTATTGACATAGTCGTAGTTGTTATTGTCATCGTCGTCGTTGTCATCCTTGTTATTTTTCATCGTGGTTTTCATTGTTTTGTTTTTTACTACTACAACAACAACAACAACTACTAAAACAACAACAACAACTACAACTACTACTTCTTTTTTATTATTATTATGATACTATTATTATCATTATTATTATTACTATTATTATTATTACTATTATTATTATTATTATTATTATTATTATTATTATTATTATTATTATTATTATTATTATTGTCATTATTATTATTACTATTACTATTATCATCATTATTACTACTACTACTAATAATAATGTCATTACAAACTACTACTACTACTACTACTATTATTACATACTACTACTACTACTACTACTACTACTACTACTACTACTACTACTACTACTACTACTACTACTACTACTACTACTACTACTACTACTACTTCTACTACTGTTATCGTCGTGGCCATCACTGTCGCCGTCGCTATTATCATCACCATCATCGTCGTCATTGTTTCCACACAAGTAAAAAGCGTGGAGTCTAGTTTTGAAAGTTATTCTAGTCCCCTCGTGGCTTTCCCTTGAGAGCTATAAGAAGGAGGGAAAGCAGAGCGGGGTAGCTTTTCCAGTGTGTGCCTGTAAAGGGGATGAACCATTGGAGGGACGCGGATCACACATTTAGAAACCAATACCGTCCCGCTTAGTAAAACAGTAAATCAAGTAGATAAATAAAATTAGATGAATTTGTTGATATATAAACAAATTAAGAGAAATATATAAATGTTATCTAACTTACTAATAACCATTTCATTAGATAAATAAATAGATATATAAGGAAATAAGGGAAAAAAGAAGCTCAAAACATATTTGGATTTATTTTGCATATTACAAATTTTCCCAAAGTACATTTATAAGTGTGAGTATGTGTACGACAACCTTATCCCGACTGCTGCTACTTACACGGCTAAAGTTTATCAGATATATTTCTTTTTTTATGGGTTCCTATAAACTTCTGGGGAGTTTTCGATAATTTTGTTCAAGAAAATGTCAGCAAGTCTGACACCTCCGTATGTTTGTAAAATACCATTTATAAATCATTTATTTCTTAAAATTTTGTGTAAGGTCAGCTGACACAAATATTTTTCATTACAGAAAATTCGCCATAACTATAGTCCGACAGATCTTAGCAGAGCTTTCTGGTGGGACAGAATACAGTATTCCCATGGGTCCAACACTGCCATATCTCCTTCGCTCTGATTGGCTGGTGAGTGACCTGAGCCAAGGCCTACGTGAGAGAGCCTTGCCTGAGCGCGTGACACGTGTGTGTGTGTGTGTGTGTGTGTGTGTGTGTGTGTGTGTGTGTGTGTGTGTGTGTGTGTGTGTGTGTGTGTGTATGTGTGTGTTATGCTTTCTCATTCCCTATGTTGTTTTCTTATTTCTATTTGCTGCGATCTCAGTAGTACTATTCTTATCTCTCTCTCTCTCTCTCTCTCTCTCTCTCTCTCTCTCTCTCTCTCTCTCTCTCTCTCTCTCTCTCTCTCTCTCTCTCTCTCTCTCTCTCTCTCTCTCTCTCTCTCTTTATAATTTGTCACACATTGGTTATACATCGACCTTTACATTTGTATATACTGAAATGTTGACTTTGTTTCCTCGCCACCCAAGAGGTAAAAGTCACAGTGCGTTTTTTTTTTAAAAGAGGTTTCCCTGGTAGGCCTAATCCTCTATTCTGGCAGCATGACAGCCATTATGATGAATCCTCTTCATCAGATGGAGTGAGAGTGATAATGAAGGAGTCGATGAAATGATCAATTACCACGTCTCTTCTTGCATCGTCTGGTTGTATGGCATCTTTCCAGTTTTCTGGGGTAATTGTGGCTATTGCTTCATAAATGAGCGGCTTTAAGGCTGCATTCTTGAATGTATTTCTTTTTGATATGTAGCCTTTAAGTTGAGTCCATATCAGTTCAATCGCGTTGTACTGACAGTGATAAGGTGGCAGTCGTACAACCTTGTGTCCGTGCTGTAAGGCCATCCTGTCGATGACGTAACTTGTATCGGCAGCAGTGGTGTGTTCAGCCGAAAGTTTCATGAGCTGAACTTTCAGTAGACCATCGGGTACTGCCACACCCTTCCTCTCCAGCCATTCTCTTATGGTTGCTTTGTTGTTTGATGCTAATGGTGGTTTATCGATTTTCCTGGAGTGATAGGGTGCGTTATCCATTACGATGACTGAAGATGGAGGAATATTGGGCAACAGTTGTGTCTTGAACCACTTCTCAAAGGTTTCTGCGTTCATCTGATCGTGATAGTCGCTGACATTCTTAGCTTGGAAGGTAAGGAAGGGTTAGGTTCCTGGTGCCGGCGTGCAGAATTATCCAGCGGGAACCTTTCCCACTGGGTACCCGAACTCCCGTGGCCTTCTTAGAAGTGGTGTCTATCCAGCAGTTTAATTAGGTGTATCAGATGCTGCAATGATATTTCCAATATCTCTAATAGCTTTCGAGAAAATGAGGAGGAAAGTCATGTTTTTAAATAAATATTGAGTTTCATTTAACTGTGTAATTATTAGTCATAGAACAAATATTCATAATGACAGTTGTACAGTTTAATTAGGTGTATCAGATGCTGCAATGATATTTCCAATATCTCTAATAGCTTTCGGGAAAATGAGGAGGAAATTCATGTTTTTATATAAATATTAAGTTTCATTTAACTGCGTAATTATTAGTCATAGACCAAATATTCATAATGACAATTGTACAGTTTAATTAGGTGTATCAGATGCTGCAATCATATTTCCAATATCTCTAATAGCTTTCGGGAAAATGAGGAGGAAAGTCATGTTTTTATATAAATATTAAGTTTAATTTTACTGCTTAATTATTAGTCATAGAACAAATATTCATAATCACAGTTATACAGTTTAATTAGGTGTATCAGATGCTGCAATGATATTTCTCATATCTCTTATAGCTTTCGAGAAAATGAGGAGGAAACTCATGTTTTTATATAAATATTAAGTTTCATTTTACTGCATAATTATTAGTCATAGAACAAATAATCATAATGACAGTTGTACATTTTGATTAGGTGTATCAAATGCTGCAATGATATTTCGAATATCTAATAGCTTTCGAGAAAATGAGGAGGAAAGTCGTGTTTTTATATAATTATACGGTTTTATTTTACTGCATAATTATTAGTCATAGAACAAATATTCATAATGTCAGTTTTGCAGTTTAATTAGGTGTATCAGATACTGCAATGATATTTCTAATATCTCTAATAGCTTTCGAGAAAATGAGGAGGAAAGTCATGTTTTAATATAAATATTAAGTTTCATTTTACTGCGTAATTATTAGTCATAGAACAAATATTCATAATGACAGTTGTACAGTTTAATTAGGTGTATCAGATGCTGCAATGATATTTCCAATATCTCTAATAGTTTTCGAGAAAATGAGGAGGAAAGTCATGTTTTTATATAAATATTAAGTTTCATTTTACTGCGTAATTATGAGTCATAGAACAAATATTCATAATGACAGTTGTACAATTTTATTAGGTCTATCAGATGCTGCAATGATTTTTTCAATATCTCTAATAGCTTTCGAGAAAATGAGGAGGAAAGTCATGTTTTTATATAAATATAAAGTTTTATTTTACTGAGTAAATATTAGTCATATAACAAATATTCATAATATCAGTTGTACAGTTTAATTAGGTCCATCAGATGCTGCAATTATATTTCCAATATCTCTAATAGCTTTCGAGAAAATAAGGAGGAAAGTCATGTTTTTATATAAATATATAGTTTTATTTTACTGCGTAATTATGAGTCAAAGAACAAATATTCATAAGTACAGTTGTACAGTTTAATTAGGCCTATCAGATGCTGCAATGATATTTCCAATATCTCTAATAGCTTTCGAGAAAATGAGGAGTAAAGTCACGTTTCTATATAAATATAAAGTTTTATTTTACTGCGTAATTATGAGTCCTCAAACAAATATTCATAATTACAGTTGTACAGTTTAATTAGGATATATCAGATGCTGCAATGATAATTCCAATATCTCTAATAGCTTTCGAGAAAATGAGGAGGAAAGTAATGTTTTTATATAAATATAAAGTTTTATTTTACTGCGTAATTATAAGTCATAGAACAAATATTCATAATTACAGTTGTACAGTTTAATTAGGTCTATCAGATGCTGCAATGATATTTCCAATATCTCTAATAGCTTTCGGGAAAATGAGGAGGAAATTCATGTTTTTATATAAATATTAAGTTTCATTTTACTGCGTAATTATTAGTCATTGAACAAATATTCATAATGACAATAGTACAGTTTAATTAGGTGTATCAGATGCTGCAATCATATTTCCAATATCTCTAATAGCTTTCGGGAAAATGAGGAGGAAAGTCATGTTTTTATATAAATATAAAGTTTAATTTTACTGCGTAATTATTAGTCATAGAACGAATATTCATAATATCAGTTGTACAATTTAATTAGGTGTATCAGATGCTGCAATGATATTTCCAATATCTCTAATAGCTTTCGAGAAAATGAGGAGGAAAGTCATGTTTTTATATAAATATTAAGTTTCATTTTACTGCGTAATTATTAGTCATAGAACAAATATTCATAATGACAGTTTTACAGTTTAATTAGGTGTATTAAATGCTGCAATGATATTTCGAATATCTAATAGCTTTCGAGAAAATGAGGAGGAAAGTCATGTTTTTATATATATATATATATATACGGTTTTTATTTACTGCGTAATTATTAGTCATAGAAAAAATATTCATAATGACAGTTGTACAGTTGAATTAGGTGTATAAGATGGTGCAATGATATTTCCAATATCTCTAATAGATTTCGAGAAAATTAGGAAGAAAGTAATTTAAAAAAAAGTAAAATTCAGTATATATTAGTACTAGAGCAAATATTCATAATGACAGTAGTAGATTTTAATTAGGTCTATCAGATTCTGTAATGATATATCCAATATCTCTAATATCTTTCGAGAAAATGAGGAGGAAAGTCGTGTTTTTATATAATTATACGGTTTTATTTTACTGCGTAATTATTAGTCATAGAACAAATATTCATAATGTCAGTTTTACAGTTTAATTAGGTGTATCAGATGCTGCAATGATATTTCCAATATGTCTAATAACTTTCGAGAAAATGAGGAGGAAAGTCACTTTTTTATATAAATATTAAGTTTCATTTTACTGCGTAATTATTAGTCATAGAACAAATATTCATAATGACAGTTGTACAGTTTAATTAGTTGTATCAGATGCTGCAATGATATTTAAAATATCTCTAATAGTTTTCGAGAAAATGAGGAGGAAAGTCATGTTTTTATATAAATATTAAGTTTCATTTTACTGCGTAATTATGAGTCATATAACAAATATTCATAATGACAGTTGTACCATTATATTAGGTCTATCTGATGCTGCAATGATTTTTTCAATATCTCTAATAGCTTTCGAGAAAATGAGGAGGAAAGTCATGTTTTTATATAAATATAAAGTTTTATTTTACTGCGTAATTATGAGTCATAGAACAAATATTCATAATTACATGTGTACAGTTTATTTAGGTCTATCAGATGCTGCAATGATATTTCCAATATCTCTAATAGCTTTCGGGAAAATGAGGAGGAAATTCATGTTTTTATATAAATATTAAGTTTCATTTTACTGCGTAATTATTAGTCATAGAACAAATATTCATAATGACAATTGTATAGTTTAATTAGGTGTATCAGATGCTGCAATGATAATTCCAATATCTCTAATAGCTTTCGAGGAAATGAAGAGGAAAGTCATGTTTTTATATAAATATTAAGTTTTTTTTTACTGCGTAATTATTAGTCATAGAAGAAATATTCATAATGACAGTTTTACAGTTTAATTAGGTGTATCAAATGCTGCAATGATATTTCGAATATCTAATAGCTTTTGAGAAAATGAGGAGGAAAGTCATGTTTTTATATAAATATACGGTTTTATTTTACTGCGTAATTATTAGTCATAGAATAAATATTTATAATGACAGTTGTACAGTTGAATTAGGTGTATCAGATGGTGCAATGATATTTCCAATATCTCTAATAGCTTTCGAGAAAATGAGGAAGAAAGTAATTTAAAAAAAAGTAAAATTCAGTATATATTAGTACTAGAGCAAATATTCATAATGACAGTAATAAATTTTAATTAGGTCTATCAGATTCTGTAATGATATTTCCAATATCTCTAATATCTTTCGAGAAAATGAAGAGGAAAGTCGTGTTTTTATATAATTATACGGTTTTATTTTACTGCGTAATTATTAGTCATAGAACAAATATTCATAATGTCAGTTTTAGAGTTTAATTAGGTGTATCAGATGCTGTAATGATATTTCCAATATGTCTAATAGCTTTCGAGAAAATGAGGAGGAAAATCATGTTTTTATATAAATATTAAGTTTCATTTTACTGCGTAATTATTAGTCATAGAACAAATATTCATAATGACAGTTGTACAGTTTAATTAGTTGTATCAGATGCTGCAATTATATTTCCAATATCTCTAATAGTTTTTGAGAAAATGAGGAGGAAAGTCATGTTTTTATATAAATATTAAGTTTCATTTTACTGCGTAATTATGAGTCATAGAACAAATATTCATAATGACAGTTGTACAGTTTAATTAGGCCTATCAGATGCTGCAATGATATTTCCAATATCTCTAATAGCTTTCGAGAAAATGAGGAGTAAAATCATGTTTCTATATAAATATAAAGTTTTATTTTACTGCGTAATTATGAGTCGTAGAACAAATATTCATAATTACAGTTGTACAGTTTAATTAGGATATATCAGATGCTGCAATGATATTTCCAATATCTCTAATAGCTTTCGAGAAAATGAGGAGGACATTAATGTTTTTATATAAATATAAAGTTTTATTTTACTGCGTAATTATTAGTCATACAACAAATATTCATAATATGAGTTGTACAGTTTAATTTGGTCCATCAGATGCTGCAATGATATTGCCAATATCTCTAATAGCTTTCGAGTAAATTAGGAGGAAAGTCATGTTTTTATATAAATATAAAGTTTTATTTTACTGCGTAATTATGAGTCATAGAACAAATATTCATAATTACAGTTGTACAGTTTAATTAGGTCTATCAGATGCTGCAATGATATTTCCAATATCTCTAATAGTTTTCGAGAAAATGAGGAGGAAAGTCATGTTTTTATATAAATATTAAGTTTCATTTTACTGCATAATTATTAGTCATAGAACAAATATTCATAATGACAGTTGTACATTTTCATTAGGTGTATTAGATGCTGCAATGATATTTCCAATATCTCTAATAGCTTTCGGGAAAATGAGAAGAATCATGTTTTTATATAAATATAAAGTTTAATTTTACTGCGTAATTATTAGTCATAGAACAAATATTCATAATATCAGTTGTACAATTTAATTAGGTGTATCAGATGCTGCAATGATATTTCCAATATCTCTAATAGCTTTCGAGAAAATGAGGAGGAAAGTCATGTTTTCATATAAATATTAAGTTTCATTTTACTGCGTAATTATTAGTCATAGAACAAATATTCATAATGACAGTTTTACAGTTTAATTAGGTGTATTAAATGCTGCAATGATATTTCGAATATCTAATAGCTTTCGAGAAAATGAGGAGGAAAGTCATGTTTTTATAAAAATATACGGTTTTTATTTACTGCGTAATTATTAGTCATAGAACAAATATTCATAATGACAGTTGTACAGTTGAATTAGGTGTATCAGAGGGTGCAATGCTATTTCCAATATCTCTAATAGCTTTCGAGAAAATTAGGAAGAAAGTAATTTAAAAAAAATAAAATTCAGTATATATTAGTACTAGATCAAATATTCATATTGACAGTAGTAGATTTTAATTAGGTCTATCAGATTCTGTAATGATATTTCCAATATCTCTATTATCTTTTGAGAAAATGAGGAGGAAAGTCGTGTTTTTATATAATTATACGGTTTTATTTTACTGCGTAATTATTAGTCATAGAACAAATATTCATAATGTCAGTTTTACAGTTTAATTAGATGTATCAGATGCTGCAATGATATTTCCAATATCTCTAATAGCTTTCGAGAAAATGAGGAGGAAAGTTATGTTTTTATATAAATATTAAGTTTCATTTTACTGCGTAATTATTAGTCATAGAACAAATATTCATAATGACAGTTGTACAGTTTAATTAGTTGTATCAGATGCTGCAATGATATTTCCAATATCTCTAATAGTTTTCGAGAAAAATGAGGAGGAAAGTCATGTTTTTATATAAATATTAAGCTTCATTTTACTGCGTAATTATGAGTCATAGAACAAATATTCATAATGACAGTTGTACAATTTTATTAGGTCTATCAGATGCTGCAATGATTTTTTCAATATCTCTAATAGCTTTCGAGAAAATGAGGAGGAAACTCATGTTTTTATATAAATATAAAGTTTTATTTTACTGAGTAAATATTAGTCATATAACAAATATTCATAATATCAGTTTTACAGTTTAATTAGGTCCATCAGATGCTGCAATTATATTGCCAATATCTCTAATAGCTTTCGAGAAAATTAGGAGGAAATTCATGTTTTTATATAAATATATAGTTTTATTTTACTGCGTAATTATGAGTCAAAGAACAAATATTCATAAGTACAGTTGTACAGTTTAATTAGGCCTATCAGATGCTGCAATGATATTTCCAATATCTCTAATAGCTTTCGAGAAAATGAGGAGGACATTAATGTTTTTATATAAATATAAAGTTTTATTTTACTGCGTAATTATTAGTCATACAACAAATATTCATAATATGAGTTGTACAGTTTAATTTGGTCCATCAGATGCTGCAATGATATTGCCAATATCTCTAATAGCTTTCGAGTAAATTAGGAGGAAAGTCATGTTTTTATATAAATATAAAGTTTTATTTTACTGTGTAATTATGAGTCATAGAACAAATATTCATAATTACAGTTGTACAGTTTAATTAGGTCCATCAGATGCTGCAATGATATTTCCAATATCTCTAATAGTTTTCGAGAAAATGAGGAGGAAAGTCATGTTTTTATATAAATATTAAGTTTCATTTTACTGCATAATTATTAGTCATAGAACAAATATTCATAATGACAGTTGTACATTTTCATTAGGTGTATTAGATGCTGCAATGATATTTCCAATATCTCTAATAGCTTTCGGGAAAATGAGAAGAATCATGTTTATATATAAATATAAAGTTTAATTTTACTGCGTAATTATTAGTCATAGAACAAATATTCATAATATCAGTTGTACAATTTAATTAGGTGTATCAGATGCTGCAATGATATTTCCAATATCTCTAATAGCTTTCGAGAAAATGAGGAGGAAAGTCATGTTTTCATATAAATATTAAGTTTCATTTTACTGCGTAATTATTAGTCATAGAACAAATATTCATAATGACAGTTTTACAGTTTAATTAGGTGTATTAAATGCTGCAATGATATTTCGAATATCTAATAGCTTTCGAGAAAATGAGGAGGAAAGTCATGTTTTTATAAAAATATACGGTTTTTATTTACTGCGTAATTATTAGTCATAGAACAAATATTCATAATGACAGTTGTGAAGTTGAATTAGGTGTATCAGAGGGTGCAATGCTATTTCCAATATCTCTAATAGCTTTCGAGAAAATTAGGAAGAAAGTAATTTAAAAAAAAGTAAAATTCAGTATATATTAGTACTAGATCAAATATTCATATTGACAGCAGTAGATTTTAATTAGGTCTATCAGATTCTGTAATGATATTTCCAATATCTCTATTATCTTTTGAGAAAATGAGGAGGAAAGTCGTGTTTTTATATAATTATACGGTTTTATTTTACTGCGTAATTATTAGTCATAGAACAAATATTCATAATGTCAGTTTTACAGTTTAATTAGATGTATCAGATGCTGCAATGATATTTCCAATATCTCTAATAGCTTTCGAGAAAATGAGGAGGAAAGTTATGTTTTTATATAAATATTAAGTTTCATTTTACTGCGTAATTATTAGTCATAGAACAAATATTCATAATGACAGTTGTACAGTTTAATTAGTTGTATCAGATGCTGCAATGATATTTCCAATATCTCTAATAGTTTTCGAGAAAAATGAGGAGGAAAGTCATGTTTTTATATAAATATTAAGCTTCATTTTACTGCGTAATTATGAGTCATAGAACAAATATTCATAATGACAGTTGTACAATTTTATTAGGTCTATCAGATGCTGCAATGATTTTTTCAATATCTCTAATAGCTTTCGAGAAAATGAGGAGGAAACTCATGTTTTTATATAAATATAAAGTTTTATTTTACTGAGTAAATATTAGTCATACAACAAATATTCATAATATCAGTTGTACAGTTTAATTAGGTCCATCAGATGCTGCAATTATATTGCCAATATCTCTAATAGCTTTCGAGAAAATTAGGAGGAAATTCATGTTTTTATATAAATATATAGTTTTATTTTACTGCGTAATTATGAGTCAAAGAACAAATATTCATAAGTACAGTTGTACAGTTTAATTAGGCCTATCAGATGCTGCAATGATATTTCCAATATCTCTAATAGCTTTCGAGAAAATGAGGAGGACATTAATGTTTTTATATAAATATAAAGTTTTATTTTACTGCGTAATTATTAGTCATACAACAAATATTCATAATATGAGTTGTACAGTTTAATTTGGTCCATCAGATGCTGCAATGATATTGCCAATATCTCTAATAGCTTTCGAGTAAATTAGGAGGAAAGTCATGTTTTTATATAAATATAAAGTTTTATTTTACTGCGTAATTATGAGTCATAGAACAAATATTCATAATTACAGTTGTACAGTTTAATTAGGTCTATCAGATGCTGCAATGATATTTCCAATATCTCTAATAGTTTTCGAGAAAATGAGGAGGAAAGTCATGTTTTTATATAAATATTAAGTTTCATTTTACTGCATAATTATTAGTCATAGAACAAATATTCATAATGACAGTTGTACATTTTCATTAGGTGTATTAGATGCTGCAATGATATTTCCAATATCTCTAATAGTTTTCGGGAAAATGAGAAGAATCATGTTTTTATATAAATATAAAGTTTAATTTTACTGCGTAATTATTAGTCATAGAACAAATATTCATAATATCAGTTGTACAATTTAATTAGGTGTATCAGATGCTGCAATGATATTTCCAATATCTCTAATAGCTTTCGAGAAAATGAGGAGGAAAGTCATGTTTTCATATAAATATTAAGTTTCATTTTACTGCGTAATTATTAGTCATAGAACAAATATTCATAATGACAGTTTTACAGTTTAATTAGGTGTATTAAATGCTGCAATGATATTTCGAATATCTAATAGCTTTCGAGAAAATGAGAAGGAAAGTCATGTTTTTATAAAAATATACGGTTTTTATTTACTGCGTAATTATTAGTCATAGAACAAATATTCATAATGACAGTTGTACAGTTGAATTAGGTGTATCAGAGGGTGCAATGCTATTTCCAATATCTCTAATAGCTTTCGAGAAAATTAGGAAGAAAGTAATTTAAAAAAAAGTAAAATTCAGTATATATTAGTACTAGATCAAATATTCATATTGACAGTAGTAGATTTTAATTAGGTCTATCAGATTCTGTAATGATATTTCCAATATCTCTATTATCTTTTGAGAAAATGAGGAGGAAAGTCGTGTTTTTATATAATTATACGGTTTTATTTTACTGCGTAATTATTAGTCATAGAACAAATATTCATAATGTCAGTTTTACAGTTTAATTAGATGTATCAGATGCTGCAATGATATTTCCAATATCTCTAATAGCTTTCGAGAAAATGAGGAGGAAAGTTATGTTTTTATATAAATATTAAGTTTCATTTTACTGCGTAATTATTAGTCATAGAACAAATATTCATAATGACAGTTGTACAGTTTAATTAGTTGTATCAGATGCTGCAATGATATTTCCAATATCTCTAATAGTTTTCGAGAAAAATGAGGAGGAAAGTCATGTTTTTATATAAATATTAAGCTTCATTTTACTGCGTAATTATGAGTCATAGAACAAATATTCATAATGACAGTTGTACAATTTTATTAGGTCTATCAGATGCTGCAATGATTTTTTCAATATCTCTAATAGCTTGCGAGAAAATGAGGAGGAAACTCATGTTTTTATATAAATATAAAGTTTTATTTTACTGAGTAAATATTAGTCATACAACAAATATTCATAATATCAGATGTACAGTTTAATTAGGTCCATCAGATGCTGCAATTATATTGCCAATATCTCTAATAGCTTTCGAGAAAATTAGGAGGAAATTCATGTTTTTATATAAATATATAGTTTTATTTTACTGCGTAATTATGAGTCAAAGAACAAATATTCATAAGTACAGTTGTACAGTTTAATTAGGCCTATCAGATGCTGCAATGATATTTCCAATATCTCTAATAGCTTTCGAGAAAATGAGGAGGACATTAATGTTTTTATATAAATATAAAGTTTTATTTTACTGCGTAATTATTAGTCATACAACAAATATTCATAATATGAGTTGTACAGTTTAATTTGGTCCATCAGATGCTGCAATGATATTGCCAATATCTCTAATAGCTTTCGAGTAAATTAGGAGGAAAGTCATGTTTTTATATAAATATAAAGTTTTATTTTACTGCGTAATTATGAGTCATAGAACAAATATTCATAATTACAGTTGTACAGTTTAATTAGGTCTATCAGATGCTGCAATGATATTTCCAATATCTCTAATAGTTTTCGAGAAAATGAGGAGGAAAATCATGTTTTTATATAAATATTAAGTTTCATTTTACTGCATAATTATTAGTCATAGAACAAATAATCATAATGACAGTTGTACATTTTGATTAGGTGTATCAGATGCTGCAATGATATTTCCAATATCTCTAATAGCTTTCGGGAAAATGAGAAGAATCATGTTTATATATAAATATAAAGTTTAATTTTACTGCGTAATTATTAGTCATAGAACAAATATTCATAATATCAGTTGTACAATTTAATTAGGTGTATCAGATGCTGCAATGATATTTCCAATATCTCTAATAGCTTTCGAGAAAATGAGGAGGAAAGTCATGTTTTCATATAAATATTAAGTTTCATTTTACTGCGTAATTATTAGTCATAGAACAAATATTCATAATGACAGTTTTACAGTTTAATTAGGTGTATTAAATGCTGCAATGATATTTCGAATATCTAATAGCTTTCGAGAAAATGAGGAGGAAAGTCATGTTTTTATAAAAATATACGGTTTTTATTTACTGCGTAATTATTAGTCATAGAACAAATATTCATAATGACAGTTGTACAGTTGAATTAGGTGTATCAGAGGGTGCAATGCTATTTCCAATATCTCTAATAGCTTTCGAGAAAATTAGGAAGAAAGTAATTTAAAAAAAAGTAAAATTCAGTATATATTAGTACTAGATCAAATATTCATATTGACAGTAGTAGATTTTAATTAGGTCTATCAGATTCTGTAATGATATTTCCAATATCTCTATTATCTTTTGAGAAAATGAGGAGGAAAGTCGTGTTTTTATATAATTATACGGTTTTATTTTACTGCGTAATTATTAGTCATAGAACAAATATTCATAATGTCAGTTTTACAGTTTAATTAGATGTATCAGATGCTGCAATGATATTTCCAATATCTCTAATAGCTTTCGAGAAAATGAGGAGGAAAGTTATGTTTTTATATAAATATTAAGTTTCATTTTACTGCGTAATTATTAGTCATAGAACAAATATTCATAATGACAGTTGTACAGTTTAATTAGTTGTATCAGATGCTGCAATGATATTTCCAATATCTCTAATAGTTTTCGAGAAAAATGAGGAGGAAAGTCATGTTTTTATATAAATATTAAGCTTCATTTTACTGCGTAATTATGAGTCATAGAACAAATATTCATAATGACAGTTGTACAATTTTATTAGGTCTATCAGATGCTGCAATGATTTTTTCAATATCTCTAATAGCTTTCGAGAAAATGAGGAGGAAACTCATGTTTTTATATAAATATAAAGTTTTATTTTACTGAGTAAATATTAGTCATACAACAAATATTCATAATATCAGTTGTACAGTTTAATTAGGTCCATCAGATGCTGCAATTATATTGCCAATATCTCTAATAGCTTTCGAGAAAATTAGGAGGAAATTCATGTTTTTATATAAATATATAGTTTTATTTTACTGCGTAATTATGAGTCAAAGAACAAATATTCATAAGTACAGTTGTACAGTTTAATTAGGCCTATCAGATGCTGCAATGATATTTCCAATATCTCTAATAGCTTTCGAGAAAATGAGGAGGACATTAATGTTTTTATATAAATATAAAGTTTTATTTTACTGCGTAATTATTAGTCATACAACAAATATTCATAATATGAGTTGTACAGTTTAATTTGGTCCATCAGATGCTGCAATGATATTGCCAATATCTCTAATAGCTTTCGAGTAAATTAGGAGGAAAGTCATGTTTTTATATAAATATAAAGTTTTATTTTACTGCGTAATTATGAGTCATAGAACAAATATTCATAATTACAGTTGTACAGTTTAATTAGGTCTATCAGATGCTGCAATGATATTTCCAATATCTCTAATAGTTTTCGAGAAAATGAGGAGGAAAGTCATGTTTTTATATAAATATTAAGTTTCATTTTACTGCATAATTATTAGTCATAGAACAAATATTCATAATGACAGTTGTACATTTTCATTAGGTTTATTAGATGCTGCAATGATATTTCCAATATCTCTAATAGTTTTCGGGAAAATGAGAAGAATCATGTTTTTATATAAATATAAAGTTTAATTTTACTGCGTAATTATTAGTCATAGAACAAATATTCATAATATCAGTTGTACAATTTAAGTAGGTGTATCAGATGCTGCAATGATATTTCCAATATCTCTAATAGCTTTCGAGAAAATGAGGAGGAAAGTCATGTTTTCATATAAATATTAAGTTTCATTTTACTGCGTAATTATTAGTCATAGAACAAATATTCATAATGACAGTTTTACAGTTTAATTAGGTGTATTAAATGCTGCAATGATATTTCGAATATCTAATAGCTTTCGAGAAAATGAGGAGGAAAGTCATGTTTTTATAAAAATATACGGTTTTTATTTACTGCGTAATTATTAGTCATAGAACAAATATTCATAATGACAGTTGTACAGTTGAATTAGGTGTATCAGAGGGTGCAATGCTATTTCCAATATCTCTAATAGCTTTCGAGAAAATTAGGAAGAAAGTAATTTAAAAAAAAGTAAAATTCAGTATATATTAGTACTAGATCAAATATTCATATTGACAGTAGTAGATTTTAATTAGGTCTATCAGATTCTGTAATGATATTTCCAATATCTCTATTATCTTTTGAGAAAATGAGGAGGAAAGTCGTGTTTTTATATAATTATACGGTTTTATTTTACTGCGTAATTATTAGTCATAGAACAAATATTCATAATGTCAGTTTTACAGTTTAATTAGATGTATCAGATGCTGCAATGATATTTCCAATATCTCTAATAGCTTTCGAGAAAATGAGGAGGAAAGTTATGTTTTTATATAAATATTAAGTTTCATTTTACTGCGTAATTATTAGTCATAGAACAAATATTCATAATGACAGTTGTACAGTTTAATTAGTTGTATCAGATGCTGCAATGATATTTCCAATATCTCTAATAGTTTTCGAGAAAAATGAGGAGGAAAGTCATGTTTTTATATAAATATTAAGCTTCATTTTACTGCGTAATTATGAGTCATAGAACAAATATTCATAATGACAGTTGTACAATTTTATTAGGTCTATCAGATGCTGCAATGATTTTTTCAATATCTCTAATAGCTTTCGAGAAAATGAGGAGGAAACTCATGTTTTTATATAAATATAAAGTTTTATTTTACTGAGTAAATATTAGTCATACAACAAATATTCATAATATCAGTTGTACAGTTTAATTAGGTCCATCAGATGCTGCAATTATATTGCCAATATCTCTAATAGCTTTCGAGAAAATTAGGAGGAAATTCATGTTTTTATATAAATATATAGTTTTATTTTACTGCGTAATTATGAGTCAAAGAACAAATATTCATAAGTACAGTTGTACAGTTTAATTAGGCCTATCAGATGCTGCAATGATATTTCCAATATCTCTAATAGCTTTCGAGAAAATGAGGAGGACATTAATGTTTTTATATAAATATAAAGTTTTATTTTACTGCGTAATTATTAGTCATACAACAAATATTCATAATATGAGTTGTATAGTTTAATTTGGTCCATCAGATGCTGCAATGATATTGCCAATATCTCTAATAGCTTTCGAGTAAATTAGGAGGAAAGTCATGTTTTTATATAAATATAAAGTTTTATTTTACTGCGTAATTATGAGTCATAGAACAAATATTCATAATTACAGTTGTACAGTTTAATTAGGTCTATCAGATGCTGCAATGATATTTCCAATATCTCTAATAGTTTTCGAGAAAATGAGGAGGAAAGTCATGTTTTTATATAAATATTAAGTTTCATTTTACTGCATAATTATTAGTCATAGAACAAATATTCATAATGACAGTTGTACATTTTCATTAGGTGTATTAGATGCTGCAATGATATTTCCAATATCTCTAATAGTTTTCGGGAAAATGAGAAGAATCATGTTTTTATATAAATATAAAGTTTAATTTTACTGCGTAATTATTAGTCATAGAACAAATATTCATAATATCAGTTGTACAATTTAATTAGGTGTATCAGATGCTGCAATGATATTTCCAATATCTCTAATAGCTTTCGAGAAAATGAGGAGGAAAGTCATGTTTTCATATAAATATTAAGTTTCATTTTACTGCGTAATTATTAGTCATAGAACAAATATTCATAATGACAGTTTTACAGTTTAATTAGGTGTATTAAATGCTGCAATGATATTTCGAATATCTAATAGCTTTCGAGAAAATGAGGAGGAAAGTCATGTTTTTATAAAAATATACGGTTTTTATTTACTGCGTAATTATTAGTCATAGAACAAATATTCATAATGACAGTTGTACAGTTGAATTAGGTGTATCAGAGGGTGCAATGCTATTTCCAATATCTCTAATAGCTTTCGAGAAAATTAGGAAGAAAGTAATTTAAAAAAAAGTAAAATTCAGTATATATTAGTACTAGATCAAATATTCATATTGACAGTAGTAGATTTTAATTAGGTCTATCAGATTCTGTAATGATATTTCCAATATCTCTATTATCTTTTGAGAAAATGAGGAGGAAAGTCGTGTTTTTATATAATTATACGGTTTTATTTTACTGCGTAATTATTAGTCATAGAACATATATTCATAATGTCAGTTTTACAGTTTAATTAGGTGTATCAGATGCTGCAATGATATTTCCAATATCTCTAATAGCTTTCGAGAAAATGAGGAGGAAAGTTATGTTTTTATATAAATATTAAGTTTCATTTTACTGCGTAATTATTAGTCATAGAACAAATATTCATAATGACAGTTGTACAGTTTAATTAGTTGTATCAGATGCTGCAATGATATTTCCAATATCTCTAATAGTTCTCGAGAAAAATGAGGAGGAAAGTCATGTTTTTATATAAATATTAAGCTTCATTTTACTGCGTAATTATGAGTCATAGAACAAATATTCATAATGACAGTTGTACAATTTTATTAGGTCTATCAGATGCTGCAATGATTTTTTCAATATCTCTAATAGCTTTCGAGAAAATGAGGAGGAAACTCATGTTTTTATATAAATATAAAGTTTTATTTTACTGAGTAAATATTAGTCATACAACAAATATTCATAATATCAGTTGTACAGTTTAATTAGGTCCATCAGATGCTGCAATTATATTGCCAATATCTCTAATAGCTTTCGAGAAAATTAGGAGGAAATTCATGTTTTTATATAAATATATAGTTTTATTTTACTGCGTAATTATGAGTCAAAGAACAAATATTCATAAGTACAGTTGTACAGTTTAATTAGGCCTATCAGATGCTGCAATGATATTTCCAATATCTCTAATAGCTTTCGAGAAAATGAGGAGGACATTAATGTTTTTATATAAATATAAAGTTTTATTTTACTGCGTAATTATTAGTCATACAACAAATATTCATAATATCAGTTGTACAGTTTAATTTGGTCCATCAGATGCTGCAATGATATTGCCAATATCTCTAATAGCTTTCGAGAAAATTAGGAGGAAAGTCATGTTTTAATATAAATATAAAGTTTTATTTTACTGCGTAATTATGAGTCATAGAACAAATATTTATAATTACAGTTGTACAGTTTAATTAGGTCTATCAGATGCTGCAATGATATTTCGAATATCTCTATTAGCTTTCGGGAAAATGAGGAGGAAATTCATGTTTTTATATAAATATTAAGTTTCATTTTACTGCGTAATTATTAGTCATAGAACAAATATTCATAATGACAATTGTACAGTTTAATTAGTCGTATCAGATGCTGCAATCATATTTCCAATATCTCTAATAGCTTTCGGGAAAATGAGGAGGAAAGTCATGTTTTTATATAAATATTAAGTTTAATTTTACTGCTTAATTATTAGTCATAAAACAAATATTCATAATCACAGTTGTACAGTTTAATTAGGTGTATTAGATGCTGCAATGATATTTCCAATATCTCTTATAGCTTTCGAGAAAATGAGGAGGAAAGTCATGTTTTTATATAAATATTAAGTTTCATTTTACTGCATAATTTTTAGTCATAGAACAAATATTCATAATGACAGTTGTACATTTTGATTAGGTGTATTAGATGCTGCAATGATATTTCCAATATCTCTAATAGCTTTCGGGAAAATGAGAAGGAAAGTCATGTTTTTATATAAATATAAAGTTTAATTTTACTGCGTAATTATTAGTCATAGAACAAATATTCATAATATCAGTTGTACAACTTAATTAGGTGTATCAGATGCTGCAATGATATTTCCAATATCTTTAATAGCTTTCGAGAAAATGAGGAGGAAAGTCATGTTTTTATATAAATATTAAGTTTCATTTTACTGGGTAATTATTAGTCATAGAACAAATATTCATAATGTCAGTTTTACAGTTTAATTATGTGTACCAAATGCTGCAATGATATTTCGAATATCTAATAGCTTTCGAGAAAATGAGGAGGAAAGTCATGTTTTTATATAAATATACGGTTTTATTTTACTGCGTAATTATTAGTCATAGAACAAATATTATTAATGACAGTTGTACAGTTGAATTAGGTGTATCAGATGGTGGAATGATATTTCCAATATCTCTAATAGCTTTCGAGAAAATGAGGAAGAAAGTAATTTAAAAAAAAGTAAAATTCAGTATATATTAGTACTAGAGTAAATATTCATAATGATAGTAGTAGATTTTAATTAGGTCTATCAGATTCTGTAATGATATTTCCAATATCTCTAATATCTTTCGAGAAAATGAGGAGGAAAGTCGTGTTTTTATATAATTATACGGTTTTATTTTACCGCGTAATTATTAGTCATAGAACAAAAATTCATAATGTCAGTTTTACAGTTTAATTAGGTGTATCAGATGCTGCAATGATATTTCCAATATGTCTAATAGCTTTCGAGAAAATGAGGAGGAAAATCATGTTTTTATATAAATATTAAGTTTCATTTTACTGCATAATTATTAGTCATAGAACAAATATTCATAATGACAGTTGTACAGTTTAATTATTTGTATCAGATGCTGCAATGATATTTCCAATATCTCTAATAGTTTTTGAGAAAATGAGGAGGAAAGACATGTTTTTATATAAATATTAAGTTTCATTTTACTGCGTAATTATGAGTCATAGAACAAATATTCATAATGACAGTTGTACAATTTTATTAGTTCTATCAGATGCTGCAATGATTTTTTCAATATCTCTAATAGCTTTCGAGAAAATGAGGAGGAAAGTCATGTTTTTATATAAATATAAAGTTTTATTTTACTGAGTAAATATTAGTCATACAACAAATATTCATAATATCAGTTGTACAGTTTAATTATGTCCATCAGATGCTGCAATTATATTTCCAATATCTCTAATAGCTTTCGAGAAAATGAGGAGGAAATTCATGTTTTTATATAAATATATAGTTTTATTTTACTGCGTAATTATGAGTCAAAGAACAAATATTCATAAGTACAATTGTACAGTTTAATTAGGCCTATCAGATGCTGCAATGATATTTCCAATATCTCTAATAGCTTTCGAGAAAATGAGGAGTAAAATCATGTTTCTATATAAATATAAAGTTTTATTTTACTGCGTAATTATGAGTCGTAGAACAAATATTCATAATTACAGTTGTACAGTTTAATTAGGATATATCAGATGCTGCAATGATATTTCCAATATCTCTAATAGCTTTCGAGAAAATGAGGAAGACATTAATGTTTTTATATAAATATAAAGTTTTATTTTACTGCGTAATTATTAGTCATACAACAAATATTCATAATATCAGTTGTACAGTTTAATTTGGTCCATCAGATGCTGCAATGATATTGCCAATATCTCTAATAGCTTTCGAGAAAATTAGGAGGAAAGTCATGTTTTTATATAAATATAAAGTTTTATTTTACTGCGTAATTATGAGTCATAGAACAAATATTCATAATTACAATTGTACAGTTTAATTAGGTGTATCAGATGCTGCAATTATATTTCCAATATCTCTAATAGCTTTCGGGAAAAAGAGGAGGAAAGTCATGTTTTTATATAAATATTAAGTTTAATTTTACTGCTTAATTATTAGTCATAGAACAAATATTCATAATCACAGTTGTACAGTTTAATTAGGTGTATTAGATGTTGCAATGATATTTCCAATATATCATATAGCTTTCGAGAAAATGAGGAGGAAAGTGATGTTTTTATATAAATATTAAGTTTCATTTTACTGCATAATTATTAGTCAAAGAACAAATATTCATAATGACAGTTGTACATTTTGATTAGGTGTATCAGATGCTGCAATGATATTTCCAATATCTCTAATAGCTTTCGGGAAAATGAGAAGGAAAGTCATGTTTTTATATAAATATAAAGTTTAATTTTACTGCGTAATTATTAGTCATAGAACAAATATTCATAATATCAGTTGTACAATTTAATTAGGTGTATCAGATGCTGCAATGATATTTCCAATATCTCTAATAGCTTTCGAGAAAATGAGGAGGAAAGTCGTTTTTATATAAATATTAAGTTTCATTTTACTGCGTAATTATTAGTCATAGAACAAATATTCATAATGACAATTTTACAGTTTAATTAGGTGTACCAAATGCTGCAATGATATTTCGAATATCTAATAGCTTTCGAGAAAATGAGGAGGAAAGTCATGTTTTTATATAAATATACGGTTTTATTTTACTGCGTAATTATTAGTCATAGAACAAATATTCATAATGACAGTTGTACAGTTGAATTAGGTGTTTCAGATGGTGGAATGATATTTCCAATATCTCTAATAGCTTTCGAGAAAATGAGGAAGAAAGTAATTTAAAAAAAAGTAAAATTCAGTATATATTAGTACTAGAGCAAATATTCATAATGACAGTAGTAGATTTTAATTAGGTCTATCAGATTCTTTAATGATATTTCCAATATCTCTAATATCTTTCGAGAAAATGAGGAGGAAAGTCGTGTTTTTATATAATTATACGGTTTTATTTTACTGCGTAATTATTAGTCGTAGAACAAATATTCATAATGTCAGTTTTACAGTTTAATTAGGTGTATTAGATTCTGCAATGATATTTCCAATATGTCTAATAGCTTTCGAGAAAATGAGGAGGAAAATCATGTTTTTATATAAATATTAATTTTCATTTTACTGCGTAATTATTAGTCATGGAACAAATATTCATAATGACAGTTGTACAGTTTAATTAGTTGTATCAGATGCTGCAATGATATTTCCAATACCTCTAATAGTTTTCGAGAAAATGAGGAGGAAAGTCATGTTTTTATATAAATATTAAGTTTCATTTTACTGCGTAATTATGAGTCATAGAACAAATATTCATAATGACAGTTGTACAATTTTTTTAGTTCTATCAGATGCTGCAATGATTTTTTCAATATCTCTAATAGCTTTCGAGAAAATGAGGAGGAAAGTCATTTTTATATAAATATAAAGTTTTATTTTACTGAGTAAATATTATTCATACAACAAATATTCATAATATCAGTTGTACAGTTTAATTATGTCCATCAGATGCTGCAATGATATTTCCAATATCTCTAATAGCTTTCGAGAAAATGAGGAGGAAATTCATGTTTTTATATAAATATATAGTTTTATTTTACTGCGTAATTATGAGTCAAAGAACAAATATTCATAAGTACAGTTGTACAGTTTAATTAGGCCTATCAGATGCTGCAATGATATTTCCAATATCTCTAATAGCTTTCGAGAAAATGAGGAGTAAATTCATGTTTCTATATATATATATTAAATTTTATTTTACTGCGTATTTATGAGTCGTAGAACAAATATTCATAATTACAGTTGTACAGTTTAATTAGGATATATCAGATGCTGCAATGATATTTCCAATATCTTTAATAGCTTTCGAGAAAATGAGGAGGAAAGTAATGTTTTTATATAAATATAAAGTTTTATTTTACTGCGTAATTATTAGTCATAGAACAAATATTCATAATTACAGTTGTACAGTTTAATTAGGTCTATCAGATGCTGCAATGATATTTCGAATATCTCTAATAGCTTTCGGGAAAATGAGGAGGAAATTCATGTTTTTATATAAATATTAAGTTTCATTTTACTGCGTAATTATTAGTCATAGAACAAATATTCATAATGACAATTGTACAGTTTAAATAGGTGTATCAGATGCTGCAATCATATTTCCAATATCTCTAATAGCTTTCGGGAAAATGAGGAGGAAAGTCATGTTTTTATATAAATATTAAGTTTAATTTTACTGCTTAATTATTAGTCATAGAACAAATATTCATAATCACAGTTGTACAGTTTAATTAGGTTTATTAGATGCTGCAATGATATTTCCAATATCTCTTATAGTCTTCGAGAAAATGAGGAGGAAAGTCATGTTTTTATATAAATATTAAGTTTCATTTTACT